>CM035787.1:48099208-48622592 GCA_020466265.1 Siphamia tubifer
AATGTGAATGACCTCAAATGTCTAAAGAAAATTAGACACAATTTGAACAATTTTCTGCTCCTGTTATTAAAGTGTGACGTGTCTTTGTAGAACTGATCCATAATAAAACACATTGATTAATTCTGAATTCAGGCAGAATATTGTTAAAATTGCCCTCATTTTCCTGATTAAATTAAACTTTTTTTGCATTTGGATAATTTCGATTTAGATTTGGAGCGTTTTCACAACTTAATTGGGGTATTTTGCACTATGACAAAAATTTGGAGTTGTCATTATTTATAGGTTATTATGATTAATTTTACTGATTGGAGATTAAATCAGGCTGAATGTGGCCCCTGAAGAAAATGAGTTTGAGATACCTGCTATAAATAATCAGAACTTTTTTTCTCTTTTGTTTTAGTGTAATAAAAAGTATTAAATTCTACAAATATTTACATTTGCAAAGTATCCTTTCACAAAAAAAGATGTGGCTAAAATGAAAAAAAAATAAAAACAATGAAATAAATAATGCTTCAACATGCACAAACATTTGGTAACAGTGATAATATTGTTAAAAAATGTGGAACTAGGAACTAAAACAAAAATAATTTATGTCTCAGTTGATAATTAACTCAACTTATGAATACACAGAACATATAGTAACAGGTAGAACATTGTTAAAATTGCATTTCATTTTCAAGTTTTTCCACATGTTATTATTAAATAGTTAGGTCGTTACTATTTTATGTCAGATCATATTGGTCTGAATGCGGAACCTGAACTGAAACCACTTCAACATTCTTCACTGTTTATATCTCCAGTGTAATTTTTTCATGCCATGGGCCCAATTGGACTCTTCGGGAGGCCTGTTTTGGCTCACGGGCCGGATGTTTGACCCCTGTGCTCTAAAGTGTCTGAATTACACAGTTCAGACTTTTGAATGTTTTCCCAAAAACAAGTGTCTCACGGTATTCTTTGTACCGTGCTGTTGTGAACTGACAATAGTGACATCCAAATGCCTTCTGTACGGTGCACATCATGTTCCACACTTGGTTTCCTGCAGCTCGCTACTGTTAACCATTTACTACTGAGTGTTTATGGCCTTTTGTTGGAAATTGACTACACCTGTTGTAAATGCGTCAAATGCGGCGCGGTTTAAACAATCAGCTGTTGTGAGTTATTGGATATTTTTCTAAAAGCCTTTTCATGTTGTATATTATGAGTGCATGATGAACAAGCTTTTAATGTGTTGACCAATCAATTCCTCGCGCCGAAAACAACTGGCGCTGAGAAATGAGTAAATCAATCTTTTCATATCATAGTACACAGAGGAGTCGGCTCAGGCTTTTGAGTGCATTTCTGTGTACTTCATGCACAGCGTATGCAGTGATTGAAGGGCTAATTCAAAGAATTTTAATCACTCTGACCAAGCCTCTTGCAGTGTCATCTTTTTGCAAATGCCCCATAAAATGAATAGATGAGCAGTCTCTTTTTAGAGCATAATGGCCACATTAGAATATGAGATGGATAGTAGATGAAAACTCTGTATCATTCATGCACTCTTTCTCTCCCGCTCAGTCACTCTGATGTCTTTTATCAACAGTAGTTCTGTGTAAAAGACCTCACAGGGCACAGTGAAGTGTTCAGTTGAACCTCGCATAGACATAGGAATGGAAAAAGCAGAGGTGAGAACACTTTAAACCAGTTGTTTCAAACTCCAGTCCTCGATGGCTGGTGTGTCCTGCATGTTTTAGATATATCCCTCTTTCACGTGATTCAGTTTAACCCTTTAACTACTGAGACTTTAGCAGTTCAAGATAATGGACACGTATGGAAAAATTTGCAAAAAAAAAAAGGTCAACTCTTAAGTGTCAGAACTGATGTATTCTGAATGAATGGTTTAGTTTAAATATTCCTAAAAAAATCATTTGTTCTACTTTTTTTTTTTTTTTTTTTACTGTGTTTTTACTGAGTCAAAATGCAGCTAATTAAAAAAAAAGGCAAAATTAAAACTGCTGGGACCAAATTTTTCCATGTTAATTATAATTTTGCAAATATTTATTTGTACTATTGGTTAATTTTGTTGAATTTTTTTAATATTTAGTTTTTATTTAATTAGTTTTCCTTTAATTTTGCTCCATTTTTGTGTTACTTTGTTCATGTTACAAATTATTTTGTTGGTTTATTCTTCATTTTTGTTCATTTTATTGAGGACTTTGGCTGTTTTTTTTTGTGTTAATTTTGTTGCTTAGTGTAATTGTTTTTTTATGCTTTAAACCATAAACTGCAGAGTAACTAAAGCAGCGCCGGCTCTTCCTCTACCAGTTTAGCTAATGTATGATTTCATGCAGCGCAAAACCAGTAATAGATTTGTTTTGTTTGTGCTCAAAGTCTCTCCACCTTCATTGATTGCGTGGCCACGCCCTCCCCGTGACAGCTCTATTTCCACCCAATGAGCTCATACCATCGGAGGCAGTGTGTTGTTCTCATCATGGTCAACCACACGCACGGTGCCAGGCAATATGTAAACAACCGAGGAGACGGTTTCTCATAGCCTCACTGACATTTCTCTCCACCTGGCTGATGATTCATCTCAGAGATGTCATGTCACAAAGACGTTTCAAGGAATGCTCGATGTATGTTACTTTAAATAATTCACCCTGTGGGGTTTTTCTTCACCTTGTTCGTCTACAGCAGGCGTGTCAAAGTCATTTTAGTTCAGGGGCCACATACACACTAATATGATATAAAGTAAAATAATTTAAATAACAGGATAAAAACTTGCAAATATCAATCAATCAGTCAAATTGGTATTTATATAGCACCTTACAACACCAAAAAGGTGCTTTCTAAAATGAGATAAAAACAATAAAAAACAAGTAAGAATTATAAAATCAAGTTATTAATAATAATAATCATCATCATCATAATAATAATCTTAATAATCATATTAATAATCATCATCATCATCATCATAATAATAATACATTTTATTTGTATAGCGTTTGTCATAGCACTCAAAGACGCTTTACATGAAGTAAAAAATAGAACAATAAGAGTCCAACTACAATAAAACAAAAAACAATAGAAAACCGATAAATCACACATTAAAACAGATAGAATAAAAGTAATCAAACATAAAACCATAACAACAACATAAACGAGACACAGTCGGCTACATGTCAAACACTCGCCTAAATAAATATATTTTTAACTGAGGTTTAAACCCAGCTCAAATAATGTCAACGCCAAAGTTTCCTCTATATTTTTGAGTTTACAAACTGTGCTTGAACGTAACACGAACAAATATGAACAACCTGAACAATGAAGTGCAATGTTGACAATATTATGCTTTAATTTATCATTTATATATTTGCATCACAACTTACAGATCACAGTATATGAATAAATATACACATTTAATAACAGGTTAAATATTGGTAAAATTCCACATACATTTTAGGTTTAGGCTAAAAGTTTTTTTTTTTTTTTTTAACTTTTTTTACACTAAAACAAAAAGGAAAATTGGCTTTAGGTTGGTTTTCATTATTTCTAGGTTATTATGACAGTATTACTAGTCTCAACCACTTTACATTGAATGAATTTAATATGATTTTAACTTCCTTGACTATTAATATCCTCAGTGTAATATTTGCGTTTCACAAATTGAGATCATGGGCCAGATTGGATCCTTTGTTGGGCCGGTTTTGGCTCCTGGACCGCATGTTTGACACCTGTGGTTGACAATGTGACAATGTGAAACGTCTTAGGAATATGTGTAATTTTTTTTTACAATATAATGCATGTTAATATTTTTTTTGTGTGTTTTAGATTGATCTGTAAACTGTGTTAATAATAAACTGAGACATAACATTGTTAAAATTGCAAACAAATCATATTTCAGGTTGTACATGGTTATCCAGGTTTTTCCACATTTTCCATTTTTTTCTCCATCACAGAATACATAATCTTGTCCCTATTTTGTTCCAAACTCAAGTTTCTATGACAACCTGTTCTTGAATTACAACCAATAATGTGATTTTGACCTTTCTGCTAAATGCGACCTTGACCTTTGACCTTTTGTAATATTGACAATTTCATTATATGTATATATGCGTCAGTGTATGTAATATTATGATAATTTATCCAGTATTGATTAAGTTATAGCGTGGTATGTCTGTTTGACACACACAGTGTTACAGAAGTTAATTTTGCAACATGTGACCTTTGATCTCCAGAGATCTCAAAAACTATTGGTCGTAGGTGATAACACCAATTGTAGAAATCTTTATTCCACATCGTTTGGTACCAATCTGAAAGTTCTGTGACCCTCTGTTCTTGAGTTATAATGATAGTGAGATTTTGACCTTTTAGTTAATTTTGACCTTGACCTTTGACCTTTACTCAAATGGATCATTGCATCTGATGTGAATTGGCTATATGTATTTGCCCATGTAATTTCATGGTGATATCTCAAATATTAATTGAGTTATAACATGATATGTCTCTGGACACACACACACACACACACACACACACACACACACACACACACACACACACACAGACAGTGATTACAATAATCTCTTTGTTAATCTCTGGACGAGATTAACAAAAAAAGAAAACCTTACATTATTATTTGTAGGTTTTTTGTGATCTGGTCCACCTGAGATGCCATTGGCTTAATATATATGGAACCTGAGCTAAAATGAGTGAGAACCCCTGGTCTGACAGATCTGCAAAGAAACGAACGTGTTTGGACTCTGGACCATAAATAAGCAAAGACACTCCTGCTCATATGATCCGACCTGTGAAAAACAAGTTGTTATATAAACAGAACGAAAGTGTTCCTGTACTGTCTGTAGACTATAGGTCGAAAGGTTAATGTACGCAGAGGTCACAGTATAGTCAATATTATCCACAGTTTATAACACAGCTCACAGATAATAGCACATATGTAGTAAAGGAAGGCAGGTGTGATGAAAATGGGAAGTGGTTTGTTTGTGTTGAAAATAAGCCTCACAATGTCTGATTTTTTTTTTTTTTTTTTTTTTTTAAACATGTGCCAGCTGGTGTTTGTTTTTGGAAAACTTAGATCAATCATTATCTGTTCAGGTGTTGTATTTAGATTGTCCAGAATATTCATATATATATATATATATATATATATATATATATATATGCACAACATGCTCATTCTAAACAGAAAAAACATCTGAGGATGGTTTAACCAAATCAAAACTTGATAATTAATATTAACGACTGCAACAAAATCAAGTCTGAGTGATGCTTTTAAATCACCAAAACAACAATAATGGAGTTTTAAAATGGTCGCCTTTTAAAAATACACAAGTTTTACTGAAGATGTAGGAGTTGACAAACTGAAACAGACCAATGTCTCCAATATTTAGGCTAAAATACTAAGTTTACTAAAATAATAGATAGGAAAATTAATGTATTAAGATATTGGTATAAATCACTACAGGAGTTGAATAAATAGTGATGATTAACTTCAAATAATAACTAATAATAATAACTCCTGGCAATAATGTACATACATGCATACATACAGTATGTACATGAACATACTGTAAATATTAAATTTATTTCTATATATTTTAATCTATATTTTATGTAGATAGTCACAGCAATACTTTTTATTATACTGCACTTGTTTGCACTGTTGTATGTGTGTGTGTGTGTGTGTGTGTGTGTGTGTGTATATATATATATATATATATATATATATATATATATATATATAATATATATATATATATATATAATATATATATATATATATATATATATATATATATATAATATATATATATATATATATAATATATATATATATACACACACACTGTATATACATTGGGGATGATTTTATCGATGGTCTCGCTTGTTTAGTTGCATAGGGAAAAGGAATTTGTGTTAAATAATGAAAATACATAATAATTTCCACCATAACTCCTGCTTTTATTACTCCATCCCCCAAAGGAGAGGCAAAGGGTACTGTTTTTGGTTTGGTTTGTTCATTTGATTGTTTGTTTTTAACAATTTAGCAGCAAAAATGTTGATTAAATTCAAACCAAATTAGGTTTTATATATTGCCAGTGATCCAGAATAGATCTGATTACATTTTAAGAAATGTAGGTCAAAGTTAAAAAAATTTTTTAATGAATTTTTACCATCTTTTTTTCCCCCACATTTAGTGATAATCATTGTTAATTTCGTCAGACTCATCATTAACTGATTCTCAAAAAGATGAATCAGTTTGAGTGTTTTGTAAGACAAAAACAATCAAAATTTTCTGATTCCTGTGTTTTGTATTCTAATATTTTAGTTATTTTAATCTCATTTGACCTTATATTATAGAGACTCATCTTGGAAACACTGATTGATCATTTTTCTGAGATTTCATTGATCAAACCAACTACTTAATGTGGAAAATAACAACCCCAAATACTCACTGAACTACAACTGAAAATGTTTAATACCTGTTGATTCATTGATCCTATCAGTACATGTAAATAATTGGTGTAAAATACAATTTTTCACCTTTTCATGGTCATCAGGTATGACCCATGTGGATGTTCAGAGGCTTCATAGTTACTGTGGAAACGCTGTCATCTTCCATAACATCGATTCACCAGTAAAACCCATGGGTTTGGATCAATGACAGTGGATGGACACGCTTGTTAATGACATGTTTTGCTGAAAAAGTCACTTTGGCTCAGCTATAATAACCTTTTGTCTACATGATCCGTGATTTAAATATAGGAAAATACCAGATTTTTATTGAAGAAATGGAAAATCCTGAGGGTAATATTAAAATAAATGTCGATAAATCAGTTAGGAAAGGTCAAATGGAGGAAAAAAAATAATTTGGAAGTGACTGCAAAAGTAATTCTAGGTCTTAAAATTAAATTATACGAACAAAATAGATAGTAGTAGAGGGTATGTAAAGTGAAAATACAGTATGTATTAAAAACTGATGCTGCCTCTCCAGATGGAAATAAATGGTCAGCTGTCTTCTGTTGAAAAATGATCCTGGTTTTGGTGTTTCTTTTACAAACCATGGAAGACACAGCCACAAAAATAATAATAATAATGGCACAACCAAGTGTAATATATATTTCAGTCTTAATACTGGTGCTTTCATGCTCCTGTGCTTTTTCAGATGTTTTTTATATTTGGTCAACAGCCACCAGAGCCCCCTTTTTCTTATTATAAGACACCTGGCAGTGAAAATACAGAAGGCAAAGACTCAGCCGGCTTTCATCTCCTGGAAGTGAAACCGTAGATAGTTTTCGACTCTGTGCACTTGTGCTAATGTAAGTGATATGCATGGAGTTCGTCCCTGCTGATTAAGGCTGTTTGGACTGTTCTTCTCTGGAGCCATGCCAATTGAATTTTCTGCCTTCTAACATGCGCCGAGAAAGGGGAATATGGTTCTCGTTGGGCCCGAGGCTTGATCTCTTCCTTGCCTCCCCAATCGTTTTATATCACTCTGACAATTAGTTAGCTCGACCATCCCCAAATGACACACGTAATTAAAGAGTTGGCGTTATAATTACAATGTGTTTATTGTCTGTTTATGGGTTTTTCCACACGACACTGGGACGCTGGGAGACGCCTTTGGTGTGAACGGCAAACGCGCTCGGTGGCAAACGCGACTTCGTGCAGTTAACGTCTCAGTTCCGTCCTTTATCAGCCCTTTGACAGTTACTCTTTTTACAACGTGTACAACACAATTTGGCCGACTGTGGAACTGGCACCTGAAAAGAGCATTATTTAGTCATGGCAAACGGTAAATGCATGTTAAGTAAATGATGCAATTTATTCCCTCCTCCTCGCTGCCAGGCTTTCTGCCACGGGACTTGTGCCAGCTTTAAATAAGTGGTACCCAGATGGTATTCGCATGATGCCCACTTGGTTACACAATGGTCCTGGGGAATAAGGCTGAGTGCCACGGCAACCGACGGGTCAGACGTGGAGCCTGTTGCTGGTGGAAATGGGTTAATGTTGTGTCACTTTTGTGATTTCTTTGGGAAGGTTGCATCTCGGGGGTCTTAAATGAATTGGAAAAGAGGCCCGTTAATGAGGAGGGAGGATACGCAGATAAGGGAGTAACAGTCTCTGCAGGAGTTTGAGTTTATTCCCTTCGCTAATGCTCGGCTTCTTGGCTTTTCTGAAAAGAGGGAAGACGAGTGATGAGTGGCTGAGCCTGTCAACAAAGACTTAGTTCAGAAAGGACAAGTTTCCTCCTGCCTCCTCTTATCTCACCTCCTCTTATCTCCTCTCCTCTCGCCTTTTCTTATCTCCTCTTCCCCTGTTACCTTCTCATTTCTCCTTGTTTACCCTCTTCATTTCTTCACTCTTCCCCTTGGTTCTCCTCATTTTTCCTCTTCTCATTTCTCCTGATTTCTCCTGATTTGTCCTCTCTTTGTTTCTCCTCTCCTTGTTTCTCCTCATTTCTCCTCTGCTCATTTCTTCTCTCCTTTCCTCTCCTTGTGTCTCCTCATTTCTTGCTTTCCTCTCCTAGTTTCTCCTCATTTCTCCTCTCCTCGTTTCTCCTCTCCTCATTTCTCCTCTCCTCTCCTCGTTTCTCCTCTCCTTGTTTGTCCTCTCCTCTCCTCGTTTCTCCTCTCCTCTCCTTGTTTGTCCTCTCCTCTCCTCGTTTCTCCTCTCCTCTCCTCGTTTCTCCTCTCCTCTCCTTGTTTCTCCTCTCCTCTCCTTGTTTCTCCTCATTTCTGCTCTCCTCTCTTCATTTCTCCTCTCCTCCTCGTTTCTCCTCTCCTCTCCTTATTTCTCCTCATTTCTGCTCTCCTCTCACCTCCCGCCTCCTCCTCCTGTTTGCAGCCGTGCGTCTCCTCTCTTCTCCTCCTGGTGAAGTGGTGAACTGTGTCATCTCTAACCACCACCAGCTGCCTCACCAGCCACCGCTGCAGATCCACACACAATGTGGAACTGATTTTCTGATGCAGAGAAATAAATAAACAAAACCCCCGAGAGGAGAAAAAACAATACCACAAACAATACATAGCTTATGCAAATGCTGCAAAATGTGTTCGCGTATCGATAAGCCCTATTTGTGTACGAAGAGGCTACAGAAAAACTGACCATTTCACACAGAAATAAGTCGTTATCCCGTAAATATCTGCTTATTCTGGTTCTCCTCTGCCCACATTTGTGTGATGAAACACACAAACTATTTGTTGTTGAGTTGTGACATGAAAACGACTTGGATCTGGGGAGTGTGGTCGTCACTGTGTGTATGTGTATGTGTGTGTGTGTTAAACGCCAGATGTTTGAGGCGAAGTTTTAGTCGTCGTGGGAGTGGGGTCAAACTGTCAGTGGGTTAAAGGTTGAACGGCATAAAAAACTGCAGCGCCTACACAGTTAATTAGAGATGAAATCCAGATTTATTGGCCAATAGTATATTTATGTCACCCCGTTAAGTCCTTTTAGTTGTGATTTAGTTTTGCTGCTGTTGATGAAGTCTTCTGCGTGAGAGGCCATTTCTTTTGTGAGTGATCTTTTTTTTTTCTCCTCTCCGTGATGAAATATGAAATCTTAACATCTCGTCCCATTGTTTAGCTTTTTCTCCTAGTCACCTTGTAATTGTTTCTGTGTCATAAGCAGCTATTAGTATTGCTAGAAAATGGTAATGCTTTGAGAGACTCATCTCTTCCAGAGAATGGCTCTCTATCACACTCTCACATTCTTTTAAAAGGGAAAAGGAAGATGAATTTTGCCCATAAAGGCTGTATCACAAGGGCTTTTTATCCTAAATGGCTCTGGGGATTGTTATCTGTGGGAAGTGTGTCCTGCCTCCGTCGTGTTCAATCAAGTGTCCACTTAGCTGTGACTGGGAGTAATTGTTCCCAAGTGGGCCACACACTGACCTGTTAATGTCTGTGTTGACCCTCTAACCTTGTCAGCACGTCTTGGGGAGGAGTTTAAATCATGTGGATCTCCTCCGTGTCTTTACGCTACCGGGTCAAGTGGGCGTCGGCCCTGAAAGACCACTCTCTTGTAATTGTCCCCAACAGCGTGGGTCAGCGAGGGGTGTTCCCAAAGAACGGCTCTTATTAGATGAGCGACTGGGAATAGTGTGACTTAATGGGTCAGGCCATTGATCCGATGCGGCACCAATGTCCCTAAGTGTAGTCGCCCTCTGCTTTACCTGAACGACGCTCTGACGCAATAGAAAACTCCATGTCATTAAGGCGTTGCAGATCCACGCCTCTGACTTTATTCCATGTTTACATCAGCATTATTATTAGTGATGTCCTGGTCTGGATCTTTTACTTCCGGTGCGATGTTTTTTAGGATTCATTTTGCTGATACTGCTCTAATACAGACTTTGTACAATTACATTTTTATTTAAATTTGGAGTTTGGAATTATTTATATGTTACACTCGTCTACAAGTCAAATGCTTCCGGAATAAAACTAATGACATTTTTCCACGTGCGTTAATGATAAGGAAAACTCAAGACTCAAGGCTCAAGTTTCCAAGATAAGTCTTGGGTCAAAACGTAAAATAAGTGCCATTAAATATTTAGACTAGAAATAACAAAAATACACTTGGTACTATTTTGACTTTTTCCAGTGTACTCATTACAAACTAACAACTGGTGGTGAAGCTCAAAGAACATGTATTATTTCTCACATTTACTCAAGTTTTCACAGTATATTTTCCATTTACACAAATAAACAAAGGTATTGTGACATGTTGTAGTCAGGTGTTTCTTTTCTAATGGGTCTCACATACAAAACAATAAGGACACATGTCATAATATAGATTTATATTAGGATAAACATAATTGCGTCAGTTAGTTTTGCTCCCAAGATGCCTATGAAATGTTTTCTTTTATTATATTTCAAGGATTCAAAGACATTTTAGTGTCATTCAGTCACAGAGAAAGAATGAATAGATACCAAGGACTCACATTAGGGTGTTGGCGGTTCGCACCCCAGCTCTGGCTGTCCACATGTCAAAGTGTCCTTGGGTAAGACACTGAACCCTGACTTAGACTCCCAGTAGGACTGACAGAACCATAGAAACCTACTGGTGTATGAATGGGTGTGAATGGGTGAATGTGAGGCTAATGTAAAGCACGTTGAACACCATGAACGTGGAAAAGTAAAGTCCATTTACTTTTGTCCTTATGGTTTAGAAACAACAATAGTTTATTTAAGTAATCAAAATTATAAAGTTACACAAGACACTTTTTATTTTACTTGAAGTGATTATTAATTCTGGTTTTGATGGGACTTTTTTAAAACACTATTCTGATATTTTCAGTACATATTTTCTCTCTTTTTTTACACTGCTAATGAACTTCCTGTTTTCTATTACTGCTTGTACTCTAGTGGAGCTAAAATATACACTTCATTGCAGGTGTTGTTTAAGCTAATACCGATGAGAGAGAAAAATATTGATGTTTTGATTAGAGATCGGTATGAACAGGGCATCTTACAGCTGTAGACATAATGTTCATATATGTTATAAACATCCAAAAAGTTCCAATTAAACTATTTACCCCAATTTCATGTAGATTTTATCACTTTTGAAAATGAGTAAATCTGTGTAATGGAGATACATTCGGTCGTAGTTGATATTTTAACACCCACTACTGATCAGCTGTTCTGTTTTTAGTAAAAACATCAGATTATTTCTGTTGTTTTCTGAAATGCTTTCATGAAGTGCAGCAGCAGCAGCAGGTTGTGTTGACTGAAGAGGAGTCTAATTATTCCTCAGTTCCATGAAATAAAACATCATCATTGATGGAAAACAGAATCCCACAGAGTTGCCGAAAAAATTATTAGACCATCTAAAGTCATGAAAAACAATGGTTATGTAATAAGTCTTAATGTGTGTGTGTGTGTGTGTGTGTGTGTGTTATGTGACTACAACAGACAGAAAAGAAAACACAGAATGTCTAAACACACTGTTTTTCTCAGTACATTGGCACAGATAGTGATGCAAGAACTCAAGTGATTAATAGAATTAATAGATATCAGCTCTGAAATGAAACTACTATGAGCTAGTTTCGTTGTTATCATCATATTTGTCCAAGCACATGTAACTTTAGGCATTAAAATGAATAAGAAATTGAAAAAAAAACAAGTGTCTACATGTAGTTTATCTGGTTATCAGCTGCTTTTTTTTTTTTTTATTTTTTTTTTATCTCCTATACAATGACACTGACAACACCCAATTATCAGTAGCTTTTTGAAGACCCCAGAAATGCAAATGATGTTTGTTTACATAAACTGCTGTGGGGTGAATAAAGAAGGAGAGTGTTCAGCAGTTGATTTCAATGTAACATTTTAAGATTTTAATTCAGTCTCCTAATCAGTTCGTGTCTTTGCAGTTTATGAAAACGCAAACATAGTTAATTAAGCATTTTCTGTCAGAATAAATTGAAAAAGGTGATTCCCTTTCCTTTATGCACATTTGCTCTTTTGAAAAACGGTAAATATCAACCTCAAGGAAGTAAAAAAAAACTGCTTTTATTATTATTTGTATGTTTTCATACAGCTGAATACATGTAATGAACCAAGGTTTATACAGTGGTATCTTAATTACTGTATCACATTATCAGTGTCTATGGCTGAATCACTTCATTCATGTTGAACAACTTCGGAGATGACTCCATCATAAACACCATCCACTTGTTTACATAACAAAACCAAAATGTCACACATCATTTCGCTGTTCGCATTTCGAGTTCTGCACCCAAATGTCTCCTTTACCTCCATCTAGCGACTATACTCATTCTTAAAAACAACTAGAACTTTACCAGTTAGTTGAAAAGAAAAAAAAAACAAAACTTTTCTCCACCAAGGCACTCTAAAATATAAATGTCTTTATTTAAATGGCATGTCCACTGAGGACCTAAAATCAGACATTTGCCTTGGTTTGTGCCTTTTGTTTATACACCAACAGTTTCTTCCTCTGAAAACACATCTTTATAAAAACTCCGGCAAAAGTGAAGATTTTTGAAAAGTCTGTTTTGCATTTTTGTATAAAGAGACCAAAATTTAGTTTTAGGCAAATTTTGCGCGACAGAGAGCAGTATTGTACATGTGGCAAGCATGGATACACTCCAAATAGCAGTATTTACTTTTTTTAAGAACTATATTCGCAAGATGGCTTTTTAAAATAAACTGGTGTATGAATGTATATGAATGTTGGGTGGTGGTCAGAGGAGCCGTAGGCGCAAAATGGCAGCCACGCTTCTGTCAGTCTGCCCCAGGGCAACTGCGACTACATACTGTATGTAGTTTACCACCACCAGAGGGAGCATGTGAGAGTGAATGAATAATGGAACACTAATGTAAAGTGCTCTGGGTGCCTTGAAAAGCGCTAGATAAATCTAATCCATTATTATTATTATTATTATTATTATTATTATTATTATTATTATTATTATTATTATTATACCAGCAGAGACGCTTCAGGGTTTGGAGGGCAGCAATTGTGCATCTTCTTGTGATCAATCAAAGAGCGCGCCCGTACTGCCAACTTTTGGCAATTTTGGATCCGACCTGGACTGACTGTTGTCGGGTGGGAGAATTTTGTGAATGGCATTGTTGTCCTAGAGCAGGGGTGCTTAATCCTGGTCCTGGAGAGCTGCTATCCAGCATGTTTTATCCCTCTTCCAACACACCTGATGGTCATTATCAGTCTTCTGCAGAGCTTGATGAGAGGTTTATCATTTGAATTAGGTGTGTTGGAAGAGGGATACATCTAAAACCTGCAGGATAGTAGCTCTCCAGGACCAGGATTGAGCACCTCTGTCCTAGAGGAATGGAGGGAACATTTCAGGATGTCACAGGCACTGACAGGCTTGACCTGGTGTAACGGCTCTTGTCAGCGTATTCATGCAGATCAATATAAATGTAAATAAAAAAAAAAACTGCTGTGTGCATGAAGTTGTTTTTTTTTTTTTTTAAAATGCATTTAAAAATATATTGGTTTGTGTAAACAGACTCTATATAAAAACTTTACTGTTTTCAGTCTCACTATGCCCTGAAGAAGACCCCATCACTGCTCCTGTACACCTGGGCAATGTTAGGTCTTCAGTGGACATGTAATTTAAATAAAGACGTTTCTTTTCAACTTACTGGACACTTTAAACATTGCTTTGGTGAACCAAAGAGCATCGACCACAGCAGCTTTTTCATCTATTCATTCATTATCTGTCTCATTTTCCTGCAGAATCTGAGAAACTTGTTTTTGCTTGATCATCATTCCAACAATGCACTTCGTGAGAAAATTTCCATAAAGGCCGAGTGATGTTTTGGGTTGTTACGTCAGGAAAGTGTTAACTGCGAGGAAAGTGATTCAGGTGCACAAGCACAGAAAGACTAATAGATTAGTGATAATTGGGATATCACTGGAGTTTTACACATTTGGAAAAAAAAATTGTGATGAAACTCGTATGCTTCTTTACATTAGATTACACTACATTTCGTAGAAGTCTGAGGAAATTGACATTCTAATAACAACACAGACACTGGACATACACATAAGAAATACCACAATATTTTTATTTTAATATTATTTATATAGCACCAAATCATCAGAAAAGTTAGCTCATGTAACTGAAAACCAGGCTCTCAATGAATGTATTATTATTGTATGCACAATATGTGTATGTATATAGTTAATAATTATAGTTAATGACAGAAGATACTAGTAGAAACAAGTGTCAAAGTAGGAAATGATAATGGTGGTGATAATATTAATAATATTTCCGTCCTATATATGAGTGTATTATTTTAATCTTTCTAATTCTGTGGGTATTTTTATTGTAGACCTATTTATTGAATTTGTTTAAAAGTGTCATTCCGCTGAAAACCACACCGACTTACCAACACATGCTGCCTTTGACAGTGGTTTGTCACCTCCACTGGCTGCATACCGCATTCACAGAAAACAACTAGAGGAACGAGGGACCAAGAAAAAGTCGGTCTGTCTGACGTCAGATGGACTTAAGTGTCACCCACGTGGGGTTAAACCCGTCCCCCATTGCAGCGAATCTGATTAAACATTAGCATTAGCATTAGCATTTACAAGAGTGGACAGTGCCATAGTAGCTGCTGCACTAACTTGAAAAAATGGCGGATCAAACTGGTTCACATGCTCTCTGTGGAAATTCAGAACAAGCAACGGCACTAAACCTAGCTGGATGCTACTCTGGTAAAGGTAAACACATACAGAGAGAGCAAGAGGGGAGGGGGGAGTGTTCCTTCACACATTCTGAGCCAATCAGAGACGCCTCGTCACTGCGTCATAGACATGTATGAGGAAGTAGCCGTAAACTCTGTTGTTCGACCTCAAGTAATTTTTTTACAGTGCAAAAACAGCTGGAAATAAAGTAATCTGGATGTTTTTTTTTTTTAAATAGAACCAACACACAATGTATTCAATAACAATAGAGAACACAGTAATATTAATGAAATAACCATGGAATGACAGCTTTAATCTGTGATGTTGGAAAATGTCATCAAAATAAACTTTATGATGAAAAAAAAATCAAAGGATTCAATGGTCACGAGTGGAAAATCCACTGTCCCACAGAATTAACATTCCACCACATAACTTTTCATCTTGTGTAAAAACGTACTAACTATTAGATGCACATGCTGTTGAAACAAGAGATTTTTGGGTTTGATGCTGAGTGGAAAGTGGAGTTTATGAGGTGATTTTTATCAAAATTTGGTTCTGTACAACGCTTTCAGTTTAATGATGTGATTCAGTGCGTGTTACTTAACATGTGGCGATTGGAGAGATTGATAAGAGGCAAATAAAACCTTGTCAGCTAGTGAAGGTTATGTTTTACTGTAGGAAAGTTATGAGGAGTGCGGCGGTTGCTTCACAGTGACATATCTGGTGTAAACTATTTGGAAACTGCTTATTTCTCCGTCTTTTCAAGTGCCTAAACTAGAACGGACAGCCTCAAATACCTGTCTAGTTAGCCTTGAAACTCACAAATGACTGACAATTAACACACATGCTGCAAAGTGGCTGGATGTGAAGTTTCTTCAGCAACTGACATGGTTTATAATTTGAGTGAAAAGGGGGGATTACAACCACATGTTTCCAGAGGAGGAGTGAGCTGAGTGTTGAGCAGCTGGCAGGCGAAAAGGCAGAGTAAGACGGCTTTACTGTCAGAGGTAAGAAAAATGAACTTCACATCGGCGTCATCACATGCAGTATATCTTCAAATGTTTGGTTGTTTAGTCTTTTTATGGACAGATTGAATGTAAAACTAACCGCTTTTTACATTCCACTGCTTGTTAATTTGCAATAAAGGCTCAAACTCTGAGCTACCTCTTTAACTTGATGCACTCCCATGCAATTTTAACATCCTTTTTCAGAGACCGCACATAAATTCTGTTTCTTTGGAGTTTTCTCATCAACTTGTTTTTAAGGCTTCACTCTTGTGAGTTGTTTGTGGTAGACCATGGGTGTCGGAGTATTAAAAAAAAGGCAAAAAGTGAAATCGTACAATGAATTCATGAACTCTTTTTAACAATATGAACAAACATGAACAACCTGAAATTGCTTTAGGGAAAAATAAATGCAGTTTTAACAATATTAATGCCTCCGTTGATTATTTACAGTGTACATTATAGCATACAGGTCACAGTGGATCAACAAATGCACCAAACATATAATAGGTAGAATATTGTTAAAATTGCACCTTTCTTGTAGTTCATATTTTGTTTTCCACATTATGCACATTTTATTGTGAAAGGATGGTTTGTAAATGTAAATATTTTCAAGTAATGGAACTTTTTTACACTAAAACAAAGAGGAAAAATGTTAAGTTATTATGGTGCTATTTTTGTACTGGTCAGATCCATTTCAGATCAAACTGGATGGTATGAAAGGAGTTTGTCTGTTAACTGTTATTGTTACAGGATAGGTTTCATAATGTAAATATTTTGTTATTTTACTTTACTAACCATTAAATACCCACACAAACACTAGCAACCAAAAGGATCTACTGATATAAAATGTTTCATACCCTCTGATCCATTTATCTTCTATCTATCTATAAAATATAGTTTGTTGTCTTTTCATGGTTATCAGATATAACCTATTTGGACATACAGTACAGAGGCTCTGTAGTTACCATGGAAACATCATCTTCTACAACATTAACTCGGTAGTAAAACTGATTGAACTGGTTAATGACATTTGTTTTTACATTCAGCTACTGATATCTTTCCGAAAATAGTTGTTTTCCTCCTTTTCCTTTGTTTCTGATATTATGACCATTAACTTTAATCTGAGCTTTTATACATGTGTGAACATATGATCTGTGAATTAAACATGGGGGAAAAATACCAGATTTATTTTTTGAATAAACTCAAAATACAGTGGATAGTATTATAATAAATGACGATAAATCCGTTAAGAAATGTTAAATGGAGAGAAAAGTGCAACAAAAGTAGCATTGAATCTGCGTGAAACCAAGGACAACATTTGGACTTGTCAATATTTATAGATTATTATGCTATTATTATTTTACTTGAGGTTACATGTGGCCCCTGAACCCTCTTGTTAATATCTTTAGTGTAATTTTTGCATGTCACAGGCTAGTTGGGAACCGTTAGGGTCCTGGATTTGGCCCACAGACCATATATTTGACACCCCTGTGGTAGACAAGACAAGGCTGTCGTCACCTGATCTGGCTCTGAGGGGACCTTTAGCAGCAAGTGCTCCTGTTGAGGGGTATACAGATGCAATCCAGCCATAAATCCATAAGGGGGAGGGGCCTGACTGTTGGGATCAACATATTTTTGGAGTAATGACAGGCATGCAAGTGGGTAATCAGAAGGGTCTTATCTGGGTTTGATGGCAGACCCAGGAATGTGAGCGGACTGTGGAAACGGCGGCTGCACTAATGGGGTTAGCTGAATTCCACACTGTTGAATTATGAGGAGTTGGGACGTCGGGTTTGCGGTTTGTTGTGTCTGGTTGGAGAGCTACACAGCTACATGCAGAAACATAGTCATAGATTTGCTTTCTGACACACTTTCTCATGTAGCAGCCCAATTAACTGGGCTCTGAATTGCTTTGCTGTACTGGTGGAGACAGCCACATTTAACAGCAGAGTCCTACGCGCATATATCATGGGGCAACAAGCCACACATGCAGCCATGACTCCTGTGACAGGGACAAAACCAGAAGCCATCCATTCTGCTGCCTCATTTGCATGATCTGAACCATATCTGGAAGTCATTAGCATCTTTCCACTTGTTTATCTGGATACAGACGAATGCTTTTGAGCTTAACACCAGGCTTCTTTGAATAAACAGAACGTCCAGCGCAGTTCAGATGTTTTTTTTTTTTTTACTGCTGCTGTACAAGTCATGCATCACTTATGCAAAAAAAAAAAAGTACAATATCATAAATATGTGGTTTATTACGGAGATGTAGACCACTCCAAGATTTTTAGGTCAGTCTTAAGGCTTTGAATACAGTCTCCAGAGCAGGCAGACTTGTGGGATTTTTGTTGGCGTCACATCATTATGCAGCTTTGGAGTTTACAACACTGATTACATGACCTTTTGTAGGAAATATGTCATCATGTGTGTATGTTAGCTTGCCTGTGTTCTTAGTTTTTAACCACGGAAAACAGCGATGGCGACATTAATACCGTGTCTGTCATTGGTGCTGATCTGCATGTTCAGATCTGAGGTAAAGATGTCTTTTTATGCATTTAGGCCAGGACATGCCAACAGGAATCAGTGTGTCATAACGTGTGTCATTCACTTGCGGCTGACGACGATCACGTTTAGTTCTGACAGTTCTTACGTAATTTCTGTACATGTGGGCTTGGTGGACCAGGGTAGGTGCTTTCCCCACCTTTCACTTCCTGTTTGTAATCGTATCTTTCCCCTTCCTTCCTTCTCTCTCTTTCTCTCTCTCTCTCTCTCTTTTCTCTCTGTTTGTGTCCTCTGTGAAACCCCCGTGGTCCTGCCCTCAAGACTGTGAGCTGAATTCTGATTGGAAGAATGGAGTGACAGTCTGTCCTGCACCAGTGATCAGGGTATGTGGCAATCCTCCCACTAACCCTTCTCTTATTTCAGGCGGTAATGACTGTGCGCCGTTTGTGTGTGAAGTGGCTCCAAAACAACAGTAAGATCTGAGTATCGGGCTCAATTGTATCAGTTCATTATTGGCTCAAAACAAGAGTCTGAGATTTAGTCAAAGCTTTTCATCAGTATGGCATGGCAGTGGTAAAGACACGCATAGAATAGATTTTGTCTAATTAACATTTAACTAATTCACAGCAACATCTTCTAATTTGAGCCGTGTTTTTATTTAGTTTTCTATTTCAGCGTTTACCGTCGCTGCCTTTGTAATTGGGGCTGCTTGACAACTCGTAATCCTGGAAATCCTGATTCTGAATGTTTAAATTATGACTAAAAGAATAAGAAAAAAAGGACCTGAAGATATCATTACACTGTTTATAATGAAGAGCTGCAAAGTTCTGCCAAAGATGCCAATGTATTGGTTTGTAGAGATATAAAGTAAAGATTTTAAAGTGCTTTTTTAAATGTCTTAATGGTTGTGGCCCTATTTATTTATCGGATCTGATTTTAACATAGGAGCCCTCTGGGATCCTCAGGTCCTGGGGTAGTTAGCTTTTAATTGTCCCTAGAGTTATCACTCAAACACATGGTGAGGCCTTATTCAGTTTTTATTTCCCCAAACTATGGAACAGTCGACCTGAGGTCCGCTGCAAGTGTTCATATTTTGAAGGGTAAACTGAAAACCTACCTTTTTAACTTAGCTTTTAGTTAAATTTTACTCTTAACATTATTTTACTTCGCTATTTTATGTATTTACTTTTTACCATTATTATTAATTAATTAATTAATTAATTTTTCAATTTGGTAAATCTTTTAACTTGTTCCTACAATTCTGGGATAATGGGGGGGGGGGTCTGATGTAAAGCACTTTGTGCTACATGCACCATGTATGAAAAATGCTATGTAAATAAAGTTTGATTGATTGATTGAAAGTAAATGCATTTTCAGCGATGGGCTATAGGATTAATATGACCACTAGAGGGAGTAGTGAGTCACTCTGCCAGTTTCCCATGGTGAGGAAAAACTAACCATTAATTCAACTGCACATGTCCATCTTTGACTCTTATGAGTAATGTTGCAAAAGGTGCTAGTCCTTTAAATTCAAATCAGCTACTTCAGGCTCCGCCCTCTCCAGGTTGTTGGTTGTGCTTTTCTGTCGCGTTCAATCAACAAGTGAACATTTTTGCTAATTGACTCCAAATTTGGGCACATTTTCGGTTTTGTACTACAACCCTCGTTGCTGATAAACAGTTATGTTGTCTTGACCTTTTATGTGCAGATGTTGTGATGTAACTAGTTAGAAAACATGAATTAAAACAGGTTGTAGAAATCCACTCGGTTATTGCCAGAATTAATATAAACATAGCTTTGCAGCAACTGGAGGGTTCTAATTCAAACTGTAAGAACTATTAAGGTACAAATGGTCAAATAAATCAACCCAAGACAAATCAATAAAAGTGGATTTGGATAAATATGACCCCTTTAAAGTCAAAGAAGTGATGGAAGTCAAATCTGTACTTTTCTCCACTGGATAAAGGTTGTAAAAGGTTATGTTTATGAAGGTATATTTTTTTACCATTATTATTTATTCATTTATTTATTTGTTCTATTCTTTTTCAATTTGGTAATTCTTTTAACTTGTTCCTACAATTGCAATAAGTTTATGAAGGTATAAACTTATTTCTATCTTAATTTTCTATCTTAGCTAAGTTGCCGTTTGTTGTCAGATTCCAAACAGATCTTTAGTTCAGATACTGACACACAAACTGTACAGAAAACAGAAGTGATGTGTGTCTTTACTGTGAGTGTTTTCTGTCTTAAAAACAGAGCTAAGCTATCAGCGCTATAATGTAAACTATCAGCTGATGCAGTGTTGTTTTAGAGACTGTCAAAATAAGAGTTTTAGTTTGAAGAAGAAAACTTGAAGATACTATAGCAGAAATATGTGGAAACAATGGGATTTATACTTTATTTAGTGATCACTACAGTTTGCATTGAGTCTAGCATTGTGGTTTTGGCAGAACTAAGGGTGTTCTGGTACCAAACTGCCCCTTCAAAACTAAGTTTTGAACATCAATACTACATGGAAGAATTTTAACTGGAGCTCTTTTACAGTGTTAACATGAACTAAAGATGTAGATTATTTCTATCTGAGCCTGTCACTCATGTGTTTATCAGATATTTTCTATTTAAAGGAGTTATATTTAGCTAAACCCACTTTTTACCCCACCCCTAAAGGGGAGAGGGGTTTTGTTTTTGGTTCGGTTTGTCTGTCTGTTTTAGTTTTATTTTGTTTGACTTTCAGCAGTGTTACGCAAAAACTACTGGATCCATTTCCATGAAATTTTCAGGAAAGCTGCAAGGCGGTCCAGAATAGATCACATTAACTTTTGGTGAATGTAGGTCAAAGGTCACAGTCACTAAAAAAGTGTTTTGCACATTAAGAGATAGAGCAAATCAGGTAAAGTATGTGTGTGTGTGTGTGTGGGGGGGGTCAGGATTTGTTGTGTCTGGCAACATTTGTATTAGTGTTTGGTTCATTTATTTGTATATTTGGACCTCAATAGTTAAAAAAGTTTGAATTTGTACCCTCCAGCTGCTGCAAAGCTATCTTTATATACAGTTTGACCAAAGAAAACTCATTCTACAACCCATTTTAATTCCTGCTTAATGTTTTACACATATAACCTGTTACATCATGACATTTTCACATAAAAGGTCAACACTTCTGACAACATTTCTCTGAGTATGACATAACTATTTATCAACAGCAGTGGTGGTAGTCCATACTGAAAATATGTCCAGACTTTGAGCCAATGACCTAAAATCTTCAGCTGTTGGTCGAATGGGAAAAGAACAACACAAACAATAACCTGGGGGGGCGGGGCTTGAAGTTACTCATGTGCATTTAAGGGGCCAGTGCTCAAAATCATAAATGGAGATGGATCTGTGGAGATGAACTGATGAAGAATTCAGACCCAAGCAAAACATTTAAAGTTTATGTATATTACAAGAAAATATTTGAAACTGCATAAAAAAACCTGAACATTTTGTTTCTTTTAAATAATGAAATCCAACTTTATTTTAAGTATCTGCAACTGTTTATATTTCACCCCACCACATCTTCCATAAGGATTAGTAATAATATAAGTAATAGTATTAGTCATTTTCTTTGTCAATCAGTGGTGGTAGATCAGGTTTAGGTGGGTTTTAAACTTTCATTTTATGGTTTACTGAACTAATTCAATTTTAGTTACATTATTGTTTTTATGAACAAGATGTGGGGATAAAAAAAAAGACATTCAACTTTATCATATTCCTATTTTGTCCAGTTTTAAAAGTGATGTTATTAAATTTGTGACACATTGGGTTTTCCAGCACACCACAACAGGGAATTTTGTATTTACATAAAATAAATTGACCTAATAAGAACACATTTTGTGAAGAAAATACTGTATTACTGTGTATACTGTAATATATGCAATACTGTGTATTGCATATATTTGAGTAAAAGGAGTTTCAATCTGAGGATTTATTTCTTCTTTCTGATCCAAAGTTCTAGGCTGAACTGAGGAAAAAAAAAACAACTTTTAAATCTGCTCCTTCTGCTTAGAGTTATTTACAAAATGATCTGAAACTCTCAAAGCTGCTCTTATCAGATTCTTTTAAAGCCATTTTCCACACGAAGGTAGAAACATTTTACTTGATATTACCTTGTATGTGAACACCTTCCTTATTTTTGTTCTATATTCACATATGCAGTTCATATGACCCTTGTGTAAATATATGTTTTGGTTGGTATTCCTGTAAAAAAAAGAGTCTAATCCCAATGAGCCTGTCTTGGCTATATTACTTATATCTAAATATAACGGTTACTGTGATATAAAATTATATGGAGTGATAAAAGGTTTATGCCATATCACAC
Organism: Siphamia tubifer; assembly: GCA_020466265.1. Classification (NCBI taxonomy): domain Eukaryota; kingdom Metazoa; phylum Chordata; class Actinopteri; order Kurtiformes; family Apogonidae; genus Siphamia; species Siphamia tubifer. The sequence goes on from CM035787.1 coordinate 48,122,249, forward strand.
ACCCTTATTTATGTGTATGCATGCTATAATGTCATTTTCTATGTCATAAACACATGAAATTGAACAATACGAACAGTGCTATTATGAATGAATGAATGAGTCTTATTTAATTATTACAGTGTGTTAATGCCACGTGTTGTAAACTACCTGAATAGTGCACCGTCAGCTGCTCCGTGTTGATGACTCTCCTTTGTTTTTAATACCTTTGGCGTACTGTGGCGGTTCTGTCCCTGTGCTCACCTCCGCCTGCCATGGGGGCCCTGATTGGCTGAATACTTTCTGCACTATAGTCTGGCTGTTTGCCAGCCGTGCTGCAAGTGGCTGCCGTGCCCCCTGATCAGAAGAGAATGTGACATTTGTGCAGAGGTAATGGAATCTGCGTGCAATTAAATCTCTGACTGTGAAGAGGAGTCTTTCTCCTCCTTATCCCCCCCTCTCCCCCCCCATCTCCTGCCATTCCCAGCAGCAAGGGGGGGGGGGGGGTCATGCGCAATGATGAAACCGTCCCAGCAGGCCGCTTGCTTTACTCTCTTTTGCAGTCTTCATGTCAGGATGTGTTTTTTAACTCGGCTGCACTGGCCCTGCCTCTATGTGGCAATTAATTACAGAAAATGTCCATTAGGAATCTCTCCGAATGCTACAGAAGAATTAATTTTCAATTATAAAAATTACATTATGGCGCTACAGCTTTACCAATGCTATAGTGAATTGTGCTGCAGGTGACAGTTGTTATTTTGGAGGGGGTGTGGGCTTGTTAAGTATGTTGTGTTTGATATTTTGTTTTTTTTCTTTCATTTTTTTTTTGAGTGGGGAGGGGTCCAGAGAGGAAGACAGTGAGTGCGGGGGGAGGAAGAGGGCAGATTCATGCATGGATGAGAGGAGGGTCCTATCTCTCTGCTGCCCTGCCACTACACTTAACGCCTCATTTGTGGGCTTTGTGGCCAATGGCTTGAGTCTGTGATCTGTTGCCATAAAAGGCAGCTTTTTCTTCTCTGCTGAGGGGGCACTTGCTTGTGGGTAATACCAGACCCCCTCTATAGGCAAATCCATATCTAATGGATATGTGTATCCCCATCAGGACGGCTCATAAACATAAAACTCTGTGCTGCCATTGTGCTTGGTGGAGCCGGTTGGAAAGGGCAGAGCCACGCCACTCAAGCATTTCCCCTGAACTTGGGAAGGAGCAGCCCTGTGTTCTTGTCTGTGGTGGGTGGACGGAGATGCAGGATATCCAGGTCAGCGTCTGGCTGTGTCTAAATCCTCTCTGCGTCGTACACGCCCTGTACCAATAGCACTTTTCAGCACTGGACAGAATATTCAGTATCAGACTTTCGCGAAGCCTTCTTTACTATAACTGCCTGTTGTTGTTGGTTTTTTTTTTTTTTCCTCAGCTGTATTTTGTCACAATGAATTATTAATGTTAGTGTCAGTTGAAGGGAGTGTTGCCTCAGAAAATAAGAGGTCAGTCTTGCTCTTATTGTTGCAGCCAAGGGTTAATTTGTACCAACAATTAAATGACCCTCCCTATTTCCTTGTTGCACTGATGTGTCATAATATAAAATTGCTGGGTCTCAACTTTACTCGCCAACATCCTGTTAAACAAATACACTATTCCTTCTGGCTCTCTGTGTTTTCCTCTGTTGCAGGATGGTTTGCATCACTGTGCAAAACAGAGGGAAAGGTTTTGCTGGCGGAAGAAAAAAAAGAGGCTTACTCCATTAGTGTCATTCGAATGGTGAATTAGATCAGTCTGACAGATAGATGCGGAAAATTGTTTTAATTGAATAATTATCTGTGGTTAGCCACTTGTGCGGAAAAGTGCTGTGATGTGGTTGAAGGCCAGGGAGCCCATTTTGGCCTTTATGTGCTTATTTTGTCTTCACACGGTAAATGAACAACAACCGGGGGTCCTGAGGATAGAGCATGAACACAGGCAGAAGTTGTAGACACCCCTACCTCCCCATCCCCCCTCCCCTTGGGCAAGTTCAGACATGTTTGTTGGATATTCTGCCCTTCAAAGAAATCTGACCAGTGAGTTTTCTCCTCAGGCTGAAGGGAGTCATCTGGATTGTTCTGAACATGGCTCAAATCAGCGCTAATGCAATGGCCAATTAGAATACAGTATGAGTGGAAAAACACCCCAGAGTGAGGGAGTGTATATCTGTAGTTGTGATTAACAGTCATCTGATATTTTATTTTTATTATTTTTTTTAATGAACCACATGACCTTGGTTGAGTCTCCGGCTAAATGTCAGTCAGGTCAGTTACTTTGCATTGTTTTTTATTTGACCACAAACGGTTTCATGACGCTCTTATCTCAGCCATCAGTTTGGTTGGAAAATAATAACAGGTTTGCTTTTCTTCCTCTTTTTAACAGCATACTTTGCAGTTTAGGTTTTGTTCCACACTGAACTAATTAAAACATTAATTTATCTCAGTCTTATTTGCTTTATCCTTTTCCATTAGACCATGCTTTGGCATTTGCATGGTTTTGCTCTGTGTCCTTTACACACAGAATGCCACTGTTGAGAAAACGGTGAATGGTTTCGGTATTAACACGGCTCCTGTGTTAATATATGTTTTGTGCGTGCATGACATGATTTGTAATTAGACAGTGATGGGAATTAGTTGACTTAATTAGCAATTTTATAAACTATGTTACATGTCATCATTGTCTTGTTAATGTTAATTATGTACAGTAGATGATTGTTAATTAAAATGACCATTTTCAGTGAGATGAACGTTTAATTTTGATCTAAATATCAACGTGTAAATGAAAAAGAAAAAGAAAGGCACGTGTACATGTTGCGTGCTGCCTCCTTTTGACAGATCAGTTACTGACTGATTTTTCAAGCCTGGTGGGCAATGCTAAGCCCAGGCCAAACACTGATGCGCTGCAGTCAGCAGCTGCATGCAATTTTCAGCTCAACTCATTCAAGTGTAATAAAACAATGCATGAAGAGCTGGGGGACTGTGAGCCGAGGCGCTGTCACTCCTGAAAGAGAAGTTGAAAAAGGACAAAAGAATAAACATTAGGTGAAGGCGCTGCTGTATTTTCTTTGTTTAGTGCTTTACACTTTGGGAAGTTTGGAAGTTTGGTTCTTGTCACAATAAAATCAATCAGACCTCTTTTGCTTATTTAGAAGTTCATACGCACAGCCAGATTCGGGTGCAGGTGAAGAGTTTGTCATGTTTCACTTGTTACCTTTGTCATGCTCTGTTGTTCAGTTGCATCTCCTCTGATAATGCACGGGGGATTAACAGGTAACAAGGCAGCAGATCTCCTCAGAGGATGTTGCGCGTGGCTTTGAGTGTCTCAGACAATACTCCATAAACGGAGGGGGGAGTACCTCCGAATGGTGATTTCCCAGCTACACAGGGAGCCTCCTCCTGGATAATGTGGTAATGAAAGGTGACAGGAAGGACTCAGGGTCTGGAACGAAGCCGGGGCAGCTGGTCAGAGCGGGAGAATAGGAAGCGGCGTGCACTCGGGCTAAAGTGCAGCGAGAAGCAAATTAAAGCTCATATCTGCCATCTCCCTCGCCTCCGTGCACTTTCCTGTTTGGACTTGAAGGTGATTGGGAGCCAAGGCGGTGACAGTTGACGGAAGCTGCGCAGAGGAGAGAGTATTTATTTACAGTGAGATGCAGCGATGCTTGTTCAGGATGCGGTTTCACGCAGGATGTGCCGTTCCCTCACAACCCCCCCCCCAACACACCTCCTGCCATCTTTCTCATCTCCACCCTCACACTACAATCCCCAGGTCTGATCAAGAATGGGAAGTGGGTTGATGGGGTGGGAGTGGGAGTGGGAGGGCGGCCGGCTGCAGGCGGGCTGTATTGTGTAAGAGGTTGGGTCTGGACGCAGCCAGCAGAGAGCTCACTCAGCATGCCTTCCTGCTTGGCCTGGGGGGTGGTACCAAAGTCAACACAGGTCACTGAGAAGAAGGAGTGTGAAGTATTAGGACTGCATTGTGCAACAAAGGATGTCTTCAGGTGCTTCAGAAAAAAACAAAAAAGGCATTGATGTTTGGTCAAGATAAGTTTAAGGGGAAAAAAAATGCATATGAGGAGCGTGTTCCGTTTGGTATGAGAGAGAGAGAGAGAGAGAGAGAGAGAGAGAGAGAGTGTGTGTGTGTCTTTTAAGAGAAGCCAAGGAGTGACTGTACGCTGCCAGGAATTCCACCTTGTAAAGCGGTGGTTGAAGGTGTCTTAAATCCTAGTAATTACACTGTACTCACTTCAGTTACCTTTGTCATCAACCTACAATACAGCGTTCCCATTTAAGCCGCTCGATTTAAAGGTGTAAGCGTGTGAATCATTACTGTATACCACCCAAGAGTACATTAACCACATCGCAGGCGTTTTGTCAAATCCTGTCGTCCTGTAACTTTAATGCGTTGGGATAACAGTGGTACCAGCAGGAAGGTTAGCCGCGCTTCCTACCATCTGAGTCTCGCTGTCATGTTTGCATTAATCCACTCCATGGTTTCAAAGGCAGGTTTTTTACGACCCGGTGTACGCGGACCGAGGCATCTAAACTTTTAGAGAACCTGCCACATAAAATGCACATCTGTTAAAGGCTGAATTGTAAAACAGTCCAGCGTGTCCAGGCAGTATTGAGTTAATAATACACTCTTAAGTACAACAACGCTCCCTGCAGCAACAACAGTCACCATATATTCTCTTCATTTTTCAATAGTTCTTATTTCTCTTTCAATGTTTTTTTTTTTTCATGTTTTCAAAGTTTTGACCTTCAGAGTTTCTCTAAGAGTAATGTGTTTATGTGCAACTGTAAAAAAAAAAAAAAAACTAAACAAGGAATATAAGCAAGAGCACAGGGCACTGCTACAGTATTGTTGCTTTGCAGTGGTTTTGTTAGATGTTTTGCTATTGGAACAATAGTAAAATCTCTTTCATTTTACAATTTCTGTAGAGGAGGCCACTGACATTACCTCTGAATTGCGTGTTTGATAAGAATTAAACAGAGCTGACTCTGAAATGTAGTTTGTGTTCTTTGATATTTCCCATTGATTTGCTGCAGAAATGTATTTTGTGTTGTTAGGGGTCTTGTCACCAGGTTGAAATGTGTAGGATGTAATTTTTTGTGCACTTAGAATAACACAAAAATATGAGTTTGACCTTTGGATCGTCACATATATGTAGATAATTAAAGAAAATATAACAAAGGTGTAGTTGTACACATTATACTGTATAAAGCTGGTAAATTCAATAATTAATGTACAGTGATAATAGTTGTAAAACACATCAAATTCACTCATTTGTTTTATACCAGTAGGCGAATAGTTACACATGTGATGCCCTTTTTTCTGAATAAATCTTTTCTTTTGCAGTGTTTGCCATTGATTTGCTGAAGAAATGGATTTTGAGTTGTTTTAGTTGTTTCACATCTTATCACCAGGTTGAAATGTGTAGGATGTAATTTTTGGTGCTGGTTTTTAAGAATAATACAAAAATATGAGTTTGACCTTCTGCTGAAGTGTGAGATCTTCACATACACTACATATGTAAAGAAGTAAATATAAAATATAACACAGGCTTAGTTGTTTTTAGGCCCTTTGAAATTGGAATTGTACATATTATGCTGCATAAAGCTGGTAAATTCAATAATTAATGCAGTGTGATAATACTTGGGAACCCCCCCAATTTTTAGAATGTGCTTTTTTTGCAATGTTTTCCATTGATTTGCTGCAGAACCCCCGCCGCCCACACACACACACACACACATACACATACATAAAATTCACTTTAAAGGGGGTCATATTTTGCTAAACTTTGTCATTTGTTTCTATATTTTTTACTACAACCAGTTTTAATTCCTGCTTAATTTGTTACATCTGTAACTAGTTGCATCGTAACATTTACACATATAAGGTTAAGACTTCTGACATATATTTCTATATGACATAATTCTTTGCCACCAGCAGCAGTTGTAGTCCATACAATTATTAGACCATTACATGTCATGAAAAACAATGGTTATGCAATCGAGTAGCAACTCCTGTGTCTATCATGTGACTAAAACAGTCGGAAAGCAAAACATTGAATGAATAAAAGCACAGTTTTTGTCAGTACAATGTCATATATATATATATATATATATATATATATATATATATATATATATATATGTTGACAGAACAACTGAAGTGATTTTGGTTGCTATATATTTTGTTGTTATCATTATATTTGTCCAAACAAATGTACCTTTAGTTGTACCAGGCATTAAAATGAGCAAGACACTGAAGAAAATAAGGGAGGTCTCTGGCACACAGTGGTTCAAATATCAATTTTTTTTTGCAATATTGCAAATTCTGCAATTTTGAAATACTTTCTGCAAATACACGTTTCCACTCTACATATTTCTCAACCTAATACTAAATATATTGACACTGTATATAGCTTCGTAACCCACATTAATATAATTCTTTATTCCCTTTTGTTGTGCTTTCCTGTGGAGCCAAAGCTTTACTCTTCTTGAGGGCCATGTTTTTCCTGCCGCAATGACTTCTGACCACTGCCGAGGTACTTGTCAGGTCCCGCGGGCTTCAAACTCACAAAATCCAACATGGGAAAATGAACCGAATAATGTTGTTGTCGCTTTTTGTCCAATGGTCGTATGTAATGTAAATAATAATAATGGATTGCATTTATATAGTGCTTTTTTTGGCTACTCAAAACACTTCACATTAGTGACTCATTATTCATTCACTCTCACATGCACCCTCTGGTGGTGGGAAACTACATATGTAGCCACAGTTGCCCTGGGGCAGACTGACAGAAGCATGGCAGCCATTTTGCACCTACAGCCTCTCTGACCACCACCAAAACCATTTATACACCAGTGTGAGTGGCACTGGAACCAAGGAGGGGGAAGTGTCTTGCCCAAGGACACAAGGCTGTGGCTCAGTTGGTCCAATGAACAAAAGGTTGGCGGTTCGTGTCCTGGCTCTGGCTGTCCACATGTCAGAGTGTCCTTGAGCAAGACACTGAACCCTGACTTAGTCTCCCAGTAGGACTGACAACCTTAGAAACCCTTCTGGTGTATGAGTGTGTGTGTGAATGAGTGAATGTGAGGCTAATGTAAAGCGCTTTGAGCACCATGAAGGTGGAAAAGCCTAAGTGCAGACCATTTAATCATCTGACTAGGACATAGCTGGATTCGAACCACCAACCCTTCAGTTACTGGATGACGTGCTCTACCAACTGAGCCATGGCCATCCCCAATATATCAGGGGTGACCACATCTATACTAAGTTCAGCAATAAAATATTGATGAACTTTGACCCCATATGGACACACATGTCATGCCGATTTTATTGTATTGCTGCTTTACCAAATTTTTAACCATTGAATCCCAAGCTGGCTTTTTAAAATTTTGCTAAATTGCAAGTTATTAAATTTTTCTTCTGCACTCTTGAAAATATTAATGCAAATTGCAGAATGCAAATGGTATTTTCAAGGCTGGCACATATATCTTTTTTTTTTTTGCAGCTTTAGATGTGCTGTCATTACTGTTGTTGCACATTTGTTCAAGTCAAAGGGGAAGCGTGACTTGTTCCCTTTTAGCCTTCGGTCATGGCTCCCATTGGTGCATTCAGGGTCCTGTGTGCATTTAGTAAAATGTGCACTCCCTGATGCCTCCGCCCCTGGTGGTTAGATGTTTGCCAGTGCCTTCTTTCAGGGGATGGGCTGCTACTAGATCTGTAAACTTAGATTGAGACTTGACTGGAGAGTCACAGCAGGGGGAAAGGAAGTTAAATACCAACACAATATACTCTGCATATACCTCTGCCTTGATTTGAGGTTTCTTAAAAGCTCTGGGCTAATAACATAAGAGTACCACAGTGGTTTCCTCATGTGTTCTTAGTGTAGGGTTAGATGGTTATTTTATGTAGTCATTACTTCCATATGCAGTTAGTGGGTGGTGGGTGGGGCAGCTCATCAGTTATTTTCTAATGTTTTCTGCAGATGTTATTGTGTTTTCTGCAGTCGGGTGACAGGCATATTTCAGAAAATACCATAAAACTTATTTACATACAGTAAAAACAAGCTCATATGCATTTACTCCTATAGAATTGCAGGGTTATATACTGTCCAAGGTAATAGTTCAGATCCTTCTATTGGATATTTACTGCAGTTTATTAACCCATAAAGTCCTGACGACAAAAACATCTACTGATTTAAAGTATTTAATAACTTTTGCTAATCCTGTTAATACGTGTAAATAATTCCAGTAAAGTGAAATTCAATGTCTTTTCTGATCCATTTGGATGTTCAGAGGATCTGTAACTGTCACAAATTTTTATTTTCTAAGTATGCCTGTATCAGTCATCAACTAAGGTTGATGCAAAAAAAAAAAAATCGGCCCCAAAAATTCCATATCAGTCGATCACTACTTTGAACATCCTGCCTATTATAGAGCGGACCTTGCAAAAAATCTTCACAACTTCTAACCTGTATCCAGCTACACCTAATGTTATTAATAGTACCAAGTAAATTATGTCTGATAATGTGGATAAAAATCCTCTCTCACCGTACATTGAATTTCACATTATAGTAACAGATACAATAAAGTATCATAATACTAAAACAGTTCTGTAAATGTTATTAAAGAAACATCCCAAAATAACCACATCACACTTCATCAAACCCCATTACTTCCGTCTTTTACTTTGTAATTCGATTCACATTTACCCTGTTCTATTACAGTTAGTGTCTGTTATGTTTATGTGCCTATTTCCTGTCTCCAAGGACACCTAAAAATTACAAAAATAACAACACAAAACAGTTTCATTGGTGACAGTGATGTAAACAGTAGAATAGCATGAAATGATGTAGATTTTTCAACTGTTGTGGGATCAATTCTGGTAAATTTCTCAGCATTCATCTCAGCATTATTATCAATTTCTGTCTCCTGTCTGTAAATGATGAAAATATTGTGGTTGCGTCTTAGACATATTGCAAAAGGATTTGTATTTACGGCGTTAGAAAACACTCTTGTTTGAGTGTAAGCGGCGTTTGAGTCTTAATCGATGCTATGGAAGAAGAGCTCATTAGGCTTATTGCCCCGAATTTTATTAAATGCCCCAATCCAGAATGAGTAAAAAAAAAAAAAAAAAAAAAAAAAAAAATCTGTTGTAGAATATTCTTGTAGTAGAATAACAGGAGGCTGGATTGGTAAAAAGGCAGATAATATATGTGTGAGATTGATCAGTGAGTAGCGACCCCATTATCTCCTGAGATGTTAATTACACTGTGCTCAGCTTGCATGTCAAAAGGCAGATAATTGAAGAAGGTAAAAGATGTGCCACATTTTATTTATGCTTTCACTTGGAGCTGGTTGAAGAACTGCTTCTCTCTTCTGCTTTTTATTCCTTTTCTCTTTTTGTGTGTGTGTGTGCGCGCCTATGACGTATTTATTGTTGGATAATATTACATTGTCAGAGTTGATAATTTTGTAAGAGAAATTAATCAAAACCGTCGTGCAGGCCTGTGAAATATTTGTGAGCGTGTCTCCAGTGTTTAAGTCGTAATACATGTCCAGATGAAATACTTTTAGTAAGGTGATGGAGCACCAAAAAAAGCACCAGTAACACTTTTAAATAAAGGTCTGTAGCGGGTTCTTTTTGTCAAACGTTGCTTTTGTTTTGAGTGCAGTTTACCCGCATGATGAACTCGGGTGTGTGTAAACTTCCTATTGACAGAATGAGAGCTGTAAGGGACATGCTGTACTTAAAAAACCCAAAAAGAAAAACAGAAAAAAAAAAAAAAAATCTTGTTTGTCATTTGGCGTGTTTATAGAGATAGCGTCAAAACTCTGTTTCCTGTGGTTTCCTGTGGAGAACTGTGGTGTGTCTGTGTGCAGCAATTTACAAGTGCACGTGAACTCCCGTCTGCACTAAAAGCCAGTGCACACACGCAGACACACACTAAGGCTTTTAATGCTTTGTGTGTTGTCATCATACACTGGGTGGATCCTTAAGGGAGGGGCCAGAGTGTGGTCATCGCACATGGCTGATGGACATTTACTGCACGGGTGATTTAGTGCATCACCTGGTGGACACTGCAAAGAATTAGCACGGTATTGTAGGAAGGACATACAGTGACGTGATAATATATGTGTGTGTTTAAGTTCCTAGGCCACATTTACTGCTTCAGATAAAACAATGCAGATATACTAAAGCAGGTCCAGAGGAGGTTTACACAACAGTTTCATCATGACTTCTCCTTAACCCTCAGATGCACAAGTGGCTCAGAAATTATCTGGTGACGTGGTTTCCTTGCAAAGTTGTTGTATGGAGAAATATGTCACAGCATTGAAATATAGACATTTTCACAGATTTTTTTTTTAATTGTAGTTTCTGTATTAATACCCCAATTTCCCATCGGTGGGTCAAAATGAGCCAATTTCATTTTTAATGGAATTTCATCGGAACCAAAAGTGAAAAACCGTAAAAAAAACCCCCAAAACAAAACCTCACTGTACAGCTGGGGTTACGTCCTTTTTTTTTTTTTCAAATAAATGCAATCTTTATACAATTTCAACAAAGTACTTGTAGTTTCCATTGAAGAGTGCTTGGATCTACTATCTACTCATTTTGCAATATTTTGGAGATCTCAGAGACAGATGAGGGGGGTGTGGTCTGAGCATACCCCACAATTTCACTCTACAGGTGTGCGTAATCATCCCAAGGCAAAGTCCTTATTTATGACAGCGGGCACGTGTAATGGATTTCTGGTAGAGACTTGTACAGAATTGTACGGTATTTTTTTTTTTTTAGAAGTTGTAGTTTTTTTGTATTAATAATTAACAAGTTTTATTTTCAATGGAATTTCATCTGAACCTACAGTGACGTACAGTAAACCAAAGGAGTCACTGAGTCACTAACTGAAATTGTTATACTATTATACAATGAGTGTGTGTGTGTGTGTGTGTGTGTATATATATATATATATATATATATATATATATATATATATATTTATTAATTTATATATCAATAAACAATATACAGTGCAGCTCTGTATGGGAGGAATAACATCCTGCAGCTCCCCTTCAACAGCGTTGTGGAGGAGTTCAAGGTCTCCCGGACCAGAGAGGCGCTGCAATACCGAGACTCCAAAGACCCTAAAGTCTCAGCTGCCGGTATCGAGATCCGCACAGGTCGGAAATGGAGCGCTGCTCGGGAGCTGGAGTCAGCAGAGGCCAGGCTGAGGCACAAGGCAGTGGTGGGGACAGTGGCGAGGGGAAGGGCAGGCTTGGGGAGTTTCCCAACTCCAAGGTACAACAAGGCCCAGGGCAAGGAGAGGCGGCTTCTTGTCCAGGAGGAGGTGAGGGCTACGGTGGAGGAAACAAGAACAAGCAGGATGGCCGGCATGAGACAGCAGGGGGCATGGATGAGATGGGAGAGCGCAGTGGGGCGGAAGCTCACATGGAATGACATCTGGCGGGCAGAGCCCCAGCGTATCAAATTCCTCATCGCATCCGTGTATGACACCCTCCCCAGTCCGACAAACCTCCAGCTCTGGGGCAAGGCTGACACACCTTCTTGCCCTCGCTGCTCAGGAAGAGGAACACTCGAGCACATTCTGAGCAGCTGTCCGAAGGCCCTTGGAGATGGTCGCTACCGTTGGCGACATGACCAGGTACTGAAGGCAGTTGCCGAGAGTGTCTCCTTAGCCATAACAGCTAGCAGGCACCACCGCCCCCCCAGTAGGCGGCTGGCATTCGTCAAGGCAGGAGAGCAGCCCAAGCCACAACCCAGAGCTTCTGCTGGCCTACTACAGACTGCACAGGACTGGCAGCTAATGGTCGATCTGGGCAAGCAACTCAAGTTCCCGACACACATCACAGTAACATCTTTGCGACCAGACATTGTCATCCTGTCAGAGGCTTCAAAACAGCTTGCCATGATAGAGTTGACAGTGCCTTGGGAGGACCGGATAGAGGAGGCCTTCGAAAGGAAGTACGCCAAATATCAGGACCTCGTGGAAGAATGCCGGAGACAGGGTTGGCATGCCCGCTGCCATCCAGTGGAAGTAGGCTGCAGAGGCTTTGCAGGACACTCACTGCAAAGGCTCTACAAGGAGCTGGGCATAAGGGGGCCAGCAAAGAGGACAGCCATCAGGGTCGTAACCGACACAGCCGAGAGAGCTTCCCGATGGTTGTGGATAAAGAGGGGTGATCCGTGGGCTAACGCTGCTGGGATGCAAGTCAGGGTCTGATCAACCCTGGCTGGGTCGCCTGGGCGAGGGTGTATGATGTTGTGAGACCCGAAACACCCAATGAACCCAGGTCACATCACTGATGATGCATCCCAGCGCATCCGTAGGATGTATCATTCACCCAAACATTTCTAAATATTAAAAAAAAAGTTACATTTTGGAAAAAAGATTCTTGGCAAATTAAAAATAGGAAACAACCAAAAAATACCAAAACAATATTTTTTTAGTTTAGTCTTTTATTCTTGATACAGTATTTCAACTTTTTTTTTTTTTAGTTTATTCATATTTAAAAAAAATATGTAGTACTTTGAGATTCCACTGATTGAAAAGTGCATAATGAATTACATGTATTATCATTATTATTATTATTATTATTATAACAAAATGAGTCATTTTCACATAACACAATATCACAAGTTGAGTCCTTTAAGGGTTAAATGATTGAAATCAGCATTCACCTTTGCCAGGACATCAACACTCTTCCCTTCGTTCCCACTCTTTTGCGTCTCTTTGACCCGTATCTGACAGCCATTCACATCTTTCCACTTGTTTATCTGCTCTGTCTGCGGGTTAGAGGTAGGTTTATAAGGCAGACAATGAACTCTGTTAGATTTAAAGAGGCTTGGTGTAAAGTTTTAAGTGTTCCTCTCATTTTGCCCACTTTTTGTTTGCCGGAGAAAGACCTCTGCTCTGTTACGTGCCAGTGAGCAGTATTTTTGCTGTGGCAGTGCAGCCTTATCTGAGCTTGAGGTCTGTACTTTAATGGGCTTTATTGATCTAAACAACATCAGGGGTTGCGGTGATGTTATTAAGGCAGAGATAACTTCTGTGTAATTCCACTCCAACAATATATTAGCCTTTTATTGGTCTAAATAACTTTGCCTTTTAGACAGTAATGCACCAGTAAGTCACAGCAGCTCTTCATGTCGGCAGGATCTTAATAAAGCATTTCCTCTGGACATCCTGCTGTGGAGAGAGTGAAAAACGACAGGTTAAAAGGCATGCTGGGAAGTTTCCATGCCATCACTGTAAATGATCTCTTTTGAATACATAAATAAAGTCAGATGAGAGATGTGAACGGAAAGGAATGGGGGAGGAACGGTGGACGTTTGTACACATGTGTTAGACTTAAAACTGCTTTACATGGACATTCAGTAAAGATTAAGAAAAAAAAACCCCAGCTAGAATGTTTAAGGTGTAAAAACATGAACTCAAAATATTTGATAGAATGATTAGTTTGGGTCATTTTAGTGTGTGGTAGGGGGTTTTAAGTTATTTCATTATTATTCTACTGCACTCTAGAATGTTGCGACAGCTCCCATTCACTTTGAATGGACAGTCCCAGCGTTCTGTGGGTGGATTTTTTTCGATAACCACCCGCTGTGCCATTAACGCCCGAGTTTTGTCACTTCAGATTCACAGTACCACATCAGTCCGCAGGTAGTTCGGCCACTTTGAAAGTAAATATTTGCTACGTTGTAACTGTACGGCCTACGTCTACGGAGTTTTTAGCAGATCAGAGGCAGCAACAAAACAAAGTAGCCTATACAGTGCCAGTGAAGTGTTGCTTAGGAACAACAATAACCTTCCAACTGGACTACTTTTTCTCTACAGAAGCCATCGTCTATATGAATAAATTCTTAATAATTTTGGTAAACGATTGTCTGTCTATTCTCAAAATAAGCAGTAATAAACTGTAATAACCCATAGAATAAGCTGGATAATGTATTGCTTACGTGTGATTATCAGAAAAATATTTCCCGACGGGGCCGAACATTACATTACATTATTTCCCTTTACATTATCCCTTACATATTGCTGTGTTCTCCATTGCTATTTAATGTATTGTGCATCTGGATTGCTTTGTTTCCAGCTGTTTTTGGAGGGTAGAAGAATTACTTCAAGTGGAACAACAGTTAACCAATACTTCCGGGGGCACAATAGTTGAGCGATAAGTGCTTTTGTCTCACAGCAAGAAGACCCGGGTTTGATTCTTGGACCGTGTGGGCCTTTCTGTGTGGAGTTTACATGTTTCTTTCCCCGTGTCTGGATGGGTTTTCTCCAGGTGCTATGGTTCCCCCATCACCCAAACACTTGTTTATTTGGGTAAAAATCCTCCAGCCAGGTAACTGACCATGAGCCTGGCTCCACGTTTGGAGATGGGTCCCCGGGTGCCGCTCATGGGTGCCCACTGCATCCTTAGAAGGATGGGTTAAATGCAGAAGACAAATTTCATTGTACAATTATATGATGATAATAAAGTACTATCTTACCTTATCTTCTGCAAGCATGTCCATGACTTGGTAAAGAGGCATTAATTTTTATTTTTATGCATGCATGTATTTTAAATTTTTAATTATTAATTTATTTACTGTATTTTCAAGATTATAAAGCACACTTTAATTTGTGCACCTTATAATCCAGAGTGCCTTATATACGGATCAATTCTGGTAGTGCTTACTGACTCATAATTTTGATGTTTTATCATGATTTTGACTTCACTTAATGCGCCCTTTAGTCCAGTACGCCTTATATATGAAAAACTCTTTAAAAGTAAACCAGTCATTGACAGTGCGCCTTATAGTCCAGTGCGCCTAATTATTTCAGCTACAAGAAGGATGATACTGAAACGTATGTTCTGTGTCGACAGCTAATCTGTTTGACCAATTGCGTCGGCATTGGTTATTTTACTCTTGAGTATTTTTTTTCATATCGTAATATATATATATTGCAAGGTATAAAAAAAAATACAAATTGCAATGTCAGTTTTTTTCTAATATCGTGCAGCCCTATGCTGAACATAAGAAAAGTACAGACAATGCCATTTACATTAAAAAGTTTGTAGAAAAAAAAAAAAAAACAAGCATTGAAGTCAACATAGTATATACTGTACTGTAATCTGTAACCCGGAAAGTCCTGGTATTATGATTTTAATTGGAAAATAAGTAGTTAGGTGCACCAACAGAGATTGTAATGCAGTCAAAGAGAATGAAATTAATTGTGGTTTAGAGAGTAGCTTCTTATTTTTGACTTAATATATACTGTCTGTTGCATTGAGTGACTGCTTCCTAATGAACAATTGCAATGTTTCTTTGGTTTCAAGGGCAGCATATATCTAATATTTATATGAAACAGGGAGCCCATTTATCTGAAAGTGCATTTTGAAGGGGTGGTTGGTGTGTGTGTGTGTGTGTGTGTGTGGGGGGGGGGGGGGTCAGGATTCATAATTTGCAGCTATTTAAAGCCTTGGTTTTGGTAATGAATTATTTTGTCATCTCGTCTGTGATGAGATTCATCTTTAATAACTGTAACAATTATTTTATTAAAAAGAGAAGCCATGCATTATGGCTATCTCGCCAAGGTCTCAAGCTGGAAGGAATTCTCATTAAGAGCATTATATTACCCCGGTGCGCTTTCAGTTGGATGTCCCGCTGAAATTACATTAGGTGTCAACAATGTTTGTGTTAAAAGTAAGCAGTCATATTTACCGAGGCTAGCTTTTTCATTTGCCGACTGACACCGGGAGATGTATTAAAAAAGATACTAATGCTGAGAATCTGATTAAGTCACTTAGGGAGAAACCGCTTTAAAATGTTGACTTTTAATATAAGCCGAGGACTGTTCTGTCATCAGTGTGGACATAAATCTTTATCCAGACACGAGGAACTTGTGATTGTTTCAGATTATTTTTGTGATTTATTTAGTTGCGAATGAATTTGGCGCTCAGTCCAAATGTGTAAAATCCGTTCCAAATCCTGAGCATCAGATTGTTTGTGTTGTGATTGATTTATCGCATGTCTTTTCATCTACATCCTGTGTTTTTCTGATGGCTAGCGTGGTGCGCGGCATTGTGTTTTCTTAATGGTTTCAGGCCCAGGGTTGCCGCTAATGACATGGTTGTAATTGTTTGTCAGTGTGATAATGTGTGATTTCCTATTTCCATGTGAAGTTGGACATTTGATGAAGGAGGGATCTTGTCAGGAAGACAAAGTGCTGTCATTTGTCACCAGCTAAATGAGCTTCTCTCCAGACATCCTCTTGGATTTCAATGGCAATATTATATTCACTGATCCTTTTAGGGTGATACCAATTCTACATTAGACGTTGCTTTGTGTACAGGGGAATAAAGCTAATCTCTTTCCTGCTCACTTCCACATAGAACTGCAGATGTGAGGGGGGGGGGGGGGGTCAGACAAAAATCTCTTTTTTTTTTTGAGTGAAACTAGTGTTTTGGTGACAACTCTGAAACAGAAATTCATTTTTTAACCAACAGGGTGGTACACATTTTTCTATTGATACTGGGCTTTATGTTGTGTTGTGTGCTGACATAAAGAAATCTGTTAACTGTAGTTTACAGAAAGACAGAAGTGAAATTACAGAGTTTGGTAATCTGTTATTCTTAGTTTTACAGAGGAGTCATCACTTCCTTAAACTTCAGATTTTAACAGAAACTATTTCATCACCTTTAGAGGAAACACTGTCAGTTTATGTGAATGTATACAATGGATTTACACTTTTCTGATACAACATTACAACCAAGTTAATTGTGCTGTTGACGTCCAGATTTGATGCATCTATGGGACACATCATTACAGTAAATGAAGGACATCATTGAGTGATTTCCCTCATACTTTTCAAAGTCTTTCATGTAGTCTCCTCTGAGCTGAGCTTCTGTTTCTGATTAGACACATCCCATATTGTGGGGTTGGGAGCAAATTCCTCCTAGTTAACAATCTAATGAGCTAAACAAGCCAAACAAAGGCGAGGTGTGGTGAATGGGTCTCCAGAGGAAGCTACTTATTGTCACAATTGCCCCTCTGTCTTTTCTTTCCACTCCATATCGATTCATGTCTTCATTGGTTATGCTCTGACCACTTTCGCACACATGGGTGGTGTAATCAGCTAAATGTAGCCTCTGCTTTCTTATTATTACCTGGGTGCTTAACACTGATATTTTTTCTTCAAGGACAAATGGTGTAGGAGAAGGCAGATCCCGTGTGAAGTCCCTGAGCTCTCACCGAGTGGCAGATCCCTTTTCAGCGCCAGCTGTTCGCTCAGATACACCAGGCCGTGCTGAAATTCTCTTAATATAATTCTGGGGACTCAGGAGAATAGTGCAAAACAAGCGTGCCAGCGAGGAGAACGTTGAATTTTTCATCAGTGGGCCTCAACTCGCTGAGTTAGTGGGCAGCGCTCTCATTCATGAGCAGATGTTCAGTGCAGTTACACTCTGCAGTTAATGTGAACTTACTGGCCTCTCTGCCATTGGCTGCAAGGACGTTGGCAGCGACCTGGCATCTGAGAATTACTCCCAGTAAAAGGCGCAGGCCTGGAAAGCATAGGCTTGGCCTTTTTTAGCCACTTCCCAGCCCAGGAGCTGGATCGTAGACAGGGGAAGGCACTGACAGCCCATCCGTCTTCAGACCGACAGTGATGAAACACTTGCCACTGTGTGCTTTGGGAATGGCAGTGAAATTCCTGCAGATAATTTCCACAAGTTTTTACATACATTTTTAATGAGCAGCCAAACATGATTTCGACCCCAAATGGCAAATGGAATTAAAGGTAGAGTTAAATATGTATTGTACTGTATGTTACTTAAAGTTAGCATCCCCTGGCGTTAGTTTAAAACAGTCATCCATGCAGAGGAGTGATCCAGTGCTTGAAAGAGGAAATTCATATAAAAGGCACCTGTGAGGGGGAACAGTTTGGCCCTGGTAGGTTTATGGCTGAAAGCAGCTGGTGCTGTGGCTGGTCTGGTGGGCTGTTTCCTCTCTTCAGACTGGTGCTTCAGACATCTGCATGGCCAAGCTGCTCAGCCTGGGTTTGATGTGGCTATACAGATCTGGTCAGGAAGAGGCTATTTGATGTGAAATGCCATTAACTGGTCAGAGCGTGTACTGTACATGGCATCGAGTTTAGCCGGCGACATGCCAATCATTATGGTTGTGTGTGTGTGTGTGTGAAAGTCATCACAGTAAAGCTGCGCATATGGGACTAAAACAGTGGAAATGACAAGCTCTTGTTTCCTCTGCACGTCTCATTTTCACTTTCTAATTGGTCGTTTTCAGGTTGGCTTTATGAGAGCAAAACTAATTAGTGTTTCTAAATTCAGCAGAAAAAAGGCAGTCAGCTTGATTGTTCTGGTTTCCTCTCCTGTGTCAGGCACTCAACAATAAAATAAGGCTCTAATCATTCTCAAATTGCTCGTATTTTAAACCCTAGCGCTGAATGTCACTCCTGGCCTCCTGGCATTTTGTTTGGCATGATCAGTGAACAGCGGTTGCCCTCTCGCCTGTGTGCTCTCTTTGTGATTCGTGGGAAGTTTGGACTCGGGGTGGTGGAAAAAAAACAATGCGTTGTGTTTTAGGTGGGGTTGTTTCTGCTTTGATTGGGAACGTCCTGCTGACAGGAGCAGCCTAGCAAGTTTACAGTAGCTGTGACATTGCTGTTACCTTTATTCAAAGAGCTCCAGCTGCAGCGAGCCCTCAGGAAGCCCAGCGCCGGCCCACATGGGCGGCAGGCGGCCCACAGAGAGCACAACCAGCCCTGTTTGAGTTGGCAAACGCTCCCCTCTCGGGGAACTTTTGCTGCCTCTGCAGAAAGGCCAGTGGCGACGGCTCTGATGGAGCGGCGGTGATTCTAGGGGCAGGATGGGCTTTTTCCACCTCTCCTCTCTTTCAGGAAACACATTTTGCTGTCTCTTCCCTCTGTGTTTGCAAACGGAGGGAAGGAGTTGAGGCGAAGGGGCAGCGGGGCAGGGGGCTAGATGACAGAGCCCGTCTGTCTCACATGGTTGACTGATGAAAAGTGGTGATTTGAAAAGCACAGTTTAACACCATGAACGAGGTGGGGTTTTTTTTTTTTTTTTTTTTAAGGGTTTCTCTGAAGTCACACATTTGTGTTTTAATCCATATCAGTAAACGCAGGGATTTGATTCCAAAGCTTTAGAAAACAGCTGCAGAAAATGGGAAAGGGCTGTGAAATATCATGTGCTGAGTTGTAGACTTCTGCTGCCTTCACGTGCTATGGGAACTTTGGTAAATACTTGTTACAAACTTGAAAATTACTCATGACCCTCCTTCGGTTGTTTTTTTTTTTTTTTCCCACCAGAGAACTGGGAAAAAATATGACACTTAAACTGCTGAGATGAAATAACCTTTGAGCTTTTCATCACGGATGATGGATTCATCAGGAATAATAAAGTTTTTGTTAACATTCTCCTGCTGTTTTTACATCTATAGTAGAGACAAAATGCTGCAGCAGATGAAGTTACACATATAGAATGTTTTACCCAAGTAGCAGGTCACCAAAATGTATTTCACCATGACAACAAAAGCACTTGATTACAATACAATCTTTATTTCAAATCATGTGAAGGCAGCATTACTCTATACATACATGCAGCTGGATATCTGGAAAATGCATTTTTTTTGTCTGTCATTAACATGAAAAATCACTGAAAATTATAATTTCTGAAAACTCCATCCACACCACAGATTTTGGAACACTTAGTTTTTCTATTCATGTGTGTTTTAAACCCCGAACATTACAGTACGTGAAAAGAAAATGCATAAACATCATGTCTGTGACTTATTTATCTTAACTCTAAATCAGGGGTCTCAAACATGCAGCTTGGGGGCCAAATGTGGACCACCAAATGTTCCAATGTTGCCCTTGGGCTGAAGAGAATAATAACTAAAAAAAAAGACTAGATTTTCTTCACAGATTTTTTTCTTTGTCTATAAATGATGACAACTTTGAATGTGTATTTTTGTTTTAATGGAAAAACTCAACATTAATTTATGAAAATATCTACAATTACAAACTATCCTGTAACAATAAAATGTGAATAATCTGAACAAATGTGAACAACCTTAAATATCTAAAGAAAATTAGACACAATTTAAACCATTTTCTGCGTCTGTTACTAAGAGTTTAGTGTCTTTGTAGAACTGATCCATAATAAAACACATGGACTAATGATAAACTGAGGCAGAATATTGTTAAAATTTACTTTAATTTCCTCATGAAATTTTCCTTTTTTTTTTGCATTTGGATAATTTCTAAAAGTACTTTCATAATTTTTTGCACTAAAACAATGATGAAAATTTGTCACTGTTTTTTGCACGTTATTATATTTTAATTTTACTGGTCTGGCCCATTGGCTGAATGTGGCCCCTTAAAAAAATACCTTTGAGACCCCTGCTCTAAATCCATGTTGTTGTTTTATGACATATTAATGCAGGTTCAGATGGATGAAAAAGTTTATGAAAATAAGCTGGTGTGTAGGATGTTATTATTGAAAACGTAGGTGGAGAAATCTCTGTTTGAATGGTCCTGACATCATACGTTAACCCTTCAACCCCATCCATTCTATAATACTACAATTCTTGACCCCCTTACATAGGTTGCCCACAGGTCCTTAAAAAGCCATAAACGTGATTATCCTAAAAATGAATAATTAATCCTTAAATCTGACACTTGGAAGGTTTTAAAAATCCCAGACACAGGAAATTAACCCAAGGATATACATGTAAATGTTACATTAATAGATTGAAACGTGGATAAAACTCAACATAATAGCTATGAGTTATTTATATAAATAGAAAGTCTGAAATTTGATTAAAGACATCTTAAGAAATGTCAGAAATGTTGCTTCATCAACCCTGCAGGTTGCATTTTAGAAACACTGACCTGTATTAGTGGTTCTTGAGAGCAGTTATGTTATGCTAGTCAGTATTTTGAATTTCTAACTCGAATAAATATGAAAACAACTTGAAGAAATGGTGGAGAAAACGTGCTTTTAATTGCTTTTAATTCATACCTGCATACAAGACCACTGCTTATTTTTTCATGATATTGAACACTAATTTTCTACACTTGGCATTTTTTTTAATCATTTACAGTCAGCTGAGTGGTTATTAACATATTTTACGTGGTGTATTTATTACTTCTTACTGGCTTTAAATAAAAAAAAAAAAAAAAAAGAAAAAACATTTTCTATGTGCTGTAAACCTTAACTATTTTTATTTTCGTAACACCACCAGTGGGATTCTTTCTTCAGAAGCCAGTAATTAAAAAGTGCTTGAACTAAGGTTAGGGAGGAGCACTGTTTAAATGCAATTAGAGCAGTGCTCAAATTAATTTGGATTCGGTTACAGTTTTTGGAATGTTTCATTATTTGTTTAATCATGGGAGTTCTCATTTGAGATGCTAAATATGTATCCACACATATTTAAAGTGGGGACACTGGGAAAACAGTTTAATTCTGCTTTAATGAATAACAATCTGAAAGTGACCCGTTTTCATGTTGTCCTGGAGTGTGCACACAAACACACACGACAATCAGCAGCGTTACCGTTTAATGAGGTCATTGTGGAAAAGTGTGTATATTTACTTTTTATTAGTCACCACTGCGTTTTAAATAATTTCCACTGTTTCTCTTTTATTTCCCTGCTCTGCTTGTGTTTGCTGCTCGTCTGTCCAGTCAGGAGATTCCAGTGGTGACATCCTGCAGAGCCTGAGATCAGAGTAAGTACAACTTCTACTACACAACAGCGACAGTAACACAACAGCACTCAGTGTGTCAGCTGACGGTTGAAACGGTCATTTTATAACCTTAGGAAACTTCTTAGAAACACCTTTAACTTCTGGTTCTACATTCAGCTGCATATGATGGAAAGTGGGACTAATCAATGAAATAATAATAGATAATAATAGTGCAATAATCTATAAACATTAATCCAGTTTATTCTCTGGTAGTGTGGAAAAAAAAGTCAAATTACATAATGAAAATGTGAATAACCATGAAATGTGCAGTTTACTTATACTACCAATTCAACTCCAAATCGTTTGTTTTCTTGCAAAAATTAAAAGTGCAACTTCAGCAATATTATGCCTTACGTGTACACATGTGCTTTACTACTTACACTTTAGAAATGGCCAGAATATTGTTAAATAGTTTTTTTAACTTTCAATTTCAAATTGTTCACTATTTTAGACTGTTTGCCTTTTTTATGAAAGGATAGTTTGAAAAGGCCAACAATTTAATCATGTAGTTTTACTATTTTACAATAAAACAAAAAGAAAACGTATAGTTATCATCATTCATAGGTTATTAGCTATATGATTTGTTTATTACTGTAGAATCAAAAGTATTGGTTGAATTCCTACCAAAATGAGTTTGTAGATTGCTAGTGAATCAGAATAAATTTGATTATATTTTGAGAAAATTAGGTCAAAGTTCAACATTTTTAGGAATGTTTTAATTTGCTTTTCCTCCCATGTATGTATAAAGGGTGACATTTATAAAAACAGATTCTTTTTTTATTATTATTTACTGCAAACTTGGCTCTGAGAGGCACTGAATAGTCATGGAAAAAAATGAGACAATCAAAGGTAATAAAAAAAAACAATGGTTATGGAATCAAGTTCTAACTCCAGTGTGTATCATGTGACAAAAATAGACAGACAAGAAAACATGAAATGAATAAAAGCCCTGTTTTTGTTTCAGTACAATGACAAAGATATTGTTTTAAGAACAAAAATTATTTTGGTTATTTTCAAGAAAACATGGAAAATGGATAGATATGAGTTCTGAAATTAAACTACTATGAGCTATGTTTGTTATATCTGTCCAAACAAATATACCTTTAGTTTTACCAGGCATTAAAATGAACAATAAACTGAAGAAAACAAAGGGTGATCTAATAATTTTCTCCATCACTGTATGCTGACATCATCAGCTGGATAGATGCAAAAATAAGTTACAGTACTGGTGACTTTGTCATTGTTAAAATATTGAGTCTAATTTTTACATTTCGCGAATAAATCCTGGGCGGCATCGTGCCTCACAGCAAAAAGGTCCCAAGTTCGATTCCCACACCAGACCTTTCTGTGTGGAGTTTACATGTTCTCCTCGTGTCTGCGTGGGTTTTCTCCAGTTTCCTCCCACCATCCAAACACATGCACTGATAGG
Organism: Siphamia tubifer; assembly: GCA_020466265.1. Classification (NCBI taxonomy): domain Eukaryota; kingdom Metazoa; phylum Chordata; class Actinopteri; order Kurtiformes; family Apogonidae; genus Siphamia; species Siphamia tubifer. Next base: position 48,145,478 of record CM035787.1, read on the forward strand.
TTAATTGGTGAATGTAAATTGTCCATAGTTGTGAATGTGAGAGTGATTGTTTGTCGATAAATGTTCAGACTCATACAGGGTGTACCCCGCCTTCACCCATTGTAGCTGCATTAGGCCCCCAGTGACCCCTGCGACCCTAGTGAGGATAAAGCAGGTTCAGAAGACGAGACGAGACGAGACAAATTCATCCTAAGGACCAAAGTGGACCCTTTGAGAGGCTGCTTTTGGTCCACAGGCCTTGTGTTTGTCACCCTGGGTTTAGAATAGGGGTGTCCAAATCCATTCGCCAAGGGCCAGTGTCCTACATGTTTTAGATATTTCCCTCTTCCACATGATTCAGTTTAACCTGTTAATTAGCAGTTCCACAGTAAAAAAAGAATTAAAATAAGAAACAAAATGAACAAAAACGGCTAAAGTCATCGATAAAATGGACAAAAACAAATAAGAAACTGACAAAATAATTAGTAACATGAAGAAAGTAAGACACAAATGGAGCAAAATTAAAGAAAAAAATAATAAAATGAAAAGTAAAATGTAGAAAAATAAACAATGAGCAACAAAATGAAGGGAGACTTTGTGACTTACTTTGTTCATGTCACTGTTTATTATTCAATTTTGTTCATTTTATTGATGACTTCGGCCATTTTTGTTCATTTTGTCGCTTATTTTAATTATTTTTACTGTGGAACTGCTAAAGTTTCAGGAGTTAAAGGGTTAAACTGAATCATGTGGAAGAGGGAAATATCTAAAACATGGAGGACACCCGTCCTCAAGGACTGGATTTGGACACCCCTGGTTTAGAATGCCTTTTTCAATATGGTAATCTCTAAGAGTGTTTTTGCATGGTGACTGCATTTCCTTATAAAGTTGCATATTTACATCCTTTCACTTGGTGCTGGACAGTGACACGGTCTTTATTTAATGTGAATCAACTTACTGTTGACCGTCACAGACCGACTGTGACCTGGAGAGTAAAGAAAATTGCACATAGTGTGCCGGATCATGTCTGCATCCCCTGACTATCCTAGAAGTCATTACTCCTTGTGTGGTGTATAAACACGTCAAAAACAAACAATGACCCCGGGCAGACTCCACACTGCAAAACAATTTCAAAGCCTGCAGCGTAGTGTAAACACAAAACATGGCTAACCTTCACGCAGGGAAGACTTCACCTTAAACCCGGTGTTTGTTTTATAGTCCCTGTCGACCTTGGTGAGATATGGTTTACATCTCTTTGGTTCTTTTCTGGTCGATAGCTGCAGTTCTGTGCAGACATAGAGGTTTGAGTCAACCTCTGACCTTTACCTGAATAGGTACAGTCAATGTGTTACTGACTGTACTGATCATAATGGTCAACTATAAAGCAGTTTGACACGTTTAAGAGTGTTTATCATGAACATATATTGATGCATTTGATGTAAATATGACATTTTTAATGGAAATGATGATTAGATTTTAAAATATCATCCATTCGTTTTTTCAAAATACACCAAGAATAAGACAATGAAAAAACAACTCATTTCTTCATTATGTGTTTCCAAAACCAGAATGAAAAAAACAGACATTTTTTTTTCAGTTTTCCTTTTTGTGTTTAAATGAATAATTAGAAAAAATGGATAACAGCCGTTTCCTGTTTTATCCAAATATGACCTCGAGCAAATTGAGTGAACTGGAAATTAATCTTAATAACGGAAAGAAACATGGCCACTGGACTTGAACATCATTATGATATGACACAAATTTTCTCCGTTGTCATATCTTCAGGTCTTAGGGTGACCCTCTTAGTTTCCCCAAATAGGATGTACTGTAGGTTTCCATCTTTGTCACTGCGGGTCAAAGGTCATTTCCAGTTTACTCAACTTGTTTCAGGCAAAAATTGGATAAAATGGAAAATGACTGTGATCTGTTTTTTCTATTATTAATTTAATCACAACAAGGAAAACTGGAAAAACCACATAGTTATCTGCTTTTTCATTTTGGTTTTGGAAATAAATAATGAAGAAATGACTTGTTGTTTCATTGTCTTATTTGTGCTTTTATTTTGAAAAACGAATGAAGGAATGATACACGGATTAAACGTGAATGCATAAGTATTTGCATCTGTACTTGCAATGTGCTTATATTACGGTCATGAAAGATGTAATTCGTCAGTTAATACAATGCTAATGTTTTGTTGACTTTTCTACTTACATTATGTCAAGTTGTGAGAAATCCATATTTTTCTTTCAGTTTATTAGTTATTATTTTGGTCATCTGTTATCCTATTACTTCCATAACATAAATCTTTAATATGTTACCACCTCCATAAGTAGGATTTTCACCTAAATTGTATAATATTTTCATGGTAAACTCTGGTGAAAACTACTACATTGCTCATGTAGTAATGACCTTTCAGTCAATGGTCTTGAATTAAAGCAGAAAAACAAATGCACAGATTAAAAGTTACTTTCCTACTTTGACACTAATAGAATTGGTTTGATGTGATTAAAATTTTTTTTTTTTAAATTAAAGTGCGTATTGTTTTATATAAATGTTAAAACCTAAGTTGGTTAAATGTGATTAGGGGCAGAGAAACATGGACATAGAGCTATGGTGCATTTTTGTGAACAATTTTACATTAACTGACAACTTAAAGTTAATGTAAACAGGAAGTTTGACTCATAAGATGAACTCACTCGAATAATCCTGACATGAGTTAAATCTTTCAGTTGATATTCTCCACCCTTCTGCTAAGATGAGTTTGATTTGTTTATTCATCCAAGTCGAACAACCCAGATGGTGACACATCTACAGTATGTCCATCAGTGACGTAGCACAGACAGATTTGGCCATGAACAGTGGGAAATAGATTATTTTTCTTTTTGTTTTGAATCTGCTTTGACTAGAAAGATGCCAGCGTCCAGAAATGTACATATGTACATAGTTTGTTGTGGGAAAAATGATTCGATCATCAGAAATCATCCAAAAAGTGGTTATACAATCAAGCACTAACTTCTGTGTGTATTATGTGACTAAAACAGAAAAGAAAACATGGATTGAATTAAAGCACTGTTTATTTTTCTCAGTACAATGACATTGATATTGATGCAAGAACTAAAGTGATTTTGTTTTTTTTGTTGTTTTTTTTTTTATCAAGAACATGATAAATGGATAGATATCAGCTCTGAAATTAAACTACTATGAGATATTGTTGTTATTTTCATTATGTTTGTCCAAACAAATGTACCTTTAGTTTTACCAGGCATAAAAATGAACAAAAAATTTAAGAAAACAAGGGTGGTCTAATAATTTTTTCCGCTACTTTAAATGAACCCTCTGGTAACCGAGTGAGTACACTTTGTACTTCATGTCATAAATCATATAATTTTTCACAGTTTCTTTTAATTCACAATTCAAATGTTCATTTTTTTTTGCATTAATTTTAAAATCTGACCCATCCACTAAAATCAGCACATTGTAAACAACAGCCTAACACCTTCCTTCCAAGTGAGTAAATAAATGCAGATTTGCACATTTTAGCATTCAACATTTGACCTAGCCCAAAAAAATAATAATGTATATTAACCAATGTTGCTGATAATTGACACATGCCAGGCTGCAAAAGTAAAAAAGAATGAATCAAATGTGTATGTTGTGTAATATATTATATTAAAATGTTTATTTACTTCACAAAAAATGCATTTAAAGGGCTAAAAATATGGTAGTTCATGATTAATTGTTGTTTTTATTTATGGCCTGAGTTGATGAAATAAATAAAAACTTAAAAGGTTAAAAACATACTGTATGGAAAAGACTAACTGGGACACTGGAGGGTTTATAGTTTGATGTTATAACAGGTATTCAGAGAATGCCTAATCTCGCCCCTATTTTGTGCCAATCTCAAGTTTCTACGACAACCAATAATGTGATTTTGACCTTTCTGCTAAATGTGACCCTGACCTTTGACCTTTTGCAAATTGATATTTTCCTTATATGTATATATGTGTCAGTGCGTGTAATATTATGATTATATATCCAATATTGATTAAGTTATAGCGTGATATGTCTATGCTTGATACACACAAACACTGTTACAGAAGTTAATTTTGTGACATCTCACCTTTGACCTCCAGATATCTCAAAAACTATTGGTCAGAGCTGATAACACTAATTAAATCTTTATTCCGCATCGTTTGGTACCAATCTGACAGTTCTGTGACCCTCTGTCCTTGAATTATAACCGTTAATGTGATTTTGACCTTTTAGTTAATAGTGACCTTGACCTTTGACCTTTCCTTAAATGGATCATTGCATCTGATGTGCATTAGCTGTATGTATATGCCTGTGTAATTTCATGGTGATATCTCATGTTTTCGTTGAGTTATAGCATGACACACACACACACACACACACACTGTTTCCAATAATCTCTCTCAACCAATGTTGGGTGAAATTAATAAAAGTCTGAAAACGTCAAACTGCAGACTTGTGTTGTAACATTAAAGGTCAGTTTCTTAAAATGGAAAACTGGAAATGGAAAACATAACATTCAGAAAGCGAGCTTGAAGCTGGAAGTATCAAAACCTCAGAATTAATTCATGTCCCCTGCGTCATAGGTGGGTGACACTGACTATTAATTAATGATAAATCAATATTGTCAAGATGTTCTGCAAATTCAAATGTTGTTCTAAACCAGTGTAAATATGACTGTGCCGTGGTGTGGACTCGTGTAACTGGAGGCTCCATATAACGTGATGAATATTCATTCTCTGGTTTCATGGACGTTTCTGCCTCCGTGAGCTCGTTCACACTGAGCTGTGGTGACTGTAGGCTGATGTGAACCTGTAGTTTTAATAAAGCCCAGCTGCTGAATGATCAAATAGTGTCTCTAATTAAGGCCTGAGTGTACACCCATGTAAAATTCTCTCTGGAATGCTAACAACCTGTGATATTTCCAGAGGAATTTGCTGTGCAGGTCTCAGAGAAGGGAGAGGGGGGGCGGAGTGTTTGGGGTTCAGAGGGAGGAGGGGGTAGCGTTCATGTGGCAAGCCAACATGTTGTTCACATCCGTGTCAGATTGAGGCTAATGAAGGCCAGACTGATCCTTGGATGCAAGCCTTAAGTAAATGATCCCTCTTTGAATATATTAGAGCCCCGTAGCGGCGTTGTGGCTCCCCGCAGTGCCAGCGCTGCTATGTGTTGTCTTGTGGTCTTGACGAGGCTGGTCAGGATGGAAGTCACGGTGTTCGATCACGTTGTATCCCGTCCAATAGAATTCAGTTTGTCTGGCAGCGGCATTGTTACATGGAACTGCACGCGCTGATCGTTTCCAGGTTAGTGTGTTTGCAAAACAGTTTGATAGTAAATGGAAACTATGAGTGTTGTGTCATTTGACAATGTAAATGAGCCGTCTAAAAAAATTTTTTTTTTTTCCCCCACCCTCTTAAGAGGGATCACATTTACATAACAGGCTGGGGTTTGATACTCATGCAAATTGTTCACGGACACGTAACGTAGTGTTTTACATTTTGCAGTTTTCAGTTGTACTCAGAATTAAATTGTTTAAGTAAATGTAACTATGGCAGAACATTAAGTAGGAAGTCTGCAGTTTGTCTGCACAACAGCACTTTGCATGTAAATGACTCCTAACCTGCAATTACAAGGCACTTTCAATATTGATTGGAAGAACAAGAACATAGAAATAAAGCCGTGGTGGATGCACCCTCCTAAGCCTCTGATACATCCCATTAATAAATACCTTTCTGGCTCTTTAGTGCTGTGCCTGACTTACACTGAGTGAAACAATGTCGTTGGATTTTTGCTGATGTAGCATGTGTACTTCATAGATGGATGGATTGGATGGATCCAATTAGCCATGGTCATCGTTCATGTATTTAAGCTGACAGTGGGAGTCGGGGAAAGAATATTCTTGATTTTGGTGGTTTTGTGAAATGCTTTTCCAGAGTACTTTAAAAGCCCATAAAGAGCACATTGTGAGGGATGCACCCTTGATGGAGATTTGATTTACAGCTGTACCAAATCTTCTCAACTAGACATAGAAGGGAAATAATTGATTTTCAATCAGCAGTGTATAGTGAAGGGGAATTCTTATGGGCTTTTTCATTTCATGTCATGTACAATCAACACTGCCGCTGCTCCAGACTGAGCCTTTCATGCACGACTTAGTGGCAGTAAATGCATCTCTTAGTGCAATCCTTCCTGTTTTACACATTTGCGGCATGCAGCAAGGATTAATGGCTTGTGACACGGGCTGCACAGGTGCATAAACTGTTTTGTAAGGCCTCCTGACCCTCAGCGCGGTGTGTACGGCGCCGGCCTGTTGGTAAGCGCGAGCCCCGGTTGTAAACACCGACCGAGGGGACGAGGAGCACGTTTTGCACGGGTCGCGCTCAGCTCACAGACGGGCGCAACGCAATGTGACAAGCAACAGATGTGTCACACAGGCTGAATCAAAACAGCCGTCCAGCTCGGAGTCGTGCGCGCCGTCAGACATGGGCGCTGTGACGAGGCAGGCAGACGGCGAACAAGCGAACGCTGCTGGCAGATGAGACAAGGGAGCGCCTCAGCTGCTCCCAGCTTCCTGTCTGCGAGAGGACAGGCCTGTTTGTAGGCTGCATTGACACTACTAGTCACTTTGTCATGCGGGCCGCTCGCTGCAGCTCTCATCACATGTACACAGTGCATTCAAAGAGCGTCATATCAGCGGTATGACAGGTAGACTCGCAATGAGACAACAGCCAAAGGGGATGTCCTTTTGAATACACTGCGTGAGTACAAATGCACTGAGCGCTAAGACAAAATAACATCATATGACATCATTTTGAACGCTCTTATGTTGTCGTTTTTCACTTTAGAATGCGGTTAGTAATACTGCTTCTTCTTCTTCTTTTTTTTTTGTAGTTCTGCCAAACATCAGAGCAGAGATTCTTACAAAAAAGAGACATGGACTCCACAGTGTGAAGTGCAACCCTTGATGTCCACTTCATGTAAAGCGATTGTTGTGTTAGACAGCAGCAGTAAAAGAGTATCAGGCGTTGGTTTTTAAAGCGCGGCCGTACTGAGGATATTCTCAGTTGTTTAATCTGCCTCTTGCCACCGACTTGCGTGCAAATAGTGTGGCTTCACGTTGAGCCACGGGGGGAGAAATGGGAATCATCAGAACAAGTGCATGGATGAAGGATGAAGGTACGGCAACAGCTGCTTGACTGATTACATATTACACACTGTCACCTCACATCTGTTTACCGGTCCGACAGACACATGAGTGTTTATATCTGCGGCTGTAATTGAGCTATTTTCCCGAGGGCAGCTTTAACCCACACTAAGTTATATCCCAACTTTCCATTAAAGCGTGGGGGGAAGTTTTACTGATAGTAATCACACCCAGTAACACTGCTATGTAAATATGGCTTATCAGCTTTGCCAATTTGGTTAAGTGGCATGTACGTGGGTGATTCACATATCCAGAGCTGTGGTTTCAACACAGGCCCTATACAGCAGTCACAGCAGATATTAAACACATGTAAGTTGTATTGTTAACAAACCTGTGTGTGTGTGTGTAGCAAGATTGCAGTCATGAAAATTATATTGTGACAAAAGCACCGTTGTGTAGGAAAGATGCAAATACTCTGACAAAGACTTCAACCTGCCATGTGGGCAAACTTAACTGCATTTAGTACGGTCTATGGAAATGGGAATGGGAATATCTAGATCTAAAATACACCATTTTAATATTCAAATGTTAACACCAAACAATATAATGCATTATGGCTTTTAGTATTTGCATACAATTCTGTTTGCTGCTGTGCGGATGATACAAGGAAGAGAGAGGGAGGGAGATAGTGAGAGAGAAACGCCGTGTAGGATACGAAGCACAAACAAAGCCTTTGTCTGAGAGTCATATGGAAATGCCATCTGTAACTGTACGAACTTTGTATGGAGGTTCTTCAAAACAACATGGTGTCCTCAATGTGCTGTATGAATACGTATTTATGCACTGTGTGTTTTTTTACAGCAGACTTGAGTACCCCGTTAATATATATAAATATAAAAAACCAAAACTTAACACTCTCAGTACTTCAAAAGGTAATGTTTGTTTGCAAAGTTGTAGTTGTTGAATTTAAGCAAAAAAAAACAAAGTGGCAAAACAGCTGTATTGTGTTGTTTTTGTGGTAACATTGGTTCACAGAGCTCACAGTTTGGATCATAAGAAGAGTGGTAAATATGAGGTTGTTTCCTAAACTCTACTTTTTCATTTGGAACTACAGCGGTGGAAAAAACAGTTTTTGAACACCCTTAAAATTCTACACAATTTGAAGTATTATCATGAAATATATGCAGAAAAATTGTTTGTTTTGCTTTTTTAAAAAAAAAAACAACCTGAAAACAACAAAAAATGACTAAACTAGAAAAACACTCAGAAAGTAGCAGACCTCTGCCCCCACCCCCCCATGTTCACCAAAATCTAATCATTTGTTCCTTTATTAACATTTCCTGAAAATTTCATCAAAATCCTTCCACGAATTTTTGCGTGAGTCAGACAAACTCCTGTGAAAACAAAACCTCTTTGGTGGAGGAAACTAGCATTTTGTCATTTTTTGACTTCTATGAAACACACTCAGAAGGGACCATGTGGGTTTGGAGAATGGAACAATACTGGGCAGAGTTCAGTGACTTAAGAGTGATTCTTAATGCAATATATCACAAGTGCCTGGGGTGTCCGAATTATATTTATTTATTTTTTATCCCCACCACTGTGTATTTTTATTAAACATTGAACGACACAATGCAACATAAACAAGTCCTTGACAAGCATGGCATAAGTACAACAGTGCAAAAAAAAAAAAGCCCAGAAAATAAAAATAAATAAAATTATAGTTGGGCACAGACAACTTAGAAATATCAATGAATAAAAAATAAATGAACGGACACATAGCGTGGGGTTTCCCTCAGTCACAAATACATCAGCCTTTAATTTTAACTGAGCAGTTAAAGCTTTCATTCCATATAAAATCTACTTTTTAAAAAAAAAAAACAATGAGGTGAAGTTTTTATTTTTTTTTGTAGGTTGAGTTTAGTCTACAGAGGAATCACATCACAAATATACTTGACATTTCTCAAAAACAACCTAACAGTCTATTTTTTGTGCGCTTGTCTCACTTCCAGTAAAGAAGATGCAACACAAATGCAGATAAATATGGGTCGATTCTCATTTCCTATAAACAAGGAGCTAAAAGTATAGTTGTTTTTTTTTTAGCCTTAGTTTAATTTTATATTAAAATATTGCAGTGGTGAAACCAAACTGAGCTTTTGTCTTAAACGGTGAGAACAGAAAAAAAAAAAATACAAAAAAAATAAAATAAAATCACCTATATGTCATTCATTCATTAACGTTCTGTGTTAAAATCTTGAACCCCAGTAACTTGTCGTGTTGAAATAAACCAAACATAACACACATGAATGACACAATGACATGAAACCTAAGCATGGTAGAAAAGAAAGTGAAGTACATATATTAAATACAGAACTTAACCTGACTTTTTCATTCATTTTATTCAAGTTTGTTTGTCCTTCTGTTAGTTTGCAAGATAACTCAAAATCTAGGTTGGATCTAGAAATGATTAGATTTTGGTGGTGATTCGGGGGGTCTACCTTGGCGTAGGTCTGCGCTCTCAGTCCTTTTCTAGTTTATTATTGTACATAAGGCATCAGAAAATCCATCGGGCTTAACTGACAACTACCACAACATTTATATATTTAATATGATTGGCAAAACAAGGTTCACACAGAGTTTGAGTTAATGTTTTTATGCTGGAAATGGGCCGATACGTGTCTAAAATAAGCAGGTGGTCAGAGTTCTACTATAATAACCAACTGACTACATGCATCCTTCATACATACATCAAGGTTCAAGGTTTTTTATTTTGTTATTCCTTGTCACAAGTACAGAAGAAATAAAATATTGTACCCCTAGTTTAAAAATAGTGTGCAATTATAACCGCATAGATTAAAATGGAAACCAATACAGAATACATAAAATAAAAACAGCAGCAGCTATAACAGTGATAAAATAAGATCAAATAGTTTAAGAAAATGAGATAAATAAATAATTAAAACAATTAAAAGGTGTTGTTAATGGACAATGAGCACTGAAATATCTAAAAAAAAAATACACTTGTGTGGATCATTTACAAACAGTGGCTCAGTGTTTTGTAATCTTATGGTCACTTTTTTGGGAAATTTCAAATAATTGCTAAATAATTATTCAGTGTATATTTCATTATTTCATTATAAACACCACACACTTTTCCTAATAAAAATCTAATTTGAATAAAAAAGCAGGATATACAGTATACTGGGAAAAAAAAAAGTTTCCGCACACCCTTCAAATTTGACACAGTTTCCAATATTATCATGAAATATTTGCAGAAAATAAATATATATTTGTGTTTCAAAAGATGTGGCTGCATTGGATAAACTGACAAATAACAAAATGATGTTATTGACAGTTTCATCATGTCATGTCCTGGATGTTTTTCTGCTGAAACATCCAGTTTTGACCTCAACAGAAGAGAGTACGTGCAGAAGGGAGCATGTGGGTTTGGAGAAGGGAACAATACTTGGCAGATTTCAATGATTTAAGTATGTTTTTTTTTTTTTTTTAATGCAATATATCAAATGCATGGGGTGTCCAAAAACATTTTTTTCCAACACAGAAATATTTGAGGGGGACATATCTTGATTGGCTCGATTATGTGACTGCGTTCATTAGCTACTTCGCTTCAAGTGGCCGCAGTCCGAAGACCAGAGAATGGAAATATTTCTTCACCCGCCTAAGACATCTCCAAGGAAAAATTGTCTCTGTTTTCAAAGTTTGGCATGGCCACACATTTGTGATGTTAAAATGGGATCAGGAGCCAAAAAAAAAAGGTTGGAAACTACTGCAGTGCTGAGTTGAAGAGCACCTCGTCTGAAGTTAAACAAATAAAGATAAACTAGAAAAGCACCCGGAGAGCACAGACCTCCGCCAAGGTAGATCAGAATCAATCACAATCAAAAATTCATTAAAATCCGTCTATAATTTTTTTTTGAATAGTCTTCCTAACAGACAGACAAACACATAAACCCAAAAGAAAACATAACCTCCTTGGCAGAGCTACGAAGAATTAAATCTAAAATTTCTTCAACTGTCATAGATAATTTATGGTTTTAATTCTCTGGGTTCATGAACTGAAAACTGAACAGAAATGGAATACGCTATTTGTTAAAATAATATGCCATATATGACTGGAAATCACATCCCACTTATCATTACGAGTAGTAAAAAGAACACATTTAGATTTTTTTTTGTGTGTGTTGTAAAAACATGTTCAGGTGAATAATGCTTATTTTGGTGATTTTTTTATTTATTTATTTTTTCTCCCCAGTCGAAAATCGAAAATATCACTTTGCGGCAGGGGTCTCAAACATGCGGCCCAGGGTCCAAATGCAGTCCAGCAAAGGTTCCAATGCGGCCCCCAGGATGAATTTGCAAAGTGAAAAAATTATATATAGTCAAAGCTGTGGAACTGATTTTAGTTCAGGTTCCACATTCACTCCAATATGGTTTACAGTCAAATTATAGCAGAATAACATATTAAAAGAATTACTCTATATTTTCTTTTCATTTTAATGTGAAAATAATGTAGATTACGCCGATAAATAATGAAACTTAAAATTTCTGTCTTATAGTGGAAAAAATAACATTAAATTGGGAAAATATTTACACTTATTTACATTATCCTGTTACAATAAAATGTAAAAAACATGAAGGAATATGAACAAACTGAAATTTCTAAAGAAAATGTGTAAATGATAAATTGAAGCATAATATTGTTAGCCTAGGATCTAGACTGTCCCCAGTGGCCGCAAATGGTATTTGCTACGGGGGAGAGTCTAGAAAGTCTAGGCGAATTTGTGGGCGGGATAACCGCTGTCCGTCAAGTTCTCTCTTTACACAACGCCACGCCATTGGATGGGTAACCAGTCAGAGCCAACCAATCAGAGCGATGAACATGGATTTCGTAGACAGCGTCACCGGAAGAACACACCAGAATGTAGTCTCAAAACGAGTGCAGCAGCTTAGCTAGGACTCTCGTACACTATTTGGCACCGGCCACTCCGGATCTCCTCCGGGTCGCCTTTGCCGAGTTGTGCTGCTCGTATTCCCAGTTTTTTTGCCTCTTGCAACTGGTCATCCATTAGGGCTAAAAGGGGTGACACAACGATCACCAGCGGGTTGTGCAGACCCATGCGTCGTCCCACTAGCGGAGCCAGCTGATAAATCAAACTTTTGCCATACCCGGTGGGCAAAACTCCGACAACGTCCCTTTTTTCCAAAAACAGCTTAAGTGCCGTTTTCTGCTCCTCTCGCAGGGAAAACTGTAATTTTAAATCACCTAGCGTTGCTGCCAAAGCCAGCTGGAATGGTTGTTCCTGGTGATGAGCCATGTTGTCTAGCAGCTAGCAACTGGTGTTACGGCAATGTGTGCTAGCTGCTACGTCTCTGCGACTACAACATTACGTGTCGTATTTGTGTCGTCATGAGGCAGGGCGGGCTCCAATCCCGCCCCTCACGATTTGATTGGTCCGGTCCATTTTGGATTTTCAGATCCGAGGCTGTCTAGTCTGTCTCCCAGTAGCAAATACCATTTGCGGCCACTGGGGACAGACTAGGTCCTAGGCTATAATATTGTTAGACTTGCATGTATTTTTCTTCAGATATTTCAGGGTTTTTTTCAGGTTATTCACACCTTTTTTGTTGGATTTTTTTTTTTTTAAAGCAACCTCATAAGGTAATAGGGTTTGTTTGCTCTAAAACAAACGCAAAAAATTGCAATTGTAATTTTTTTCTATGTTAATATGCTATTATTTTACTGGTCCGACCCACTGCACATTAAATTGGGCTGAATGTGGGCCCTGAAAGGAATGAGTTTGAGACCCCTGCTTTATGGGAAACACTGGTATGACTAATCAGCCTTGAAATAAATAAAAATATAGCATTTTCATATATTTACCACCTATTGTACATCCTCAATGGAAACATCAACTAGTTCCATGTGGTGACGTCGTCCAGAAATGCCAAAATCACTTCAACATATGCATGCGTCGCTCTAAATAACCAGGTTGTATTTATCCCTCACTGCTCTTTTACCTTTCTCGTGATCCCTGCAGCGAGTCTGTAGGTCAAACTCAGACCGACACACACCGAGGGATGGAGGGAGGAAGCGACGGCGAAGGGCAGGAGAGGGCCCTGGCCATTATCTGACAGGGTTAAACATAGTGAAGGATGGCCGGTGCACGCTTTGACATCTGTAGCCACACTCACCACGCACTGTAATTAGGTGGAATCCACGATTTTTTATTCTATATGCTATGCAATAACAAGGCCTGGTAATGAATAATTTAAGAAATGAAAGAGAAGGAAAGGTGGGTGGGTGGGTGGTCCACTTTTTTTTTTTTTTTTTTTTTTTTTTTTTTTTTTTTTAATGCTTTTTCACTCTGTTTAAATTTAGCCGGTGTCATTGTCCAACTCTGTGATTAATAGTTTATCATTCACGACTACATGAAATATCTCTTTTCATCTGTCATTGATTTGAACATGGAAATTGGTTAGCTTTTCAATCAGGCATACTGGAGCCTAGATAGGGAAAAAAAAAAAAAAAAAGAAGAAAATTACAATAGGAAAATAGCATGAAGATGTACTCGTATGCAGGTAAAACTGTAACCTATCATTGGACATAATGTATGGAATAAGTCTGGATCTGTCTTTCTTTTGTGTTTTTCGGTATAATTTTATTAGACTACATCCATCTGAGGCACGGTGAGTATCCTACCTACACTATATGGACAAAAGTATGTGAACACGTCGATTTCAAGTAATTCTTTTTGAATATTTTTTTGTTTTTTTGTTTTCAATCCCACTTCAGACATGAAAAAAACAATGTGATTGAAACATTTCTTCAAAAATGTCCACTCAGTTGGACACCATGAAATTAATTTTTTGACCCAAAGAAACAGACATTTACTATGAAACTAATTATTTTTTTTAAAGCTGTTAATCTGATGTAAATATAATAAATGTTTTATATTTTAAGCTCTACATACTATCATTTAGGTAGTTACAATGTGTAATATACATCAGTTTTAATCATCTGTTTGCATAGGATATAAGTACTTTATTGATCCCATAATTAATAAATTGCTTTGTAACAACAGTATAAACATACAAATAAAACAAACAAACAACCAAACAAACAGTGAGGTGTAAAATAAAGTCAGTTACGTGCAATATCATATTAAAGTGTAGCTATAGGTAACTGAATAGTGCAAATAAAATAGTAAATTTAATTACAGTATTATTTATTATTTACAGAAAGTACATAATGAAAACTGAAATTTTTTAAATTATTATTTACATTATTAGGACTTTAAACAGATGTTACTTTAAAATAGTGTACATGACAGTTGCTATTTTGTCTTAATCATCTTTATTTATTCATGCATTTGCTCTGATGTTAGTTCCTTATTGAGCTGCATGTTGTAATAAACTGCCACATTAAACATTTCCATCAAACAAAACAAGATAAAAATGTGTAATTTATAGTATATTCTCTGTTAATGCAACTTTTGAAACGTGTACTCGCAATTGTAAATACTGCTAAGTACTGCTACTAGGATAATACAGTGATACTAATAATATGACTAGTGTGTTTTTACAAATACTTGAAAGTAAAATAAAATATATTTAACAAACAAATAAACTATACTTGTTATGTTATTACATAATGTTATGTTACTACATTTTCAAGAAAATAAAGTTGAACGTGCATTTTGTAATATTCTTCTTAATGTGTAATGACTTATTATATAAATGTGGCAACATTTATAACAAAATGAAATGGAAATGTTATTATATTTACAGGTATGTTAGCAAGATAACTCAAAAAGTTCTGAACAGATTTGGCTGAAATGTTCAGGAGATGTTGATACTGGCACAAGGAACAACTGATAACATTTTGGTGGTAATCAGTGGAGAGGTGTGTGTGTGTGTGTGTGTGTGTGTGTGTGTGTGTGTGTGTGTGCGATTAGAAAAATCGGTAACACTTTATAACACCTACACACAATTGACTATGTATTAACCATTCATTAGCCATTTATAAATGGGTTGTTCATTATGTATTAACCATTTGTTACCTATTTGTTAATGTCTTGTAAAGGTTCATACTAGTGTAAATGTAAAATTATTGATTATTTTTAACCAACAGGTGCAGTGTTTACAACTGTTTCTTTGTTTACCTGTAAAACAGATATACAAACACTGCACCTGTTGGTTAAAAATAATCACACTTTACATTTGTCTTTGGAAGACACTAGTATGAACCTTTACAAGACATTAACAAATAGGTAACAAATGGTTAATACATAATGAACAACATGTATAAATGGGTAATAAATGGTTAATACATAGTCAATTGTGTGTAGGTATTATAAAGTGTTACCAATAAAACAAACACACCTGAAGACATGGTGTCCCCAGTATGTTTGTCCATCTATCCATACATGTTTTGGACGGAGCAGTGAAAGTGAGTTGTGAGAGTGAGGCCTCCTGCAGGGGTCTGACCAGTGAGCCAGAGATTGGCTTCCCTGTCAAATAAAGATTAGGCCTTTATTTCACCATCTAATCCCTGTAAATCTCTTATGGAGCAACTTGGGCAGCGTGAGGCTTTTAATGGCGCAGAGGCTTCACAGTCTGCATGTCTTCTTTATCTCTAAATGTACACAAGTGGATACAGCGGCTGTCTGCACTGGCTTGGTTAGTCCATGCATTTGACTCTGGCTTTAAGACCAGTTTAAGGTGAAATCAAATTACACATATAATTTCACATCATGACGTTGTTAGTAATAGAATCAAGGTAGTTTTGGCGTCTGGCTCAGAAGTACAAGTACTTCCTTTACCGTACTTAAGTAGATTTTCCAAGTATCTGTACTTTACTCGAGTATTTATTTTTCTGGCAACTTTTTAATTTTACTCCCTACATTTTTATATAAATATCTGTACTTTATACTCTTTAGATGTATATATATATATATACATATATATATATATATATATATATATATATATATATATCTGTACTTTGTACTCTTTACATTTATATAAATATTTGTACTTTGTACTCTTTACATTTATATAAATATCTGTACTTTGTACTCTTTACATTTATATACATATCTGTACTTTATACTCTTTAGATGTATATATATATATATATATATATATATATATATATATATATATATATATATATATATATATATATATATATATATATATATCTGTACTTTGTACTCTTTACATTTATATAAATATTTGTACTTTGTACTCTTTACATTTATATAAATATCTGTACTTTATACTCTTTACATTTATATAAATATCTGTACTTTATACTTTTTACATTTATATAAATATCTGTACTTTATACTCTTTACATTTATATAAATATTTGTACTTTATACTGTTTACATTTATATAAATATCTGTACTTTGTACTCTTTACATTTATATAAATATCTGTACTTTATACTTTTTACATTTATATAAATATCTGTACTTTATACTCTTTACATTTATATAAATATCTGTACTTTATACTCTTTACATTTATATAAATATTTGTACTTTATACTCTTTATATTCTCAGAATAGACAAATTACTTTTTCAAACTATACAAATGTAACAGTATGAAAAATAAGTACTAAATCAGAAATGATCATATTCTTACTTTTAATCGTAATTCAGATTTTTTTTTTCTCATAATTGTGACTTTTTATCTTGTAATTCTGATTTGAGAGTTCTTATATCTTCCTGAAAAGTTAGTCTTTAGGTGATTATTTTTTATTTTAAATGTGATGAGGTATTTGGGCTAAAAATGGGAAAAAAAAATACACTGAGTAAGATTTAGGTTTATACAGTGCCAGTTTCTTTTTCTCACTTGTAGTTATTGAACGTCTCCAGTTTTTCTTCTCCCTCAACTATGCTGAACATTCTTTTTGTTGAATAATTAATATGTATATTGAATTATTGAAGGAAGATAATTTCTGATCAGATTAATATTAACTCCCAGTCAAATATTAATGAGTGATGTTAAAAACGATGAACTTACGGAACTATTAATATAATCCTAAACAGACATAGTAAGAAGTGACATGGAGTTAAATGTGCCTGGACCACTCTAAGTCCTTTTAATGCAGTTTCCCTTGAGGTCGCTGAATATGAAATATTGCACTGGTCGACTTTGTGCTGAGACGCTCGGCTAATGTCATTGGCCAGTCCTGCCCCGAGGCTGACAGCGGTGTCAAGGGTTTCGGGTGGGGTGGGGGGGATGGGGGGAGGGTTCACTAGAATTTGTCTCCAGGTTACCTTTGTCACCTTGTCCACAGATGACCTGAACTATGGCCAGGGGAGAAGGTATAAAGATGTTTTGGTGTGGATATTGGGCTGGTCTCTCCATAACCCCTGCTGATTGGCAGAGGTCCACCGACAACTCCTCCCCCTCATGACCAGCGGCTAATCTCAAATGAAAGCACCATCAGGCTTTGTGTTTTTTATTATAGATCCTTAAAAAGTCTGGAATTTCACTTAAATTCTGACCTTAATTATTAACCTTTAAGTTGATATTGATTTTTTTCTTTTGTCATTGAAGTGTTTAATAGTTTTATTATATTTTCAGTCATTTACAGAAAGTGGAAAAAATGCAAAAAAGAAAAAACTAAACAAACAAGGACTTTAAACGGCTGGTGCAACACACACACACACACACACACACTCTCACCATTCTTATACATACACATACAGCATGTACATAAAGTTCAGGAGTCTTTGCAAAGATTTTGCCAAATTAGGATGAATAATTTTAGAAGGGAGTGAGGTATGAGCTTTAGCAGCTTTAATGTTAGCAGCACAAACATTAGTCATGGATTATTGGCAAGTAAATAATTAAAAAAAACAAACAACAACTTTATTTAACCAGGAAATATTCCATTAAAATTAAAAACCTTTGTTACAATGTTAAAGATAGGCAGCAGCAAAATCAACACACTGTTACAGGATTACACACTTAAAACATATATAACAGACACATTTGACAATAAAGAGTCATAAAAATTACATTGATGAGCAGATCAAGAACAAATGGAAGTTACTGTTACCTCAAGAACATTCAGTTTGGACTTAAAAGTATTAATTCACAATGGACCGTTGAGAAAATAATACATTGGAGATACAGGCATGTGAAAATGTGTCATGTAAAACAAATGAACATACGAAAAATTGTACGTACCTAAGAAACACATTTCAAGGGAATATTCTCAAAAAGCAATAGATAGATAAATATAGAAATATATAGAAACTTTATTACAGGCTCAAGGCCCACAAGGGCATCACAATACAAACATCGATTATATAAAAACAATTCACATTCATATACATACAAACATTAAAAAAAATAAAAAATAAATGCATTTAAAAAAGACAAGCTAATGAAGGGACTCCCAGATTGTAGACAACAGAGCTACGACTTGGATCTATTAATTGTGCAATTAGCGTATTTATAGATCGGTCCAGTCTGCCAATAGATTTAAACGTGAGATGTTTCAAATAACTATATATTTTTAAAAAAGAGCCCAAGAAATGAACTCGGTGTCCAGTCTGTCTGTAGCTGATTCCAAACTTAAGGTGCAGAGCTGGGGCGCCGCTAGCATTGATGGCCCCTGTGAGCGCTAAAAAGATGCGGACTGGGGGGGTGAGGGGAGTGAGGGGGTCAGTGTTATACAGTATGCTGTCCATAACTTAACAGAACTACAATTGGTGTGAAGTGAAAGTGAAACTTAACATCTTTTCAGTGTCCGACAGCTTCTGTGGACCCCCACCCCCTCCATTGCTCTAATGCCCCCCCAGAATTTGGTTGTGTTTACCCCCTCCCCACTTTCTGGTGCCCCAGGTGCAGAATCAGCAAAAGCCCTTTGACCCATTTCTTTATGGGTAAATGGAACAGACAGCAATATATGATCATTTCGTATATGATCCCCCTCTACTCAGTTGGTAGAGGGGGTCGTCCAATGATTGAGGGGTTGGCGGTTCGCGTCCCGGCTCTGGCTGTCCGCATGTCAAAGTGTGTCGAAGTGTGTCGAAGGAGCAAGACACTGAACCCTAAGTATCCACCAGTAGGGTCAGGCAGCACCAGTGTAGTAACAGCAGCTGTCTACTGGTGTGTGAGTGTGTGTGAATGGGTGAATGTGAGGAATTGTAAAGCGCTTTGGGCACCCACTGGTGTATAAAATGTGTTTTATAAGTACCGTCCATTTGTACAGAGAGAACAAGTATCATCAGTTTGTCTCCTTAGTTAATGTACAAATGCAGACCAGTATGAATCCAAGTGTTGCTTTATATATAAACTTGTTCTAGTGGATGATCCTCAGTACATGCCTGTAAAGTTAGATGTGAAACATAGTTAAAACTGGTTCAACACTTTAACTACTGTACTGTTATTTATGTGAGTATGAGGCCTTAGATTTTGACTGAAGACACCTTTAAAAATATGACAGATTGGTCTACCTCATACCTGCAGATCTCCTGCTTTTGTATTTTAACTTTTTTTTATTCAGCGAATTTCCTTTGACGGGCACAGAGCGGTTAAATCCAGTCCTTTTGTCGGTTTTGATTAAAACTCTCTTTAGATTAATGATATTCATAAAAGATTAGATATATCATTTGCCGTTCTTTGGTTTGTTCCCATTGTATTCATAAAATATGGAAATCAGAAAAAATAAACCATTATTGTAACATAATGGTAAGCACCTAGAAAATATGGTGACATTAATTATGTTTTAAATGCTAATGCACTAAAGAACATTATAACGAAGACATGAAAGGCTCTATATTCAGAATCTGATAGCCAGGGAGAAGCAAATTATTTCAAATATTTGATATTTAAATTATTTTCAAATGAACAGAGACATGAGTAGAGCAGAGGCGAGTAGTTTCCCCTGGTGATCCTCCAGGCTCCTTTGTTTCCTTGGTGTGTCTCCAGCTCATTAATGTTCTAAGCATGTGAGAGAACCACACCATACCCCATAACCCATCGCCGGGTGACACCTCAGGCCCAACACACATATACAGCGCCCACGCAAACACACAAAAATCCCTCAGCCGTTTAAAGTCCACTGGCTCTTTCAGGAAGTGATGGCCGCCGAGCTGTCCTGATTAAAATGACAATAGTCTAATTAACTCGACCTCAGTGTCAGTGCACTAAAACGGCTGATGGCCCGCCAGTTCCTGTTTGAAAACCCTTTGTCTCCTCATCGTCCAAAAATATGATTTTTTTTTGCCCCCCCCCCCCTCCACTGTAAAACGCCTCAACCCCATTTGACAAGATTTGCTAATGGCAATTATTTCTCATAAGCTAATTAAATCTAGGCAAAGTTTTCCATCCTTTTTTTTTCTCCTCCTCCCTCCTCCCATAGAATTGCAATCCTCGTGGGATTTGTCATTTGGGGTATAATATCACAAGCACCTTCAAGCAATATGAGCCGTAATGAATCTATACAATTAAGAAAAGATGTGTTTTAGTGTTTTATCTGACTTGATTCCAAGCATTCAGTCATTTGCCACTTCAGTGGTCAGAGGTTAGCTGGCTGCTTGTGTTGGCCCGCGTAAATCGATAAGCCCAACAGACAGATAAAGGAAGGCCGCAGATGGCAGACGCAGTGTTTTATGACCAACATCTCAAACAGAATGCCCACTTTGAGAGATGAGCATATGAAAAAGGATACTTTACTTGTGCCCCTATGATTCTTTTGCATTATTTGATGGACTCATCTAAAGTGTGGAGGCAAGAAAAACAACAAAAAACTTTAATGACTGAAGTAGAAGCTGCTTTTTGTTCTATTATCCTTTTGCTGGTGATTAAGGTCTATAGGGAGATAATTACGCTTTAGTCTGGAGTTAATGAAACGAAAACTTCTCTTTTCTTGTGAAAAGGAAGGGCAGATCTTTTGTACTACTATCTGCAGACATCTCCCACCCTTGACAAGGCACACAGAGAATTGGTTTTGTTTTAAGGTTGGAAACCCCCACCCCCACCCACCCGTCCTTTTGCTGCCTGTCAGTCTGAGGCTGATATGAGAGATCTGTGAATGAAGACAGAGTCAATGAGGTCTATCACATGTGCACGCTGATGAACGTTAGTGGCGCTGGAAGACATCAAATGAACAACAGGTCATCTGGGATATGAGCTGATTAGAAGACAAAAAATAATAGAAGAGGAGTACATCCATATTTTAACTCGAGGGGCAACAATCACAGCTTGAAAGTGAAGTCAGTGAGAATGAGTCTTTAAGTAAAATACTGCTGATGGATGCTGGTGCCAACTGACTTCTAACAATAATAATAATAATAATATGTATTTATACAGCATTTACTTACAACATTGCAACAATAAAAGTGAGAGTACAGTAAAAATAGATGAAAAAAAAGAATAAAAACAGTTTGAAATACAATTCCAGTAAAATGAAAAGAGTAAATGTGGTGTCTGGCTTTATTTAATTAAAACACAGTAAAATAACTGTGTTTATGATTTTAGGGTCAATCAAAGCCACCATGTCTTTTATTGACAGATATATTTCTGACTTCACAGCTTCTCTTTTCTTACCACAAATGTGTCTCTCTCTCTCTTATACTATTTCCAATCAGATCGATATGATTATTAGCCTAGCCACACTAGATGCCCTAGCAGCAGCAAATCTAATGTGCTACAGTAGTAGTCTAGTTATGCTCAATGTGACTTTTGGATAGAGTTCCCTGAAACTGGCCAACCAATCACGGTGAAGTATAGAGTCAGAGTGTGGGCGTAACAAAGTGACCCTGCGACGATTTAGAGAGAAACAACTGGAAACAACCATAGAAGAAGAACAACAATGGATATAAATTTCCTTTTATCTTAAATGAGTGAAGAATGTGATGAAAACGTCAGCAATTTTTAAATTCTGTTTTACAGAAGCGACAACAGTCGTTAAGCTCCATAATCCACCATTTTGTTTAGTCATTCCTAACTTTCTCCAGACTCCGCTGTGAACTTTCTGGCATATAAATACGTCACCTTAAAGATTATGCTGATTGGTTGTAGTACCGTCCTATTGCATACGGAGGATTTGAAAGACAACCTTTTAGCCCCGCCTCCCCTGACTATGAAGAGTTCTTAGATGTATACATGTAATGAGTAGGGATAGTGGGGCTAGGCTAATGATAATTGAGATGATGCTTAACATTAAATATATCTATATATTTTAATCTCTATAGAGACATCCACATTCTGCATTTTATTTGTCTTAAAACACACACACCTAGCTTTAGCATTCATGGTCCATCTTCAGATCTTTAACAGTACCTTGGTTTACGGCACTGACAGTAGAATTAATTTATATGTACATGTTTTAATGGTAGGAGAAACCAAAAACCCATGCAAACTGATGGATAAAATATAGCTATCGCTCATAAGTTTACATACCCTGATTGTTCAACATGACAGTGACCCAAAACATAACACTGTCATTGAAATAGCAGAAAAAAAGTGAAGGTGAAGAGTCTCTTGACCTCAGCATCAGTGATCCAATTGGGGGTGGTGTGAAATATGCAGTCCATGCAAGAAAGCCCAAGAATTAAAGGAAGTGAGGGTTCAGATTTACCATCTGAGAAAATAAAGTGTCACAAAACACTTCCATCTGTCATTGATGTTGAAGGTCAATACAGAGGATGAAGAACTAGGGTATGTAAACTTATGATCAGGGTCATTTGGATAGTTTCTGATGTCAGTATGATTTGTAAAGAGCAAACACATTTGTTAGATGATAAATGGCTTCATTAAACCACTGCCTACACGTCAAATAAATGTTTTTATTGTCATTCATATCCTCTGAAAAAGAGCCAAACAATCACAAATTCTGCTAGAGTATGTAAACCTAAGAGCACAGCTGTATGGTCTAGCTTTTGTTATAGATAAAAGGTGACCAGTGTTAATATCTTATCATTAGTGATCGACCAATATGGAGTTTTTGTGGCCGATAACGTTTTTTTCTTTTCTTTCTTTTTTATACATCAGCCTTAGCCGATGACCCGATACAAACCGCCAATGTTTCTAAGCCGATATTTGGAGCCGATACTGATTTCTTTTCTCTGTCAAATGACAACAAATGTCACAAAATCTTCTTTATGTACATTTAGAAAATACAAATCGTGACAGTTAACCGAATAAATATTACTACAATAAATTATTTCAAGGGGGAAAAAACCCAGAACATATCGACCAATGCAACAGACTGATAGAGATACAAGGGAAAAAAAACAAAACAAACAAACATCGGCCGTACCTATCATTATATTCACAGTATCCACTTCTCTCATACGTACATTCTATAAGTACACACGCTGGTGTTAAATCTTTCCACTCACATCTCTATAGGAACAGACTAACAGAGTGAGCATGTGTTCACCATCCACAAATGACCCTTCTACGGCGAACATAAAAGGAATGCGCACATTCGAGTTTATCACACAACAACACGGGAGCCATATGTATCATCTGACTTAAGATGCCCGTGGAGACAGACGCCCCTTCTGAACACATGGAGGTTTTGACCAAACCGGCGTCTGGAATGTCCAGGCCCAGGCACAAGTGGTGGCCAGAGAGCACATATTAAAAACTGTCCTTGTGGAAGTTCACATCTGGTGTGTGGGGTTGTGTGTATATGTGTGTGTGACCCCCCCCCTCACACACACACACATATACACAACCACCACCACTATACATCCACCCTCCCACCCGCCCTTACAACAGCACTCTCACATTTCATCATCTGTTCTCCAGCGCCAGGGTGCTCCGGCACAAGTTGGCCGCTCTGGATCCATCTGTTGTTATTATTTTCCACTGATAATTGGCTTGAACAATGGAATGCCTGTGTCCCCCCTCGCCTTTGAAACCATACACCCTGTTTATTTTCCAGAGGTCTCATTTCTGTCTCTAGCCCCTCACTTTCTGCCTCTCTAGCCTCCTTTTTCACCAGACGTCACCCCTCCTCCTCCTCTTCCTCCTCTTCCTCCTCTTCCTCCTCTTCTTCCTCCTTCCCCTCGATCCATTTCAGAGGTTTCACGTGAAAATGACATCTTTGATTGGCCACATCAGCATGTGTCACGCAGTGTCTGAATCCAGTCTCCAGAGTTTCTGGAAGAACCAAGCTTTTTTTTTTTTTCCCCTCCCCATTTTGGCAGGTTTCTCCATGAGTCTTCCCCAACTCTACACATTTCTTCATTCTTCTCCTAAAAGACAGAGGAAAAAAAACGTCTGCACAGTAAACCAAGAGAGGATGGAATTAGGAAAGTGAGAACGTAAAAAGAAAGTATAAACCATCTTTTCCTGCCTTGTGAAATGTCAGCTTTAATTTCTTCCTGGTTTCCTCCAGCAGGTGTATATGTAAAGATGAATTAAAGGATCACAAGGTGTACTTCTTCTTCTTTTTTTCTTTTTTTTTTTTTTTATCCACAGCATAATTTAATGGTTACCCACACCAAAAAAATGACCTACTTTGATTAATTAAATTTGATATTTTCAGTTTTAATTACTGTTTTAGGTTGTAATTAAACAGTTTCATGTTGAAGTCGTGCTCTGTGTGTCGTTTTAATATCACTGTTGAACTTCATTAAGTAATGTGTCATACCGTGGGTGGATCAGTTTATTAAAACGTACAATGTGAGCAGTTGTAAACATGACATTGAAATCAAACATCTTGGCAACTTTTGATATATCTACACCCCCCCCCCCCCCTCCCCTCCCCCTTTTTTTTTCCTTCTCCCACCTTAACCTCTCTATAATCTGCTGTTTCTCTCATTACAGCGATTTTTTTGAGGTTTGAGGAATATTTTTTTTTTCCCCTCTTCCTTTTGTTCTGCTTTGTGTGACCGTGTTGATGTTCATTTGTTCTGCCTGCTCTTGTCTAATTAAAAGAGGCCAGGACAGGTAGGGCTCTCAGCAGGCATCTGCTCTGTGCCAGTTCTTCATTTGCTGAGCGTTTGTGTTTATGCAAAGGGGCCTCTTCCTGCATATTTAATCTAGAGCAAGGCACTGGCTTTTGTTGTGTTTAGACCACATACCTCCAGTCCCTCTCAACAGCCTGAGTTCTAGCCCCCCCCCCCTCTTTTCTCTCTCTCTCCTCTCACGTACACACCGGCAAACACATTTAACTATCACATGGTACTTCAAATACTCCATACCTGCTACTTTCACTGGCAGCTTTCTCCTCAGCTTCAAAAGTGGATTTCAAAACGGTTTCTGG
Source organism: Siphamia tubifer (assembly GCA_020466265.1). NCBI lineage: Eukaryota > Metazoa > Chordata > Actinopteri > Kurtiformes > Apogonidae > Siphamia > Siphamia tubifer. The sequence continues at coordinate 48,170,904 of CM035787.1, forward strand.
TTTGTGGGGAATCTGGAGCAATATACAGTTTCATGAACATGATGAAAGTCTTTCTAACGGTTCATGGGTAAGTCTGTAAAGATTTCATTATCTTGCCGCACTTTCTGCATATTTGTCTCTCCTCCTCCTCTTTGCCTTTTATGGGACTGTGGCGGATGACTGTGGACGTCCGTGTGGGAAGTGTTTGTAGGTGTGTCCATCAGGTGATTGACAGCTGGCGTAGATGTGCATGGATGTCGGACTATGAGCAGGAGATACCGCATTTCCAGATGCAAGTAAACTTTATCGATCCACTTTTTGCAGCAGCTCGAGAAAGAAGAAATCCAAATTTATCAAGCGATAATCAGCCCGTCTTAACTTTAATGACGGGTTTATTTAGGAGTAATAACGTTGGTATTACTATTATTATTCTTGCTTTGGTGATTATTGACATGCTTACAATTAATTTAGCTGAGATGAACACTGGATTCAAGATGTCAATCACACTCCAAACTGTGTATTTAAGCCCAGTTTGAGGGAATTATATCAGTTTTATTGTTAATATCCTTTGTTTAACCAAGAAAAACAAGACACATTGAGATTAAAAGTCTCATTTGTAAGAGTGTCTTGGCCAAGACATCACCTACAAAGAACATTTTAAAGTTACAATATGCAACAAGTCTGTGTGATGTGTACTTTTATTAGATGACCCAATGTGTTGCATTGGTATGGAATAAGACAAAATTAGAATATCTCATCTTCTGATCACTTCAAATACATTTCTCTGGGCAATAGAGTTAAAAAACAACAAATCCCTTGATCCTACAGTGCTTTACTTTATCTGCTGAGGTGGCTTTTTTTGTTTTTTTACACAAACTGTAAATTTCTCATCTTCAGATCACTTCACATACATTTCCATAGGCATAGATTTAAGTAAAAGACAAAAAAAAAAGCCCCAATACATGACCATGATCCCACAGCGCTTTGCTTAATTTGCTGTGGTTTTTTAAATATGCATCTTAAAGATGGGTGACGATTAGTGGCAGAAATTACATAGTATGTGGTGAGTTTTGTGGTATGTACTGTAGGTATGTGTTTGCAACCAACTGAATACTCTGCATTTCCTATAGGTGCCTTTCAAAACAGAGTATATTCACTACCTCTGCATTAAAATATCCACAAATAAAATATGTTGTATATACTTTTCTTTCCTTTTGACATGTTCATTTATATCAAATGCTTAAATGAAGGCAAATACATATTTTTTTCATTAAAATGTTCTGTTTCATGGCATCACTTGTTGATAATGTTATATTCGTATTTGTAGTAGTAATGAATTAATCCATTTAAAAGAACACGCTATATTATACCTACATACAGTTTAGATTTAAAAGGCATAGGCTGAAGCAACAGTTAATGTATACCTACCATATTTACAAGGATAGTTGCAGAAATAAAACAAGATAAGATGGTATAATAAAACAAAAAAATTAATCGAAGCAAACTCTTAGATTCACAGTGATGATTGGTTTACTTTATCCTTATGTGTTATAATACCTTCATTTTACACATCCTTTTAAACGTGCTGGCTGATATGCATGTTTTTAATTGTTTATCCACATTATTTCATAATTTTACTCCAATTTGCATTTTGTGTTGGTCCTTGCTTTTGATTAGTGTCATATCCATAACCCATTGACCAAGTGTGGTGGTTATGTGTAACATTCTGTTATTTCACTATATATATATATATATATATATATATATATATATATATATATATATAATATAATCGGGCCAGTCCAGAATGGAACTCTATTCTAGGCCAGCCTAGAATGGAATCTGTATAGGAAGTAGCCATCTTTGCCCCCCCCCCCCGAAAAAAAACCAACCCTCTTTAGATCCTCTGTTTTAGCCATTCTATTAATTCCTTGTCCACTTTGGTGATGTACTGTAAACTAGATGCCATATAAATGGAAAAACACAAGTAGAGGAGATCCATTCTGTAGAAACATGGAGGCATCACATGACCGAATGTCATCTGCAGAGTCTTCTTCTATACATATAAACAGCTAATGCAATGGTAATGAAAACACAACAGGTCTTATTTATAGGTAATTATGTTATTATAATGAAACAAATAGGAGTATTATATTTAATTTCTGCAATTAGATCCACCTGAATATTTACACACGAAAACAAAAAAATATAGCTGCACACACTAAGCACCAAAAACTTGTTAATTAAAATTCTCAATTTGTATATTAATATGTAAATAAAAAACATTCATGTATCTGACTCAGAGTGTGTGAAGATGAGGAAGCAGTGGAAGATATAAACACAGTCTGAGTCCATAGTTTACCCCTCATTAGTGTGAAAAACAGGTATGTGTTGTGTGGAAAATATCACAGAGCAGTTAGCTTGTATTTGCATTGCTCTGATGTGGGTGCACATAGGTGTGTGTATGTGTGTGTGTGTGTGTGTGAAACTGCAAACGGTGGCGTGTCACAGGTGATATCATTAACCCTATGGCGACGTGTGAGGGTATTAGTTCCTTCCTTCACTCATCGCCTCTCGCTCTCCCTTTGTCTTTGTCTGGGGAAATGGAATCTGCCGCTTATTGATATTAATAGCGCACAGGATCTGTGGTCGGAGAGGAGCTGGGACCTGGGCGAGAGTGGAAACCTGATATGGCTGGGTAGAATTGACAGTCCTCCTACTTGACAGGGTGGAAGGGGTTGGCTATAAAAATAGGATTGCATAATGTTCACTGTGTGTGTGTGTGTGTGTGTGTATGGACCTTTGTGTGCTGTACGTGAGTGATCAGGGGTGAACTTTTTGCTCGTGCTGATTTAATTTCACGTGCAACTTCTTCAACTTAGCGTATCACAGCTGCCCCGGCTGTGACTCCTCCTCGGCAGACAAAATAATTCACAATGTGCATCTTTTTCTGACATATACGAGTACAAAAAAAACCCCAGCAGCGTGAATTGTTTACCCACTTTAAATAACTTTTTTTTTGTGTGTGTGTTTTCTACAGTGAGCTCATTTAAATAGTGTAAAGAAATGTGTGGCTCTGTTTGTTTTAGGTTAGGAGTGAAATTCCACTTCCTTGGTATTAAGGCATCAAAGCTACTCTGTGTGCACTCTGTGTACTTTGTTCTTAGCTCAGCAAAATGTGAGGGCAGGTCCAAAGAATCTGGGGGATCAGACAGGCCTGACATTCACCAGACTGCACTGTTGCCTATTAAGCTTAGAGAGAGAGAGAGAAAAAAGCAAATCTGAAAAAAAAAGCGTCCAGAATAAGGGCTGACTGGATTGAAGTTGGGTTTAATTGGTGGGTTTTGAGTCTGTTTGCGTGTCAGAAAGTGCTGTTGTTTACAGTCTGTGTGGGTGTTAAAATATAATGCCAGGATCCTGCCAATCACATCAAAAAGGAGAAAAAAAAACAATGCTTGTTTTTTCACTTTTGAAACGTAGACTTTTTTTGTCTTTACGAGACTCAGCCATGTTTTTCATTTAATCGCTCCTTCTTAATAAAGAAAAGAGGGAGAAAACAGCGTGCAGGAAGCCTTTTTTAACAGATCAGATCATACAGTAAGCAGCTGCGTTTGTTAAGAAGTGAGTCATGCTTTAGATTTTCCTGTGTTTCAGAGCACAGACAGTGACTTGGAAAATCTCCTGCACACGCCCTAAAAACAAACACCAGTGACCCTGAATATAGATATCTGTGACTGCACACAACTAAAACTCTCACTAAACCTCCCAAATGCCCTCTTTATTTACACAACGCTCATCCACCAGCCTTGAGAAGTGTTTAACCAGTGTCATATTATTTCTTTTTGTTTTATTCAAACACACCATGAGAGAGTGGCATGATAAATAGATAATGTAGATTTATTCAGATGCTGATACTAAGTGATCGAAGCATCCCGGATGGGTTGGAAAGAACCACGAGACAACTCTGGCAGCCTCCTATTGACAACCATTGAGTTGAGCATTAATTAATATGGTAATGATGTGTGAAGGTTCATTAACAAGCCGGCACAGAAGTAGCCGCAGATACAGTATTAAGCGTGCTTAGAGTAATTAATGGAATAACTTTACTTAGTGGTAAATATTCATGGGCCCTCGTCTTTTTGTCTGCGCAGTGTGAAGAGAGAGAAGAGCCTGTCCATTAGAGGAGCTGAAGAGCTGTCCACGCTCAATGCGGGTCTTTTGTTGGGATTGGGTGCATTTCATTGGAGGGGTATTAATTCATATTTTGAACATGCAATCTTACAACAAAGCCAAAGGCACTGATAACATACCTGGGACTAGAGAGCATATTGTGAAGCCGTGCCCTCCTCAAAAAATAGGGAAGTCCACTTCACAGGTTTGTGGACAGAATAAAATGAGTCTTTGTTCGCGCTTTGCTGTAACCACTGCAGTTCATTACCATAGCAAAAAAAACCCTCCTGATTGTCCATTTCCTCTGAAAACAGGGTGTTTGCCTGTTTTTTTTTTTTGTTTGTTTTTTTATACTCCACAACCACAATTTCGCTTTTAGCATTTGCATCAAGGATGGAAACATTTAGCTGGATGGACTGATTAGAAGTTGTCATGATTTCTAAAGCATATACAGTATAAGGATTACGAACAGCTGATTTCTCCTTTTGTTTTAGTACAACCTCCTCTGCAGACTGCAAGAGAAGCCTGGAAAATGCTGCTTAGTTTCCTTTTTCTTTTTGAATTTGTTGCATTTTGATTCATATTCTGAGCTCAGGCCTCTTACTGAGCGTACACATAACCCTCCTAGGTGGGTAATTATCTCAACCAGGAGTTGTTCTATTCCCTAAAATCTCAATGTGGGAGTGTGTGATGGGCTCGGTTTTCCCAACCGGGTGAAGCAGCATGTGCTTGTTTATCCTCACCCTACGTTCTCTGCACCCCCACTGCTCTAAATGGCAATATTACAGCCTTGTGCTGTTTGAAATGGAGACAATTATCTGTTTAGGTATTACAAGATGGGCTTTATATTACAAGGAGAAAAAGGCATACAGCTCCTCTCTGGATCCCGTTGTTGCCTTTTTTTTCTCCAATACAAATTTTCCATCATTAAAATGATGGAACATTTATCTAAATGGATGTTATGCATTGGGTAAACTCATTTAGCTCCCGGGGCTCTTTCAGGTGATGGGAATTAATGATGTTTAGTAGTTTGAAACTGAAAATATCTGTCATTTGTCACCACTCACCATTGATTTACGATTCTATTGATGATATGTTAATTGAAGTGTAATGAATCACAATAATAGGGTGGTTGTGTGGGAATGGTCCATTTTGGATGATTGTTCAACTCTCGGTAGAGTTCAGAGTGAGCTGCATGTTGACTTGCATTTTCAACAAGAGCATTTAACACATAATTAATGCTGAAACTGGGCAAGTTGGGTCCCTGTGTGTGTGTGTGTGTGTTTTTTTTTATCTATGCTCAGTCTGCTTTAGATAAACACTTGCACAAATGCCTGGCCACAGTTTTGACTGCCAAATGTAAACGGCAAAAAGAACGGAGAGGGAAAGGGGGTTGAAGCGTTTCTCTCTCTCTTTTTTTTCTTTCATATTTGGATATGCTTTAATGCTTTTATTCAAATGCACCTGTGATATTGCCCCACAGTCACTCCTCGGTTTACCATAAAAATAAGATTTTGTTTCTTGCTCTTTTTTTTTTTTTTTTTTTTCCTCCCCTTCCTGGGTTGAGTGCTCAGTCAGGAAAACCATACGCATGCAGATCGAGGCGGCCCAGGGGAGTTGAGTCAGGGCAGACCAGGTATATTCACAGGTAGAGTGTGTTCACCGCCACCAGGGGGGGCCAACATGGGTATTTACTCCCTGTAATATGAAAAGTTTTTGTCTTGCAAATAAACCATTCACGCACATCAGACAGCCCCATTGTTCACTTGTTATCATCAGTGGGTGTAGTTGTAGTGAGCAGGCATGGGAAATGCAGGGATATGTCAGACGGTGACAGTGTTACACTGCAGGACGATAAGTGAAAGGTGCCTTCTGTCCTGCTCTGAGCTGAAATGGTGGCGGTGCGTCCATAGCGGCGAAGGGAGGTACATTAACTGACACAGCTGCAGACAAACAAAGACAGGCAAACAGCACAGGAATGCACAGGATTGATTTTCTTTTTGTCTCTGAAGTCTGTTTGTGCATGTTATCAATTATAATCAATACCAGTGGGCAAGTTGTTATTGGTAGCACTTACAGTTTACACTGTTTCTTTCTGTAAATAAGCTTGTGGCTGCCGTTCACAGGAGGTTTTTTTTTTTTTTTTTTTTTTTTGTGTGTGTCCGCAGTAGGAGTAATTATTTCATAACTATAAATAATTCTCCATTTTGTGTCCGCAGGGCGTGGAGGCTGTTTTACCACCGCTGGAACTGAAGATTGCTTTAAATAAGCAAGTCCTTGTAGAAGGTAAACATACAATGGTTCACTAGACTCCAGTCCCCGCATGGCTGTGAATGCTGTATTGAATTGGCTTAATAATTAACTGAATGCAGTGCAGTTGTCTTGTTTGTGTACTGTATTTTGTGTGTGTGCTTGTACGGGGCAGGGTGAGTGGGGTCATTGAGGTTGAGGGAAGGTGCGGCCCAGAGCTCAACAAGTGCACTACGGCTGTCGTTTGAGAAGTTCCCCTGAAGGTTAAAGCGCTTTTAATGAGCAGGTTGATTATTTACTGTAATTTGTGAATGTGTGATTATGCAAGAAAAGTGCAGACGTGAGGATGTGACATTTAGTCCTTGTCTAGGGGGGAAAAAAATGAAATATGGTAATACTGTGTTTACAAAACAGTGACGGGTTGGGGGGGGGGGGTTTACCGTACGGGGATCTGTTATCTTTGGCATCTCTCAACCATTCAGGGTGATATCTTGTGTTTGCCCCTCACACCTTTCTTCCTGTCTGAAAAGATTTTGGGCCCCCATGAGGTGAGCTGTTAGCTGGAGTGGGACAGTTGGGTGGGTGGGTGGGTGGCGTGGGGGTGTCAACACTCAGAGCTCCAGCCTCAGCTTCAGAGCAGAAGTGTCTGTTTTCTGTCTCTTGCAGCTCCAATCTTACTGTCATCTCTTTCTTTCTTTCTTTTTTTTAATCATTTCTTGTTCTTCTGTCTCCTGTTTATCTACACTAACAACAGCCTGTGATGTTCTTTTAATCTGAAACAGTTCTAACTAGAGCTGCAGCTCCTCACTCTTCATTTTGGATGAATCTGTTTTTGTGTCAGTGACTCGTAAGTGAGTGCAGATACTTGGTGTTTTTCTTGAACTTGACACTGCACTTTCATGAACAACTGTCCAAAGTCATCCAATCTAAAATATCTTATGACAGGGGTCTCAAACTTATTACTTTTAGGGGCCACATTTAGCCCCATTTGATCTCAAATGGGTCGGACCAGTAAAATAATAGCATAATAACCTAGAAAAAAATTGACAATTCCAAATTTGTCTTTCTTTTACTGCAAACAAACCCCATTACCTTATGAAAATACTTACTTAAAAAAAAACAACAACTATCCAACAAGAAAGGTGTGAATAATCTGAAAAAACTGAAATATCTCAAGAAAAATACATGCAATTCTAACAATATTATGCCTCAGTTTATCATTTACGCATGTGCATTTTGGATCAGATCTACTTCAAAGACACTAAATTGTTAAAATTGTGCTTAATTTTCTTTAGAAATTTCAGTTTGTTCATATTTGTTCAGGTTTTTCACATTACATTATTACAGGACAGTTCACAATTATAAATATTTTCCTAATTTAGTCTTATTTTTGCACTAAAACAAAGACAGAAATTTTAAGTTGTTATTATTTATGAGCATACTGTAATTTATTTTCACATCAAAATGAGAAGAAAATGTGGAGTAATGCTTTTTGTACGTTATTCTGCTATAATTTGACTGTGGATCATATTGGTCTGTATGTGGAACATGAACTAAAATGAGTTCCACAGCCTTGACTGTGGTATTTTTGCACTTTGCAAAGTCATCCCACGGGCCACATTGGAACCTATGGTGGGCCGCATTTGGTCCCCGGGCCACATGTTTGAGACCCCTTTCTTATAATAATAATAAGATGATGATTACGTATAAAAGTGTCTCAGGTATATATGCAGCGAACTGTCGTATGTTTTTTTTTCTCACACAGTTCTAATGAGTATGTTATCTGTTTCACACTCTTATCAAAATTAGAGGAGCATGTTGTGCAGTTGTTTAAAATCTCACAGAATATAGAAACCACACTGTTTCTACAATCAGTATTTACTGCGATTTCTGTTCCAATCCTAAAAAAAAAAATCACCCAAACAATAAGAAACATCAGACGTGTTGAATGACTCTTGGTATAAAACACTAGAAGGTTAGTTTAATACAGAAGAGTTCAAGACATGTCAAGTACAAACGGAAGTCAGGTTTAAAGTAATGAAGTAAAAGTACTTCATTACTGTACTTAAGTAGGTTTTTGTTAGGTATCTGTACTTTACTTGAATATTGATTTTTCTGGCAACTTTTTACTTGTACTGCCTACATTTTTATATAAATATCTGTACTTTATACTCTTTACATTCTCAGAATAAACTCATTACTTTTACAAACTAAACAGATGTAACAGTATGAAAAATCAGTGGAGGAGAGAAACTGTGACTTTATATATTATACTTATGTCTATTATCTCACAATTTTGACTTTTTATCTCATAATTTTTACTTCTCTTAAAATTAAGCTGCCTTTTTTTTTTATAAATCTCATGACTTTTTTTTATCTCAATTGTCACTTTTTTTCCTCCATTTTTCCTAAATTTCCTCCCCATATCCACAAAACTGAGTAACTGTGACTCAATCAAACACAGTAACTCACTTTTAAAGGTTTTATTTTAGATACTTTTGAAACTTTTCTGATTTTATTTTCTGAAGTATTATTGCGTTCATGACCAAAAAAAAACAGTTTTACTTTTCACTTTATTACAATTGAGATGTTGTACTTTTTTACTTTTACTTCAGTAAAGGAGTTGAATCAGTACTTCAGAATGTGAGTATTTTGAAATAAATATGAAATCCTTCAGTATTTTGCTGAAATTGTAGTTTTTAATGCAGTTGGAATCTTACATACATTATAATGCATAGGGTGTCCCAAAAGAATTGACATAATTTGAGATGTCCAGGTGTACATGATCAGGAGAAATAATACTTAATAGGATTTATTTTGGACAAAATGTTTGATTTTACACATTCCAAACAAAACATTCTGAGGGAGGGTCATTTTTAATGTTTCTAAGTTATTACAAATGTTCAATGCAAACACATTTTAAATGAATTATTGGGTGATGAAATTATGTATTTTTTTAATCATGATACTCTTAAAACAACAGACCTTTTGCAGTTTACTGTATACGTAGGTTATGAAATTTGTCACATTTTTCTAGTTGTGTAAGAATCTCCACCAGCATTATTCCATAAATGAGCCTTTGGAACAATGGAACCAATAAAATAGAACCAGAAAAAGTACAATCTCTTAAGTTTTGACACTTTAAGAAACTTTTGATTAATGAATGTGTGAATAGTTTTGTAGCAGAAATGTTTCATCACATGATTTTAAATTCATCATCGTCATTCTCTGCTAAAGCTCCTCAGATCTGGAATAATTACCTTCAGAAATAAAAACATCAAATTATTTAAAAGTTTTCAATAATAAATGAAAGTCTGGCTCAAGTGAAGACAAATCTGACAGCAATAAATCATATCCAGTAGTGATGGAAGCTGCCATTAACCTCTGATTCACTAGTTTTTTTGTTTTTTTGGTATTATTTTTGTTTTGTTGACTCACACTATCATTACTTTATCAGTGTCAGTGTGTTTATATTTGATCAAATATTAGGTCTTTGTTGATTTTAGTGTTCTGTCAAACTGTTTTTATTTGTTTCATAGTTGTTTCCTAAAATGACACACAGTATAAATTAGCTCCTATGGCTACATGTCGCATGTACACTGTACACTTGCATACATATATAAATGTAACACCACTTATATATATTGTACCTGTCAAATAAATAATAGAATAAATACAAATGTTATAAGGTCTGTAAAATGTCAGAAAAGAATGCTGATACATTTATTATTATTATTATTATTATTATTATTATTATTATTATTATTATTATTATTATTATTATTATTATTATTATTATTATTATAAGATATTTACTTTACCGCAGGAAAAAAAAATTAAGAAGTCGAAATTAAAAAAATGGATGATATTTCCTTAAAAATTATTAAATTAACAGTTGACTTCACTGCTTGATTAACTTTCACAAAACTTCTAACACATTTATCACATTTTTCCAGAACGTTGTGATACAACCTGATATTTTATGTGTAAAGTAATAAATAATTTTCATGCCAAGAAACAAATGTTACATGGCAGATGACCCCCACCCCACCCCCGCCACCGCCACTATTATGTGTATTCATATCTTATTTACTGTGACCTCCTTTTGCACTTAACACGTCTTTATCCCTTTTGTTCAGACAACATGAGATTTATGGCATTACCTTCTGAGCTTTATACAGAACAAAAAGAAGTTAAATTAATACAAATTGGAGGGGGAAAAATTCAACTTGAAGCAAAAATGACCAAAAATAATCAATTTAATAAACGCAAATGACCAAAATTATCAAGATATTCATCAGTAATGAATAAAATAACAAGCAGAATGCGTACAAATGACCAAAATAATCAACAAAAAAGATAATAATCAACCAAATGAATTCAGATTTCAAGAAATAATCAAGAATTTGAACAAAAATGAATGCAAGTGATGACATGCACAACAAACTCTTCCCCTCACATGTTATTTACATACATTTTTACATTTTTTTTTATTACATATTTATTTACATATTATTTTGGCATCAATTCAGCTGATGTCATCATATCTACCATGTCAGCATATCAATAGCTTCTATATATGAAGTAAAGTGAAACAAAAGTGATGTTTTTCTACATTTTCATCCAAGAAATAAACAAAAGTAGATTTTAAAAATTCATTATTATTATATTTTTGTTCCCAAAATATAACCACTTCTATTCTGGGTCACTGGCCCAATGTGGTATGAACACCCCTGACAGTAATAAGAAGCAGAACGAGTAAAAGAACCAAAACAATCAACAAAAATACAAAAAATAATCAACAAATTGAACAAAGTTTCACAAAAAATCATGAAATTGTACAGAAATGTGTACAATAACTATCACACTGAGCAGAAATGACCAAAAAATTATGAGCAAAAACAAGAACATGACCAACAAAAGTCGTATTATTACATTTGTAATGTCTACACACAAAATAATTTCATGCCACAAAACATTAAATTTACATGATAGATGATTGCCCACTCCCCCCTCCGCACCACCACAAATATTTTCAAGCAGCAGGATAAAATCTGACTGTTTATCCCAAGTGGAATTCCCACAGACAGTTTAGCAGCTGTATAGCCAAAATGTAATACTGTAAATCAGACTACACCCAACGTTTTCAAGGCTGAAGTCGGTCTGATGATGCAGCCGCGTTGGTCGCAGCTTCTCTGGGGGTCATATAAATGCAGCTGTAACCATCTTCATCGCAGTTATTAAGATTTCGGCGCGACCGGTTGTGTTTGTGTTCATGGTGAGTGCAGGTTCTCATCAAGGCGGCATGTTAAACAGCCCCAACTCTCCTCTTAGTTGATTCAGGCAATCACCCCGCACATTTGGAAAACAGAAACGTGGAGAAAATTAAAGTGGTGGTTTCATGTTGGTGTTTATCTGGAGTGCATTCTCCGCATAGTCAGGTCCTCTCCTCTCCGTCGGGCCCCTCAGCTGCCGGCTCCAGATGTAAGATCAGCTCTGAAATCTTCCAAATGGTTTGTGTAATTAATGCTAATGTGGCAAAAATCAGCCTAATTATTGACGTGACTTTCCAATGTGATTTTGATTGCATCACTAATGCAGAAATCCCTGTGGCAGCTTATGGGATTAGTATGTCTTGGTGTTTAAAGCTCTTTTAAAGTGCAATAGACCCTAATACAGTGAATGTGTATGTGTGCAACAACAAGCGTGGTGTGTGAACTAAATATACTGTTATGCTTAACCCTTTATAGGGCACTGGGAGAAGTACTCTGAAACCTCACAACAACACTTCTTTTGTGACATTTTTCTTTTTTTGGCTGAATTCAAAATCAAGCTCAGTGAGATTGCCATATTTAGTGGCAAGAAAACCCAAACAAACACATCCAGGAAGTAAATGTAACCCCCCCCCCCCCTCCCAAGATACAAGAAAAACACATGTAAGGTGAAACTAATGGCCCAGTCACACAGCTCATCACTCAAGAATCACTCATAAATCACGCACAGATTGGGTGTTTTCGGGGTGTAGGGCTTAGAAATCACTGACGAATCACTTATGAACCGCGCACATATCACTTACAATCACTGACATATCGCGCATGTCGACGCATACAAGCAAATACTACGAACATTCGACGTATGCCTGACGCATGAGTCACTGACGGAGCACGTTCAAACACGAACACTTCACGAACTTTCCACGTACAAGCACTTTCGTTGTGCGCATGTCGACGCACGTCTGAAGTATGAATCAATGATGGAAAAAAAGGTGGGGCATCAGTGGACGGATGTTGACATGCGTGGTTTGGAAGCAGTTCCGACCTATAAGCACTGACGGCCAACGCATGCCCAGCACATAGTCACGCATACTCGACGCATAAACTGCACACGTCAACTCATGAATTCCGCACAATTTTTGAACTGTTCAAAACTCAAAATCGCGCACAAGCCACCTTCGACGTACATCCACTTCCTATCACTGATGTTCCACGTTGGTTCCACCGACCAATTACGCATACGACACACGCTCCACACAGAATCGAAAATCTGTGCATAATTCGTGCATAATTTATGCGTTTTCTCTGTGTGACTGGGCCTTAACATGTCTTTTACAATATTAGAGCAACGTAAGTGTTGTTACAGACACCTGTTGACATCCACTATATAAATATTTAGGCTTTATTTTGAATATAAGGAGGCAAAAGAAATTGTAGATTTGAAAGGACACTCCAATGTATGGCAGAGGCTGTCAACTGGAGGGGTTTGGGGGGGGTGAATACTTTCATAAAGTGGGTGCGAGTGACGTTATGTCCGCGGGTGCATTAGTGAATACTGTTATACATCACACAACAGTATAAATAATCTGGCACGTACCCCACCCGCCCACTTGTTTTTGGGGAGTTGGTAGTCAATGATAAGGTGAGGTTAGTTCACTTACACTTTCTCACCCCCCCCACCACACACACACACACACGCACACATATTTTTCTAGACATAGTGGGGGGGGCAGTAGGCCTTTGATGCTTTTCGTGGGGTGTGGTTAAAAAAATAGTTGAGAAATCCTGATATATACGTTATAAATCAGCCAAAAAAGAAAACAAAACTCACCTGGGGCACTGTCGGTAGGTGGGGGGGGGTTCAGCTGGGAGGCACCCATAGAGCAGTGGAGGGGGTCGAGTGGATACAGGTTAGAAGTAGTGAAAATGTCATGTAAGATCCACAGTATAATAGAGGCATAGAAGCTTAGAGTCAAAGGTTGAAAGCGTTTTAAGTAAAAAAAAAATTCCGTTTTGCTTCATGCCAGTGTTACAATATCCCCTCCCCAACAAATTGTGAATTTTATAAAGGGCTCACAACGACTTGACTTGAGTTTTCTTTATCAGTAACACACATGTAGTTGAATTTCATTAGTTTTATTCCAGAAGTATTTTACATGTAGACCAGTGATACCACACAAATGTGTAACAGTTTGATCGTGTCTCTTTAACAGTATTTTATGTATGAAACACAGTAGGAAAAAGTGGAGCTTATATTGTATGACCCCAATTTTACACGACATGGTTTATCTGCCAATGTATTAGGTCCATTAAATATAATAGGTTTGTCATTAAATTACAAAAAAAACAGTTATTTATGGTATGTAATCATTTGTTCTATCCATTTGAACATCATTTCTTACATTACTGAGATTATTGACTCACTAGAACTGTTGCTGTCACTGTTTTACAATGTTTGCATAAATGACCAAAAAGAGGCACCTTGCCCGATATAGTGTTAAATATTTGCAAATTAGGAAAGTCTGTGATAAAAGTTTTGATGAGACTTGGACTTGTCATCTAAAGGTGTTTCTCAGGCTCTGAATCGTGTTGTGCATCAGCTTTGTTTTTTTTTTTTTTGGCCAATTTATTCAGACCTGTTGTCATCCAACTATCCCAAAAAAAAAAACAGCTCCTGCTTAGAAGAATCTTCAGATGCACAGAGTATATTTCTGTATTTCGAAAGGCTTCAAAATGTTATCGTCTCATGTTGGACTTCATTTAAATTTCATGAGTCCGTGTAAAGGAGGGACGGACACGTCATGCAAACTGTTTCTTTTCTTCCTTTCCTGTAAATGAGTGTGCTTTGCCTTAGTTTCAGCTGGTGAGGTTGCTTTGTTTAATCCACTTTTTTTTTTTTTTTTTTTTTTATGGAAGTGTTAGGAATAAACAAGTGGATTCATGAGTTAGACCCACAGAAAGGTCTTGTGCAGATTTATGCTGGGATGAAAATAGGGCCTCTGTAATAGTTCCCTTGACTGCATTTATTGCTTACTTTAAAAAAGTAATTTCTTTATATCAGCATCAAGCTGAAAATTGCCATGTATTAGTATTAGGCTTGGTAAGCTTCTAATTCTGTGGCATTTACAGCCGGCTGTGTTTCCATGCATTTATAACACTTTGATTCTTAAGAGCTCCTTTAATCGCTTATGCCGAGCTTGGAACATAATAAACAACTCGCTGTAGCGAAAGTGCCACATGGGGGAGATTTCTAGCAAGAAAGTTAAACGCTTCTGTCACTCGCAGTTTTGTTGCTATGTTTTTCATGCACTGTAAGTACCGTAATCTACTCTCTGAGCTTGGCTGCTGTGGTTAAAAACAGTAACGGGCAGAATAGATGCAAGGCAGCATGAAAATGAAAAATTATCGTCCTTACAAAGACGTCACAATGGAGAGCGAGACGGAAACATGAAGCGGCGTCGGCGCTTCTGCCTTTTTTTTTTTTCTTTTTTTTTTTTCCTCTGTTGATTGAAATCACAGGATGTGTCAAAGGCTTCTAAACACCCTCACCTGGCCGCCGTCTGCTCACCGTATCTGATGCTCTGCTCCCATGGTCGTATCAGCTGCTATCACAATGCATTCTGGCAGATAGCCCGCCTCTTTATTGTCAGTCTAAACAGGTTGCTCCGTTAAATGGACGTCTGCTGATGAATACAGTCAAGTCATACAATGGAGTAGCATTAAAAAATTCTCTTGCATCTTCTACAACTTTCATGTTTATTATCTTCTGTTGAGGTAGAGTGAATGATACTGATAATGTTATCACAGATGTGTTATCTCCCAGCTACTTAAAAGTATCTTTTTTTTTTTTTTTTTTAAAGGTGTGTATGTGTGTGTGGGGGGTGTGGGGTGGGGGTTTGGATTTGGCAAGTTTCAATCTATTTTTCTATCAGCGTCAAACAGACATGTCTTCTTTTGCTGTGAAACATATTGACAGATGTATAAACTCGGATCTGCCCAGGAAAGTGAGGAGCTTTGATAACGTCAGCCTGTTACCAGGTGCAGACGGCGAACGTGACACAGTCTTTGTGTGAGATTGACTGAGGCGGCAGCAGTAAGCAAATTCCATCCTCAGATGAGTTGTCTTACAGCAAGATGAAAAGAAAATCAGAAAAGTGATAAAAGTGTCAAAGCTCTCGTCTATTTTTTTTCCCCCCTTCTCCTTTCTCAACACAGATTTTCCTCTGGCCTCGGAATCAGAAAAGGTGAAATAGAACTAATAACCTGGATTGATTTGTTGTCTTCTGAGTAAAAAAAAAAAAAAAAAAGCTTACGGTAGGGGTTTCTTTTTCAGGGCCACATCTGTACCGAGAAACAAGAGATAGTATTTGAACATACAGATGTGTACAAAACGTTTTAATGACCACACATATGTAGTTGTTGCATTAATTTTATGAGGTTTATACCAGCAAGAAACTGAACAAAAGTAAGTTAAGTGATGAGAAATTGGAAAAAAAATCATCAATATAGAGAAAAATTGTCCAAAAAATTAACACAAATGGCCAAAATATTTTTTTTCTAATTGAAAAATAATCAACACAAAGCGCAAATAACCAAAAAGGAGTTCAACCCAAAGCCGAATGAGTAAAAATTACTAAAATTATCAACAAAAAGACCAAAAATGACCAAAATTACTCAATAAAACTGTCGGTTAAGTAAAGTTTTGATAGCATGTATAGTTGAGAAAGGTGCAATTTCATTGTAACTTAGACAATAAAGTCTATTCTATTCTATTTTATTTTCTGAGGTTTACACCAACAAGAAGCTGAACAAAAAGAAGTAAAAAAGTAATTACGATTTGGAAAAGTAATCAACATGAAGAGTTGATGAAATGAACACAAATGACTGAAATGATAAAGAAATTGAACAAAATAATCAAAATTAAGCACAAATGAAAATAAACAAATAAATACAAATCAGGAAACGGAACAAAAATGAGTCCAGTAATAAGCAGAGTGAGTTAAAATGGCCATAATTATCAACAAAAATGACTTAAAATAATCAACAAAATAAACGAAATGTTCTGTTTATTGGTTTAGTACAATTTTAATGACTACATAATTAGGGCGTTTAATTTTCTGATATTTACAGCAGCAAAAAAACTGCACAAAAAAAAAATAAAATGATTGCAAATAGAAACTAGAAAAGCATTGTGACAGCACAGACCTCCACCAAGGCAGCCCCCCCGACACACACACACACACACACACACCAAAATCTAATCATTTGTTGATCTCCCCATTACTACCATACCCTCAAAAATGTCATCAAATCCACACAGACAGACAAACACCGAGAAAAACATAACCTTCCTCATTGGAGGTAAAAAAAAAAAAAATCAACACAGAAAAAAAATTAACACAAATGACCAAAATCAAGAAATTGAGCAGAAATGTGTAAAATAACAACCAGAATGACTGAAAATCATCCAAATAATCAACAAGTTGAACAAAATAATCAACATGAATCAAAACTGAATGAATAAAAATAATCAACAGACTGATCAAACCAATCATGACGATGAATAAAAATAAACAGGTTGAGTAAAAAATGACCAAAAGTAATCAACAAAATAAACAAAAGTCATCAAAAAATAAATAAAAAATCAATCAATCAAACCAAAAATAATAAAATGAGTGAAAATGATCACAAAACAAGAAAAAAATACTAAACAAATTGAACAAATGCTATCATAACTAATCAACAAAAGGATAAAATAATCAACAATCAACAGTTCTAACGTCCACGCAGTTTAAGTGTAAACAACAACACAAAGTACAGTTTCAGGGTAAAAACAGTTTGTATGAACCAAAGTGGTCATATTTAGTGGGACCTCTCTTTGTATTTAACTTGTTTTTATCCTTTTTGTTCAGAAAATATGATGTGTATGGCACTTATTTACTGATGTTTTATGACAGGTTTCATTCAACACATGTCAGATGTTTCTAATTATTTGTGCTCCTTCTTATCATGGGGTCAGAGGTCAAACTAAATAGTGACTTTAACCTTGATAGCACATTCAGTTTGGTTTGTGTCTTTAAGGCTGCGCACATATTTCCTGTACTTTGTTGTTGTATGTGAAGAAAACAGAATGAGAATTAAATACATGTAATCATTTAAACACTGGAAAAAACAAATGTGAAAGTGGAAGAAAAACTGTGTGGGGACAAAACTTTACTTCTACACGTTATTCTGAGATATAAATAAACAGGGCAGTTGTTGAAATGTATTTTTTTTTATTATTATTTGAGGTTTGTGACTACGTTAGGAAATACAAAAAAAAAAAAAGGCAGTGATTCTTATTTGGACAGTTTTGACTTTGTTGCCGTCTCTTCACGTCATGGTAAATATCACTTTGGCAGTCCTTTTGCTTTCTCCGTTTATTTTAGAAAACAAATCCCTTTTAGGGATAAAGCACCTGGTGGGGCTACTTAATGGAATGGCTTCAGCCCTACGCAAATAAACAGCTCGCATTTTTGGTGTGAGATTAGGAATGGGGGCTGAGAGAAAGGGGGGAAAGCTAGAGCGAGGAGGGTAAAAACCAAACAAAGAAAGTCAACATGTGGAGAGGACACAAGTGGAGGAGCTGCCGTCCACGTCCTTCTATAGTCGACTGTATGCGCTCTGTGCTTATAGAAGTGCATGTTGCGAGTTTTGTTCCTCAGTACAACTCATTTTTTCAGCTTCACGCTGAGGTAAAGCTCTTTTTTGGAGTAGTTGATATGTGAGTCAGCAGTAGGTTATTATTGAAGGCATGAAAGGGGCTGGGAAAAAAAAAACTTTTTTTTTTTTTTGTTTTTTCCACACTTGCATACAAAAACATGTGGTTAAAGCGTTTTTCTCTTAACCTGGAAAAAGATAGTGTGGTAACCAGAGCCAAAGAAAAGGGAGTAAACTGGGAGGAGAACAAGTGACCAGTGAAACATAAAGCAGGATGACAGCTACATTTGTTTTAAGTAGTTCAACATGCTGTTGAAATTAGTAAGAAATGGAGCCTTTTAAATCAGCCATATCAAATAGTATCTCGGTTATTTCATTCAACCACAAGTTTGCAGACTGCTCTGATTCACATCACACATTAACTATTGGCTCGGCACGTCGTGTGGAGAAGGGCTTGAATTTCAATTCTCAGTTTGACTCTTAAAAGTTGCAATAAGTGGAACATTTGCTTGGTTCTGTTTGTCTAGTCTAGCATTTTCAAGCAGTGTTTTTGTGTGTGTGTGTGTGTGTGTGTGTGTGTGTGCAGTTCTCACACAGACACCAAAACAACAGGAAAATTGATGTATCACTTTTTCTTCCTCCTGTTTTGTTTGGAAATCAACTCTGCTGAGTCTGAGCACATTAAGTCCCGGCTCTGAAATCTCTCAGGTAGTAAAAGCTGGTATAGAACGCACAGCAACATACTTAATCCACTGCACTTATTCTGAATCTGGATCATAACTTTGAGGTCAAATTTGTCCGTGACGCTCTGGTCCGTTTGCTGGTGCAGACGTTCCAGCGCTCGGTAGTGATTCTATTGACTCCCACTGCAGTCGTTTGCAGATTCGGCCAACGTGTCGAGCCGTTTGCTGTTTTAACTTGAGAAATATAGCTGAGTTTCTTTGGAAATCAGTTGGAGAAACAACAGCTTTACTGTGGGCTGAGGAGAGACAGAGCAAGTCAGAGGCTATTTCTAAATGTGGGTTTATTTAACCTCAAAAACATAATCATTTACTGACACAGTTGTGCTCATAAGTTTACATACTCTGGCAGAAAGTGTGATTCTTCGTCCCTTTTTTCAGGCAGTTTGAATAATGAATGATACATAAACTTTTATGTCACTCGTGGCTAGTGGATTTGGTGAAGCCATTTATTATCAAACACATGTTTGCTCTTATTAAAAATCATACTGACAACAGACACTATCCAAATGACCCAGATCATAAGTTTACATACCCTAGTTCTTCATCCTGTGTATCGACCCCTTTAACATCAATGACAGATGGAAGTGTTTTGTGGTAGTTGTGGATCAGACGCTTTATTTTCTCAGGTGGTAAAGCTGCCCGTTCTTCTTGGTAAAACATCTTCAGTTCCTTCAAATTCTTGGGTTTTCTTGTATGAACTGCATGTTTGACTCCTCCCCAAAGTGGATCAATGATACTGAGGTCAGCAGACTGAGATGGACACTCCTTAACCTCCACATTTTCTCTACTGTAGCCAATGTTTTGGGTCATTGTCACGTTGAGACATTCAGTCTGTGTATGTAAACTTACTAAACTAAAAACAAAAAAAACTTTAATACCCGTTGATCCGCTAATTCTATCTATCCTTGTAAATAATTGGTGTAAAATAGAATTTGTTATATTTTCGTGGTCATCAGATGTGACCCATTTGGATGTTGAGAGGCTCCATGGTTACCATGGAAACACCGTCATCTCCTACAACATTGATTCACCAGTGAAACCCATGGATCAATGACAGTGGATGGACACACTTGATTTTATGTTCAGTTAACAATAGATTTTTCTCTGTTTTTGACGCAATAACCCATAACTTTAATTTGAGATTTTATGAATATCAACATCATCAGTGAATAAAATATAGGAAAAGACTAAAATACTGCGCATAATATTGTAAATAGAGGGGGAAAAAAGTCATTTGGGAATTGCCACAAAAATAGCACTGGGTCTTTATGGGTTAAGGGAATCAAATGAAAGGTGGAGCCTTTTTTTTTTTTACACTCATATTTATTTACAATTTTTTTTTTTCTGTACTGGTTTCAGCCTTGGCTCTCGGGTTGTTTTTTATAAACAAAGTCTCTCTGGCCGACGAGAAAAAACACAGGGCTACTCAGTGCACTGAAAACAGGAATGACAAACACCATTAGCTGAAAAATTTCCATCTCATTGCAACTATGTTATTGTTTACTTTACCATACACATCCTAATATGGTTACCTCCCTGTCAAAGCGGCCGGAGCAGAGCCGAGGGGCCCTCGCAGGGAGACGCTTTCAGCTGCCACTTAGACAATAAGAAACAAATGTCACAGCTCGGCAAAATAGCCTGGCTTTCACAGTCTTACAGTACTTGGCCTTCCGCGCTGCTTGGCTCAGGCTCCCGTGTGATATTTATCTACTCTGCACTGTTATGCCCCTCACAATGTACTCCCCTGCCCCCCATCCTCTCCCATTCCCCGTCCCCTCTTGTCTTGCATGCCTTTTCTCTTGTCTTTTTCTTTATTTGTACGTGTCCTTCCATCGATCTCTGTCCCCGTCCCGGTGTTAGCTATACGGAGGTTGACTGATGGGCCTGTGTTTGCCGTGTTAAGTTATTTATCAGGGGGTGGGGTGTGTTTGGAGGGACTGTTGCTCTCCGCTCCGTGGCTATGCAGAGGCCAGTTCAGCTGCAGGTCACGCCCCAGCCACAAGTCCAGGCTGCGTTTGAACTGGAAACAGTTTGGCGACGCTTCCAGCCTTTATGGTACTTGGATGAAATCGTCTGGCCGCGTGGTTTTCAGAAGACGCTGCTGCCGTTGAGTCGCAGTTGGGAAGTTCTCTGAAAAATAACATGTTCTGTGTTTTATTTTCTCGTCCACAAAAGCTTTAGGGTTTCCTCACGTTCATTACTCAAGTACAAAGAACAGAAACAAGTAGAAAAGTAGTGAGTCGACAACTTCAGTGCAGGCTCTGAAATACAACACTTACGAACTAGGGCTGTCAAAATTAACACAGTAATGCACATTAATCCATCATCTCAACATCTCTGGCAACACATTTGGGGCAGTTTGTCCAAGTCGAGTTAGCGTCACGCATGAACAAATGAGAAGTTGATCCAGTAGCGACAGGCAGCAGAACCAACCCATCAGGATGGAAGATGCTAAACAGCACATTGGCCTCTGGATGGAAACATGAGTAGGAAAAAAAACAAGACAGAACAGTCTGTTCCAGTTGTTTTGTTGAAACTGTTGAATGTGTTTAATGAATCTGTTAAGTGGATATATATATATATATATATATATATATATATATATATATATATATATATATATATATATATGATATTCCCTTTTTTCTTGAGTCTGTCTTCTCATTGAAATTAGTATGAGTTAATATATAGATTATAAATTATTGATATTTAACTCATACATAGACCCAAACAGCAACTGGCAACAAAACCATCTACTGATCTAAAATACTTACAGTAATAATTTCTGAACCATGAATCCGATCACTACATGAAAATGATTAGTTTACAATGCAGTTTATCTTTTCATGGTCATCACATATCAGGGCTCTCCCCAGATGGTTGCATAGAGGCACTCTGCCTCCTTGCTTCAATCTGAGCACCTCCTTGCTTCTGGCATCGCGTTAGCGAACTGTTGCTAGTGCCATCACCTCATGAAGTTTCAAGCATTTAGAAGCTCACTTTCTGCAGAGAATTGACCATAAACAACTCCACCTGATGTGAATCATGATCAAGCGCAAGGTGTACACAGCATGTAGCGCGGGTGGGGGGTCCAATGTGCCTCCTTGCTCAGAGTTGACCCATTTAGACATTGAGAGACTCTGTAGTTACTGTGGAAACACCATCATCTTCTACTACATTGATCCACCAGTAAAAGGTGGTTGTTATGTTTTTATTTTGCTTCCTCTAGCTTGAAAATGAATGTAATGAATGTAAAAAAAAAAAAAAAAAAACAACAAAAAACCCATGATAAAAGTAACTCAAATTGCCAATTTTCAGTGCGTATTCTCCATGGATCGTCAGTATATAGAGGCTAATAGTCCTGAGGGTCAGGTAACCTGGCCACCAGTTCGTCTGGAAATAAGGTTCTTTCAGATGCATGGGCTTTCTTTTCCCCAGTTGGTGGAGGATGATGGCAGCCTCACTTCAATCCTAAAATCCTCACGTTTATGATATTTGCCCAGTATTATCTGTTCCTGTGGATGAATGGGAGGACGGAGCATGAGGAATGTAGAAGGTCAGACTACGTGATTTACACAGTACAGAGCCGCCGAATCCTTGGGAAAATACTTGGGCCGGGATCAAACAGACGTCATGTGATATATTCTTAACACTGACCTTTAAATTCATGCGTTTTACTTTTCCCTCCATCAAAGCGGACGCTAAACGTGTAATAATTTCAGCTTCAGCCTTTAACAGTATGAGAGTAAAACATTATAAAAGAATCATTTTTGCTTTTTTTGGAGGATGCTTTACTGTAGAACTATGCATCATATCACTGTATGAAAAATGCTATATAAATAAAGATTGATTCATTCACTGATTGATGGACTATGTGGAGAAAAGAACTGGGACACATTGAATTCAGGTGTTTTTTGTTTTTTTTTCTAACCAGGGTCTGGGATACGCAACAATAATGGCAAATGTCAGAATATAGTTTTATATTGGGATAAATATCATTGCATTGGTAAATTTGGTTTAAATTGTTATGGTATATGGTATGTATGGTATACATCTCTTTTGTGCATTTGTTCACATGTGGCTAAATTGTCACAAACATAACTTGAAGCATGAATATTTTTCCATCCATAACATAATTTTTTTGCCATTCCAGCAGGACATGAGCAGTAAAGAAGATGGTTATATAATACGGATTCTTGACGGTATTTAGGTTTGAGTCAGGGCATGTGAACGGATTTAAGTACAGAGCAGAGCACGCAAAATATGGTCAGAGCGCAGAGCTAGATAAGGCACTGCTAACTAAAGCCATGTTTCCATTAGTGTCATTTCTATTCATTTCTACTCACTATGGGGTGTTTCTACTATGAAAAAGGATTGTGGCTCAGTTAGTAGAGTGGGTCGCCCAATGGCCGAGAGGTTGGCGGTTCGCATCCCAGCTCTCGCTGGCCTCATGTTGAATTGTCCTTGAGCAAAGACACTGAACCTTGACTCAGGCTCCGGACTGATAGAACCTTAGAAAGCTACTGGTGTGTGTGTGTGAATGGGTGAATGTAAAGCACTTTGAGCACCATGAAGGTGGAAAAGCTCTATGTAAGTGCAGAACATTTACCATTGACATAACTTTTTGACTACGAATTCTCCACTGTACTCTTTGACTACGGTCGGTTCAGCTGAACAGGAACAGTTAACATAAAACTATACTCCTATGTTTTACTCATCACAACATTAAATCAAAATGCAGTATTTGATGGAAAAAATGTCAGAAAATCCTAGCATGTAGCGATGTGACTGGAGTGAAACGACATTAAAGGTGAGCGAAGAGCGGGTTTGGAGCAGAACTGTCGGGTGCACCTTTGAGCGATAGAGCGAAGTAGAGAACACCCACATAAGTGAACATTTCTCGGCACTCTGCTCCAGTCACATGCCCAGGTTGAGGCTAATTTCAGCGTTACAGACCTTAATTATGTGGATAAAAGTGTTGGGACATGTTGAATTCAAGTGTTTCTTTTTTAACAGGGATCTGAAATACAAAACAAGAAAGGACAAACGCTGTACATTGGGATACATATTATTATTGTATTGGTCAGTTTTGTTCACATTATGTGGTTATATGGTTTTGTAAATGTTATTTTGGTCTGTCTGTCCATTTAATAACATAATCACATTATCTGAAGAATGCATTGAGATATCTGCACCGAATTTATACTGTGGATGTATATTGGCACGAGTAGAAGCCTGTTGAATATAGCTGACCTTGACCTACTTTTTTCAAGATTGTGCAGTTGTAATATCTGAATACTTTCAAATCTATGCACAAAGACAATCTAATTTAAATGTATAGGGCAGTAACTTTCAACAGAATCTTACACTATATTTGGCTGAAGGAGATTAAAAGTACACTGTGTGTTTTACTCAACATTATTATTACCCCCCTGAAGGACAGATGAGGGTATTATTGAACGGTTTGCTTTTGTTTGTTTGTTTTTCAGCAACTTAACACAAATAACAACCCGTATTGCACGTTTTTTTTTTTCTGGTTGATGCTCTTTCGATTCCACTCAGTGTTTTTTTATTTCATGCTGGGCTTCTTGACATTTTGTTCAGTCACAACATCTGTGATGTTTTTACTGAATGACAATGAATCAGAGTCAAAGAGTCAAAAACTACTGGACTAATTTCTATGAAATTTTCAGGAAAGGTTGCGAGGTGGTCCAGAATACTTCCTTTTAATTTTGCTAGATGTAGTTCAAATGTCAAGATCACCAAAAATGACTCTTTGTAATGATAAGAGACGAGGGAAATCAGGTAAAATGCTTGCGAGGGGCAGGGTGTGTTGATCCTGGCTCCATTTATATTTGCTCCTGGTTTTTACTTAATTTCTCTCAACACTGAATTTGCTTTGTTTTTTTATATCCATGACTATGATTTCAAATGTTGTATCTATAAATTTCTCATATTTTTCATGTTTTAACTGTAAATAATAATTTTCTGACTTGAGTTAAACATGTACTTTCTTCACATCTCACTTAAGAAGAAAAATATTCCATTACACTTTAAAGAAATATTGATGTTTTTATCTCAAATCGGCATGAATAGGACATCTTACAGCTGTAGACATAATGTGTCTCGATATTTTTGTTCATGTAGTTTAAAAAACATCAATAGTACAGTTAGGTAAAGACATTAAACACCTTTTTTTTTATTCTTGTAAATAGTTTGTTTTGATTTAACTGTCAAAAAATAATGACTAATGCAAACTCTTGTCATTTATCATTTTTAACTACTCATAGTTTTCCTTTTTTTTTTTTTTTTACACTGCTAATTAACATCCTGTTGACTATTACCATTTGTACTCCAGCCTAGCTATAATTTCCACTTCATTGCAGGTAGTATATTTTGTTGATAAGCTAATGGCAGTGACCTTTTGTGTTTTCTTTCCATTTGAGGGAAAGACTATACCCTGTTTGATGTTAATGAACTTTGTGAAAGGGGCTTGTTTACAGGCTTCAAGGTCAGTTTCTGCGAAGGGGAGCCAGTTTTCTTGTAAACATATTTACAGGCCAAGAAGTGTAAACAGTGAACGCATACAGGTACGATGGGCGATAACTGGCTTTTTCACTCGACCTTTCCCCCCTGACACATGCATAAAGGCTGTTGGCGTGCACATGTGTTTATTTCTGGAAGCACTTTCAAGTAGTATGCCAACAAGGACAGGGGGAGAAAAAAAAAGAAAAAAAAAAAACAACCCAAAATTTACTCTTTGAAAGCATAATGATGTGCCTACTCACAATATGTAGCTGAGAGGGGAGAGAAGGAGAGTGGAGGCAGATAGCGAGGCAAACGCAGGACTAGTGGGGGTATTAAATATGAATTAATGGAATGTTGCTCAGGCACATCTCTGGGTGTAGTGTAGTGTTGAAAAATAAAATTTATGTTGCCAGCTACTAGCCGTGAAGGTGCATTTGGACTTAGTATCCTTTAATTAGAAGTGAGATATTAGCATTTCATAGGGCTTTATGCTGGGTGAGGGGATCGGCCAGCCACCGCACCTTCATTAGCCAGTTCTCTGTGTAATGAGTGCCGTCATTAGCTGATGGAGTGGATTTGCCCTAGCTCTACCTTGAAAGGCACATCTTTTACATACTTGCAAGGAATAAGGCCTTTTAATGGATTTCTTAATGAATAAAATAAGATGCCACTTCTTTAAAATTTGACGAGTGCATTTCTGATAATGCACACCGCTGGCTTCTGCCTCTGTCTGTATTTTTTTTTTTTTTTTTTCGGCGAATTAATAGCAACAGGGGGAAAATGGAGTAATATTTATGGCGATAATAGTGGAAAAGAAGAAAGCAAAGGTATTCGCGGAGCTATAAATTCTGAGTTATATCAATAATATGTGCACGATAAAAGCCCTAGATCATGCTGTGTTCATTTCCTTTCATATATATGCATATGGAATTAGGTGTATGTGATTTCTGTCAGGGTTAAGGAAGTGCATGCTGCTGCTCGGAGTGTGCTAGATGTTAAAACTCGCCATGTTTATCAGGGAAAACACAGGGCGGCTATTGGATAAACCTGACTGCACATCATGCACGTCTCTACTCCGGTGTGTGCACATTCGACAACAGTGGAGACACTCACAGCTGAGGTGTTTTTTTGTGATATGGAAGTCTCCCTAAGCCTTTGGCTGCAGCTCCATTCTCAGAATCAGGCGTGAAGTGATTAGTATTTTATTGATGAGCTCCTGAAGTGGCAAGTGTGGGAAATTGGATCTTTGATCTCCTGGAGTTTGGGAAATATATCCTGAGTGTGTGGAGCTCTCCAGGTAAAACAACCCCCATCCCACCAGCAGCAACAGACAGACACACACACAACACACACACACACACACATACACACACAGACACACACAGACACACACACACACATACACACACAGACACACACACACACACACACACACACACACACACACAGACACAGACAGACCTGTCATTTGGGAAGGATATCCCTCCCCTTCTCCAAAACACATATTTGTTTTGGATGTTTTCACTGAGAGTCTACATGATGATTACAGATGTTCATTAACAGAATTGGGTATTTGTTTTAAACTTTAACCAATCACTTTGATATGCTAATTACAGTGTAATTTAATTTGAGCCCTGTAATGATGATGCTGTTATTATGGACATAAATGATGCAGTTAAGCTGAGAGTAATCTCATTTGCATACTGTACATGCCAGTAAATTAAGCCCTTTCCTGCGTTGCTTCAGCTTTAATTTTCCACTCCTTTTCACATAGCATCCCTCAGCCCCTGTGCCTAATAGCAGGCCAGTTTGTTTGATGTGGAGAGCCGCTTCCTCACACTAAATCTAGTCACAATATGTAA
Source organism: Siphamia tubifer (assembly GCA_020466265.1). Lineage (NCBI taxonomy): Eukaryota > Metazoa > Chordata > Actinopteri > Kurtiformes > Apogonidae > Siphamia > Siphamia tubifer. The sequence continues at coordinate 48,198,408 of CM035787.1, forward strand.
TACATAAAGGCTCTCATTAGAACTCTAAGTGCTCTTTTAAGAAGTTGGTATTAATAAGCAGGCCAGCTTTTTATGCTTTGTAGTGATACACACAAACAGTTTTGTCCCTCGCTATAATCACCCTCAACATTCCTTAATCTGCATCTTAAAAATACAAACCATGGTTGTAATAATGATGTAGCTAAAGAAACCCTAATCAGAGTGTACAATATACGTCTACGTGTTGATCAGAGATTTCTTCAAAGAGGTGATTGTATTTTGATATTCCTGCTTTGAAAAATACATGAAGGACACTTGGTTTTTTTTTTAACGAATATTTTTTTTTCCTCCCTCTCTCGGATAAAGATGTGAAATTGAAAAAAAAAAATGCCCTTATTGTATATTTAGAGCAAATAATTTGGCTTCTCTTCTTTGTACGAATACGTTTTTTGAAGTTTCCATAAAAGCGTCGTCTTTCTGACAGGCATATTCCTGGATAAAAGCTCCTGTGTCTTCATTAGAGAAACAGCACCTCATGGTGTCTGATTGTCTGATGTTTGCGGTGAGAAGGTAAACATGTTTGTCATACAGGGTGTATTTATGCTGATCAAACATGTGAGACAGACCACGGTGAATGTTAAGGACTTTGGCTCGCCGCGGGGCTCTGTGATCGCACGCCATTGCCGTGGTCGACACTCACCCTTCATCTCCTCACGCGGCAAAGTCCGACTTCCCTTTGCGTTTTAAAGGTGGCTTAGGAAGCTGCTTTATGGACTTTAACACTGACAATACAATTGCCCTTCACTGTGAATGCTCCTCCATTTTGTACCATAAAGAATATTATTTTTCTGCCAGCCAATTTTCTCTGTTAGTCTCTAATTGGCTACATAAATCTCGGCCGTTGAGGGTGAGAAATGTTGCAGTGTCACACAGTGTAATCTTCACCCTTATTTACCAATTCATTAAGATTCATTGATGCAGGATCGGTGAGAGGAAATGACAACATAAATCAGGCCTCCAACATAATGACCCTAATCAGTTGGGAATTGCAGAAAATGTCATGATGAACTATGTCCTTGTATTAGTGCCACTGTACATTGTCATTGTGCTGCTTTATGAGTGGGACGCATCCTCCTGACATGGGCTGTATTTAACAAAAAAAGAGTTGTTAAAACCTGATTCCATTAAAACGCAGAAATTCATGTAAGGTCTTTTGGTATTTAGCCCTTTCGCCCCTTTACTTTCAGTTTAACTGCTTAATGGAAGACACAAACTCCTTTCCTTTTTAACCCTCGCTCGGATGCGGGGGCTTTTAAAATAATGATATGCTTCTTGGGCTTAAATGACCCTAGTACCGTACAGGGCTGTGTCGTGGAAGAATTAATCCTGAATAAGACGCCCAGTAGATGATGTGTGTTGTGTTACAGATGCCTGAGCTCAGTACATGGTCAATAAACACTGGAGATGGACACTGTTGGAATAAAAGAACTGTGGCCTGTTTTCATACCATTTAATAGCCAATAGATCTATCCATATAATCAATAGCATGGTTGAGTCGAAACAAATTATTAGAGTAAAGCACATATTCACCTTTTACTGTTGGCTTATTATCATACATGTTAGTGTATCAACTTTTTATTTGTCATTGTAAAGCATTTATTGTATATTGTATATTCTTGTCAAAATTAACGCTTTACCGTGGATTAATCCATCATCATGATTAATCTGATCACACATTTTCAAGACAATTAAATAGAAGAGTTGTTTTGTTGAAACTGTTGAAGGTGATGAATATTAATATTTTTGCATATATTTGGGGTATTTCATCACTTTTTTGTGTTTTTTTTCCCCTCTATCTTTGATTTTGTGTGTTAGTTTATTTTTATTATGGTGAATTTTAGTGGATTTTAGCGTGTTTATTTATTTTTTTCCTACTTTTTTGGGTTTCTTAGTGCAGGGGTTCTCAAACTTTTTTGTCCCAGGTCCCCCTTGGAGGGGTGAAATTTTGCCATGTCCCCCCTCATCCTCGCGATACTGAAAATGATAAAAAAAAAAACACTTCAACAATGATTATTATGAAACAATGATAACCTTTTTTAATAGTGCTTTTGTGCAAACCAGCGAAATTTTCAGGTATTATAATATAAATGAGCACTTCAGAAACAAAAATTTTAAATAATTTTAAAATAATAAACGGAACAAAAGACACACAAAACCGTGTGTGTGACAGACAGACAGACAGAGACTTAATGAGAGGGATGAGCTTGTCAAACTCAATATAACTATCAATGTACTTTCTCTTTTTAGGGTTAGGGCGTTTGTTTTTGTCATTGTCATTTTCATTGTCATTTCCTTTACCACTTCTTGAGGAACTTGGCGGACACAAAAATCGATCCATGTTCACTGCAGGGTGGCTAAAAATAGCCTGTGACTCGCTCCGTCTCAATTTAGTCAAGCTAGCGTCAAACAGCGCTGTTACTTCCGCCCGCTCGCTACAAAATAAAACTTCCGCATTTCAAAATAAAACAGCAAAAAATAAAAATAAAACAAAAATAAAACAAGACTGTGAATAATTTCGCGTACCCCCTGGATATGCGCCACGTCCCCCTAGGGGTCCGCGGACTCCAGTTTGAGAACAGTGGTCTTAGTGTACGTTTGTGTATTGTGTGGAAAATCTGAGTACAAACACCTCCCCTACCGTAACAGAACAATCCACCGACATCAAGTGTTTTAATCATGATTAATCAAAGTTAATCCAAAGCAACCCTGTGATTAATCTGATTATTTTTTTAAATCATTTGACAGCCCTATTTTTTCTGCATCTGGGTTGCCATAAAGGGATGTAAACCTGACAAATTCATGGGGCCCAGAATTTCTGTGGGACCCATAGAGCAATGGAAGAGGTCCAGTGGATACAGGTTAGAAGTTATGAAAATGTTTGTAAAATCCACTGTATAATTGAGGAATACAAGTTGGGAAGTGGACAGCATGTCAAGTTTCACTTTTGCTGCACACCAGCATTAGTTACGTTAGTCACACACACACACATGTATATAACTGCCTCCCCTCTGGTCCAATAGATTGACAAGATACTTAATTTTATGAAGTTTACCTTTCGTGCGTCCTACAACTGCTAATGACACCCCAGTTCTGCATTAATTTACATAATGATCTGACTTCGCTTGCTAACTTCAGTCATAAAACTCTTAATTTGTAAAAGTTAATTTCAGCACTTTCATTGGCTAAAATGTCTCGTCTCATCATCTGAACCCACTTTATCCTCAATAGGGTCACGGGGGTCACTAGGGGCCTAATCCAGCTACAATGGGTGAAGGCGGGGTACACCCTGTATGAGTCTCCAGTTCATCTCAGGACTGAACATATATAGACAAACAATCACTGTCACATTCACACCTATGGACAATTTAGATTAACCACTTAACCTATCAGTGCATGTGTTTGGATGGTGGGAGGAAACTGGAGAAAACCCACTTAGACACAGGGAGAACATGCAAACTGGTGTTGGAATTGAACCAGGGACCTTCTTGTTGTGAGTCACCCAAGCTAAAATGTGTATTATTGTCTTTCTGACCAAAAATAGCACTTACCTAAAGGTCCGTGATCACTGAACGAAGCTGCTAAAGGTTCAATGTGTAATATTTAGTGACATCTAGTGGTCATGTTTCAGATTAAAACAACTGTATTCCCTCCTCACCTGACTGTCTCCTACAATGGCTGTAAAAATGAACATACGAGGCCTTTTTATACCCTTTCATCCAAAAGCAGAAGCATTATGTTATTCTTATTTTCAATAGAAAAAACAAGAAGTGGGAAAACACTGAGAAGAGGTCAAAATATCACAAAGTTGCACAAATAAAAGGTAAAAAAAAAAAAAAAATCAAATACTTGCATAAGAGCATATGTGGCAGGAAGAGAAATACTGTTGAATGAATACAAGGAAACAGACATGGATAACATTTTCAATGAAAAGCAAAGAAACACTATTATATATGAAGCGCTGAAAGAATGTAAAGGAAACTAAGGAATGAAAATACACCAACCTTACATTATGTCTATCAGCATCTTAATAAGTAGTTAAAGTATTCTGTTATTAAATTAAGTACTGCTTTAAAATATTATTAATGCCACCCTGTCGTAAAATGGAAAAAAAATTAGGTTCTCTCTGTCGATAAACAGATAATTCTATTATGACAAAATAATGTTTCATATTTCCATGTGATTATGCACTAATAAAAGTGTAATTATAATTCAGTAGTTAATATATTTAAAATGAATTAGTTATGGATGACATTTTGCTTTAAAACATTCAGGGTTTGACTTAATTTACAGTTCGCTGTTTGCAGATCAGTTTCTGTTGTTTTGATATAATCATTAAGTGCATTTACAGACAATGAATGTTCTTATACCATTGTATAAATCCCAGACATAAATAAATAAATGATGTATAACTTATTTACTTATCAATCAGCAATAATTATCAGGTTATTTGGGAGGAAATGTGATAGTTTAAGCCCAGTTGGTGCAGAATATAGTCTGAGAGGAAGTGCTTTAATTGACCAACACACAGTTAATTTATGTATGATAATAATATGTCTTATTAATGAATACGTCTGTCTTAATTTAAAGTGCTACAAGCATTACTTATGTTACTCAAAGGCGCTGCGTCCTACATTTTTTCTGGTTATCATTCAGGATTGTGAGAATGGACTCGTTCTGATTCTTCTACCACATGTGATGACTTACTCGGATGTAATTAGTGGCGTTCTCTGTGTGTGGAGCTGCGGTGTACCACAGGTCCTTCCTAATGATTTAACACAACTGCAAAGACGCCTTTCACCAAAAATGATTTTGCTACATGTTGTCAGTTCACATAGGACATGTGCACTCCAGTGAGCTGACATACCCCCAAAAGACAGCAGTTCTAATAATATTGTTCTCTCTTTGCATAGGCACGCAATATTAATTAGACAAGTTCGTTAAGGCTAACCTTGGTTTTCCCAGGAAAATGCATCTGACACATTTCTTCTCTCCAAGTTCGCATTCCCACACCCAAGGGAACAGCCCTTACATGAATGCTAGTAAAAATGATTAAAAATATATGACACACTTTAAGTAATGTTAAAACAATAAGCGCTTTCCCAGATCCCATAGGGTGCTGATAGATTGAAGTTGTGTTTTTTTGTAGGTATGTGCGTCTGACAGGTCTAATTGGTAAGATGAGCTTAAGGGAAGCTCGGTGCGCTGTTTGCTATGCGCTGGGCCTGTGGTCAGAAAAAGAGGCCCCTCGTCTCCTGGTGTCTGTCCTCTTGCTGTAGTGTTAATGGGCATGAGCCACATGTGAGCGAGATTATCAAAGTCAAATGAAGGAGAGTCACTGAGAAAATGTGTGGCGAGCCACTCCTAAAAGAGGCTCCACATCCCAGAATTACTATTCCATTCATGTACAACCAGATTTAAACTCATTAGACTTCTCTATTTACTTAGTCTCTATCGGCCCTACTTGTACTAAAAATACCATGGCCTGCCTTACTTTGGCACATTCCGTCATTGTCTGTGCACAGCAGGCCTTTAGCACTGAGGTGTTTCTCAGATGGCTCCATGCAAAGGAGACAAACTGGTTTGTGTATTTTCTGAAATTATGGATCTACTCAGCCTCGCTACTGGAGTCTGCCCTCTACTACAATTCTCCGTTAATTCATCTGAGCTTGTAGCGTGATAATATAATCACACTCACCTTTGCTTGGATGTCGAGCCTTTTCCTCTGCTCTTGGTGTAGTAATAGTCTCGGATCTAGATTTCATGCTTGAAAATCCTATCATAGTCACCCAATGTGTCATAAATATGTGTTTGGCACTTTCGCTCATATTTAATACCCTCTTTACCCACGGCAGCCGGCTTTCAGGGGTGAAATGAAAGCAGTATGAGTGTTGTTTTGTGAGGTTAGAGGAAATAGAAAACTACAGATCCTGGGAAAGAAGCTTGTTGGAGGACTTAGAATATTTCTGAGTTGGAAAAAAAGCTCTTACGTTGACCCCAAAATCAATCGTTTTATTCTGTGTAACAACTAATAGGTCTGTGACAATCTTTCAACAGTTAGTTTATTGGAATTAATTGGAAGAAAACCTGGTTATTTTACATAATTCTGATCTTCTGAGACTTCTTCATCCAATGAAAATCTGAAAATAGTTTTACAGATACAGCATTTTAGCATAATTAACAGATTGTTTACTGTTGGTCATGTTATCATTTGTATGTGAGTTAATTGTCAGCTTAAGTTTCAGTATCACAACAGCTTTAACAACTCCTTTTGCTTATTTGTGTCCCAATGGTGTCACATGTAGCGCTATGTGTAAGAAAAAGTATTACGATACAGTAAGTGTCGTATGAGTTGCTCATAATATTTACAAATATACTGGCTGATTTGTGTTTTGAAATCTAAAGAAGACATGGTTAAATATTGTCTTAAACACAGCAAATATGATCATTAACTGGTATTGGAATATTGGAATTAACACTGTACATTTTCCTTAATTATATTAACAAAAATAATACAGCTGTACTTATCTAAATTATGTTATCACCTAGGCTAATTCTAGTTGCAGTGACATTAAAACTAATGTTTCATGTTACCTCTGACATAGCGTAAATTTATTGCTTAACATAAATATACATTTTCAACATGTTATCTATAAATGTGAATTGAGACCTTAACTCCCATTATCTCCCGTTTCCCTCTTGTGTCTTTTCTTATTGTTGTGATTTAGAGGCCCCTAGTGGCAGAAATGACTCACTGAACCTTTAAATTCAAGTCGGTGTATGGTTGAAGCATTAATTTCCCAAGGTGGCGTGCAGTTTTGGAAGTTCCATGACTTTTATCTTCTCTAATGACTCTGTGTTTAGTGACAGTGAAATGTTTGATCATGCAAATAGAGAATTTCACCAAGTCACACATTAATAAAATCATCAAAGCAACTTTGATTTATGATAGAAAACATCTTTGTCTGTTCAGTTCCACCTAATTCCTTTCACTCTGTTGTTTCCTCAGTATCCCGATGTTGTGAGTGCCAGCCTCTGGAGCCCTTTGTTATTTCCACAAACCCAGTTACTGAATAATTGAAGAGGGTAAATGTTTAACATGTTTTTACAAGTTCCTCGCCGCGGTGTTGTGAGGAGCCACTGTTTGTCGGGTGTGGAAGAAACACTTGGTTGCTTTGCTTGACAATAATGCGTTTCCATTGGAGACCACCAACTCGTCTGACTGCCCACCCCAACGCCGCCACCGCTGACCCTCTGTTCACGCTCACGGTGGCTCACAAGCAGCTGCAACACACCAGCTTAATGCATCTTCAAATGTCAGAAGAATGACTTTTTGTTTATCTTGACTTCTGCCGCACTGTTTATTCTAGACAGAGCTGCATTTGCATCGACCTTGATTCCCTAAAGCCCCCCCCCCCCCCTCTCTCTCTCTGTTTCCCCTCCCAGAACTTGTTTACACGATGCCTGCCCTGAGTGTCACCTAGGAAATCGGCTGATCATTCCACCTGGTTAATATTAAATGGCTCCAGCAAGGAGATGTGTTTGTTCATAAACACAAACCCCCTGCTCCTCCTGTTTACTGTAGCCATGGCAGCAATCACTTATTAAACAAACAGATGCTTTGTTTGCCAGTGTGAGTGGTCTGCTCATACCCTGAACCAGGTCTGGGGAGAACTTATGGATGTGAGGTCTGGGAAGGTGGCGTTTGTGGTGGCTTGTTTATTCCTGCGATATTGGCACAGCTGTCTAGAGATACGCTTGGATTGTTTGTGACTTGGCTGAAGTGGCTCACAAGATTACACAGTCAGACTGTCATGTCTTTTGTGATTCTTTTTTTTCCCCCTTTGGTGGAATATCGAGCTTTTCTGTTAGTTCTTCCAAGCACTAAATGGACAGAAAAGGAGAATCGGGTTTGAGTTGAGTCTACATTAATAAACTGAAGGCATCATTTTAGAGTGTAATACCACTGACAGCCATTAGATGCTGGCATAATAAAATGTGCCTACCGTAGACTTAAAGGAGTGATATTTAGCATTTTAAATGGAATAATGCATTTTCAAACATTTCCCTGTTGTCTACATAAACTGTAAATGCTTTGCTTGGTTTGGAATTATTGGTAACACTTTATAATAACTACACACAATCTACTATTTATTAACCACTTGATACCCATGTGTAAATGGTTTGTTCATGATATATTAACCATTTGTTACCTATTTGTTAATGTTTATTAATGTATTGCTGCTACACAATTTATCATAAAGCATTTGTTCACATGGCTACAAATGGTTTGTTCATAGAAAAGAAGAACAAATGCTTTGTTAATGATAAATTGTGTATGAATAAACCATTAATAAATGGTTAATACATAATGAACATTAACAAATAGGTAATAAATGGTTTATACATAGTGCATTACGTGTAGGTATTATGAAGTGTTACCAAATTATTTATTAATTCAACACACACACAGGTCCATCTTCAGTCCTATTTCTGAGTAATGACACCAGAATGGTGGTTTTGAGTGCTGGCCCTTTAAATCTATATGAGCCACTTCACATTGCACCACTTACTGGTTGTTGACCATGTTTCCTGTCCTTTTCAGACACTTTTGTTCCTTAATCCAACCAACAACTGAACATTTTAGGTAATTGGCTCAAAGTTTGGACAAATTTTCAGTTTTTTACTACATCCGTTGCTGCTGACAAACAATTATGTCGCACTCAGAGGAAGGTTCTTCAGAATTCTTGACATTACATTTGCAAATATTGGGACTTAACTAGTTATAAAACAATACATTGAGTGAGAATTAAAATGAGTTGTAGAAACCCACTGGATTTTTTTGGCCAGAATGAATATAAAGATAGCTTTGCAGAACCTGGGGGGGTTCAAAACCAAACTTTATGCACTATTAAGGTCCAAATAGGCAAATAAATGAACCAAAGATGAATAAAAGTGGGTTTAGTAAAATATGACCCCTTTAAGATTTAATTTTTTCAGCACAAATTCAAGCTCTATGGCTGGTTTAAGCCATCATTACTTTCACACAAGACGAAAAAGTGACATATTTTTTCACACGGTCGATTTAGCTAAACTTTCACAGCGCAACTAAAAACATCAGCCAATGTTTTATGTGAACTGGACGTCCTGTGACAACAATAAAAGAGCTGAATCTGATGCTTTCCAGACACACAGTTCAGTATGAAAGACAAATGTAATAAAGATTTATGAAGTAAAGGACAGCGACAAATGATTATAGTCAGGATAATGAGGAGTTTCTATAATGTCACAGTTTGTGCTTTGTATGTCCTTTATCCTGGCCATTGCACAGTGACCCAAAGGACCAAAGGGTACTGAATGTAAAAGGCCAGCACTGTACTGACTGATGTTGAATTGTTATTTCTATTTCTGCCAAATCACCAGAAGCAATTTTTCTTTTTCTCAACTAGTGTCATGAGTATTGTAAATAAATCACCTGTCTATAATTTATATTGAAATACACGTATGTGGCTTAATATTTTTAACAATACATTTTTGTAAGAGCTAATGATGTTTTCTTTGGCTTTGGTGTAAATGGTGCACATTCATGTCAAATTCTGATATCAATCAATCAATCATCCATTCATCTTCTGAACCTGCTTTATCCTCACTGGGGTCACAGTGGGTGGTGGAGCCTATCCCAGATACTTTTGGGTGAAGATGGAGTACACCCTGGACATGTTTCCAGTTCATAATAGGGCTGACATATAGACACAAACAACCCATCATTCACACATTCACATCTATGGGCAGTTTTTTTAGGCCGACCTTATCAGTGCATGTCTTTGGATGGTGGGAAAAAGCTGGAGTACCTGAAGAGGGAACCTAAGAAAAAATGCGGAGAACATGCAAAGTCCACACATGAAGTTTGTCCCCTTTCCACTACTTTTTTGGAATAATTTGAAATATTTCTGGGTTGTTGTTTTGGAAAAATAAAGTTATGGTCAACTCACTTTATTTTCCTCATAGAGAAATTTGGTCTGTATTTTACCAATGACACACAAACAGCACTTAGCATTAGCATTAGTAATTAGCATGCAGTACACATTAGGAGCAGTGAGCTACCATTGAAGGTACTTGAGAACCAACTCCAGGTCTTTTTTTTACACTGTAGTCAGGGGTACTTACAGAATGAACTAATATACACTTGTTTATTAGGGGTGTAATGGTGCACTTGTTTGTGTTGAATCCTTTCACTTCGGGGCTTTCGATATAATATGGAAGTGTACTGAAGGAGTACTTGCAGCCTATGTGAAGAACGCAAACACTCGCCTTAAGTTTCCACACAAACCTTGAAGCGGAACACGCAGTATGAGCAGAGTGGACGCAAGCGGAACCCATGTGCATGGCTTCCTCTATATGCATTCTGCAGCGGCACTGCTGCTAAATTCTTAGTGTTGCTGCTGCAAAAAGCATAAACACTTTATTATAAGGCTGGAGCACTGATTGGGGGTGGGGGGGTGCATGACAATAGAGTGTAACACAGGCAAAGAAGCTGGGTCAGACATTCAGAGCGTGTTAAGTTTCACTTTCGGTTTTCAGTAGTTATAGAGAGCACCCCGTGTACTGCCACTTCATGGGTCTCCTTTACTGTATCGAAAATGTATTGAACCGAAGAGTGCTTTACCGCTACTGTTTATAAAGGTGTGTGTGTGTGTGTGTGTGTGGGCAGGGGGGGGGGCTACTGTCGGATGTATATGGTACTCCTAGTGAGTCACACTGGGTCAGTTCTGATTATTTAAAGTCACCCATATTATGCTTATTAATTAAAACCACTTTTTATCCCAACAGCTGGAAGGTAATTGTGGTTAATGATACAAGTGAACCTGTGGAATACAGTAAAAAATATTCATGAAAACATCATTTTTTTATGTCTTAGAAGGAAATGGCTGAATTTTTTAATTCGTTGAGGAACAGCGAACACTTCAGACACGTAGAGTTACAACACAAGCAACATCAAGAAAATGATTGAACTGTTTGTTCTGCTATCAAGTAAAGTAGATGACAATTAAGTAAGAGTAAAATTAGTCAAACATTATAGTGTTAGTTGACAGTGCAAACAAATTAGGGTGATAGGACAATACATTGAACTTTTGCTTAATTAAAATTTTATAAAACTATGTGAAATTGTATTACGTTTCTATTGCTCAACCAAAATAACCCACCCCTTTTTTTTTTATCTTATCATGTACAGTTTATAGTTTTGGTAAAGTCAGTATTTTTGTCCATGTTTGTCTTCAGTTCTTGTAACCAGAAAACAATCATAAATTATCTATAACGTTGAAATAAAACATATCAGTATCATTGTATTTCTGTGCTCGACTAACAAGACTGTCAGTAACTTAGCATTAACAGTAGATCACCCATCATCCCCTCTGTCCACCAGTTTGTCCAAATATGGTCAATTCTAATTCCAAAGAGCAGTAATTGATAAGTCTGATGAGTGGCGTCACGGTTTTCTCCAGTCTATGGTGTTTACGACCGCGGCGCTGGTTTGTAAGACAGTAAAGGGTGTGGGAGTGCAGTTTGGAAAACGTATTGGGATGTAGCCCAGTTTCTCTGTCTGCTGTCCAGTTGATGTTCCAAGAGACAGATTCCCAGAGTAGTTTGTTATCAGTGATGAGAGCTGTGATAATGGATTATTTAACATACAGCTTGTGTTTGTCTTTTGACTTTTCCCTGGAATCAGCAGCCAAAATACAGCAAAACATAACAGTCTTAAAAAACCTTGAGAAGAATTGTGTTGTATCTTCGGAGTGCGTTGATGTGTTGTCTAGTCTAGCAACCGAGCCGAACCTAAACACCTCTAAAGTGAACCTCTCCCCATTGTCTCCTCCTTTGTGTGTCTTTATCTCCCACCCAAGAAATGTTGTGCTTTTGTTGTGTGCTTGTGTAAACAGGGGCTGTGTGAGAACTTGGCAAATCGAAGCAGGTGGCCGCTGAGGCTTTACTGTCATGAGCATTAAAGAAAAACAGAACAAGTAGAAGGGTCAAAGCACAGCTGCGCCGGCCGACCCTACCTTGAATCGACTGCTGACTTGTTTGAGCTGTTGAATTCCAGGCAACCATGACAGGGGGACAGGCATTAGATTTCCAGCGAGGGGGGGAAGACGAGGAGCGAGGCAGGGCTGATGAGCTCTGGCCGCCGGCTGTTCTTAACCTTCAACCTGACTGGTCAGGTGGGAAACATGTGACTCCTGTTTGTACTGTACTCCCTATATTCCAGGCAGGGAAAACAAAACAAACTGTAAACAAACAGAAACTCTGACCTTTTTTTATTATCCAGTGTTTGTTCCAAACACTTGTTTTGTTTTGCAAGCACCCACCCCACCCCCACCCCCCACCCACACTCCCCTTCCCAAAGACCAGACAGGCATCTAATAATCAGCAGCACAGCCAGTTCTTTTCATTCAAACTGTTGTTGCCTCACTTTGATCCCCTGGAATTTCCATTATTTTGATTCTTTTAAAACTTTTTTCCAGCTCAGATGGAAAAAAAAAAAAATACTGTGCTCCATTAATAATGAGGTTTTAGAGTTTTTTTTGTTTGTTTGTTGTGCTCTGAAATGTTTCTGTTTAGACCACAAATATCAAACATATGGTTCATGGGCCAAAATGGGTCTGCTAAAGGGTCTAATCTAGCCCATAGAATGAATTTGTGAAATGTGAAAAATGTCATTTAGGATATTAACAATTATTTTAGTTGAGGAACCAAATTTATCCCAATCAATCTTAAGTGGGTCATATCCTTATCATAATAACCTCTACTGTCTTTGTTTACACCACAAAACTATCCTTTCATATAACATTTGAATAACCTGAGCAAAGTATGAACAACTTGAAAAGTCTTAAGAGAAGTAAAAGCATTTCTATCAATATTCTGCTTTTTATGAAAAGTTTTGTATATTTGTAGATCCACTGTGATCTGTAAGTTGCCCAAGTGTATATGATAAACTTATGCATAGTATTTTTAGAATTGCACTTATTTTTTGCTTAATAGATTTTCGTTTATTTGTGGTTCATATTATTCATATTTTCTAATGGATAAAGTGTTGACAAAAACCTTTTCCCAATGAAATGTAACTCTTTTCACTCCAAAACTTAGTGAAAAGTTTTAAGTTGACATCTTTTAATTTCTGTAATTAAGTTATTATTTTACTGGTCTAACCCACTTGTGTTCAATGTGGCTCCGGGACTGAAATGCGTTTGATAGATGGTTTAGAACCTTAGCATCTGTGTGCTTAACCCCAGTGTCCATGTCCCTTTTAACAGTATGCTTGGCTCACAATTACAGCTGAATGTGTGGAATAAGTGTAATGGATGGAAAAACTTGAGAGCATTTTGAGTCATCACAGATGAGGGCTATCCCCTGAGCACAGTGAAAATAAATACATAGATAAACAAATGTGGGGCCGAGTCACGTGGCCGAGCTGCCCCGGTCTCAGCTGATGATGGCGTCCCCGCCTCAGTGCTTCACAGATTAACATTGTTATCAGCACAACTCTCTAATAAGGCTCTTTCCTATCTGCTTGATATTTATGATGGATAATGCCCATTTTCCATTTTCTTTTTTCCTCCCATTTTTCGCTCATGATATTGCAGCTTTGAATTATTCTGTGGTAAAATTAATGAGAAAGTAGATTTATGGGTTTCATTTGTTTGTCAATTCGAAAATTAATTGGGTGTTAATTTTAGCCATCCCCTCATCAGTGCCGGTTCCAAGCATGCGCGCATTACTTTGCATTCATTGTAGCCTTTCTCTCCTTTATTGTGGGTCACTAGTTTTGCATACATTAAAATAGCCCTGCAGCTCATTCTCTTGATTACTTTTGGAGATGCCATGCATTTGGAAATTTACGCCTTTCCGTTATAATTATGAAAATTTTGCGTGGAATGACAGTGCATGTATAATAGCCATTACTTTCCCCCCTTTTATGTAGCTTTGGGAAAAAAAAAACGCTGGCCTTTTTTTCTGTGGATGTGGAAAAATGTCTTTTATTTGAAAAATAAGTGGGGGTGAATAACGTCAGCACATGGTTTATTTCAAATGGCATTTAATTTTGCTGGAGAATGTGTGTTTCTAATTGGTGTCTCAGAAGGGGAGTCAGTGCGAGCAGGGGCCTGTAGATGGAGTTGTGGCTGGCTGCATCCCATCCCACAGTACTCCTTGCTCACTCCTTGTTTAGAAAATCCCATTATGGAGGGAGGCTGTGCCAGACTGGAGGGGTGAGCTGGGTCAACATCTGTCTGGAGGGAGAGGGGAGGGTTTTAGGAGGGGGGGGTGGCTGTAGCCCCAGCCTAAAGAACAGGGCCCATAGGCCCGGCCCAGGCTGCTCAGACAGGCCCCTTAGTGTGGGGGCGTTGTGACACACAACTGAACCGGCACAGGCCACAGTGTCAGATGACTCACTCGGATATGCTTCTTGCAAGAAGGGTTCCTACAGGAGAGGAGAAGTAAAGCAGTTGGGTTCATGTTGTGTTCTGGTCCAGTTTTAGCTCTTAAATACTACTGCTGATACTGAACTGCAAATCCCAAGTGCCATGATGTAGATGATCTGCAATACTTATGAGGCTGTTTATTTTTTAATAAAGCCATGCCTAGATTATTATCTACACCTACACTCTGTAAATATTCTTATGTGACAAGTTGTCAACCTCAATTTCCTATCTGTCAGCTTGAGTGTGTGTCCCCATGGTGTCTGTCTGGGTGTGTGCCTGCATCTTGTTTAGACCCACATCTCTAGAGACGCTGTGCCCATGTATTTGAGCACTATTAACACACACTGGCCTTCCTATTACAAGCCTTAAATGCAAGACCATAAATCTGCATTTAGTTCCATTTCCACCTTCTTTCATGATGAGGCCCACTGTTTTAAAGGCATTTATTCTGCTTCATATAAATAATTAATCAGCCAAGTTAATTTGCTTCTGCCTGACTTGGTCAGCTTCATTAACCACCCTGGAATTGGGAGGCTAGACACAGTGCACCAGTGAGGCCTGCATCCAACGCACAATAGCTGTAAATCATTCCACTGATTTGAGAAATAGAGGCACAGATATGCACCAGTGTCACTGGCACCCATCCCCAGAGAGGGCTAGGGGGGGACATGGGGGAAGATGGCATGTCTGTCTGGGTTTTGTGTATCTAAAAGCAGAATAGAAGACTTACAATATAAGCAAAGAGCTCGATGTTCATTTAACACTAATCACCTCTGTCGTATTTACATAAAGCAAAAATAGCATGAAGTGAAAGTACACGGCCAGTATTTGTATATTATCCTTTTAAGTTAGATTTAGTTATGACAGACAACATCTTTTTCATAACTTAAAGGGGTTTATTTATATTCAGACCTGTATTTTGGTGTTAATTGAGCATCCCTGAAGGATTTGACTGTTTTCGCCTGGCCTCAGATTGGATGTTTCTCATGGAGATCCTTTGGCAGGCCTCACACAGTCGCCCTGTTTCCCATTAAAAAGCCATTCTGCCGTGGTTCTTCTGGGAGCCTTGCAAGTAAATATATCCATTTCCATAGAAAGTGTTTTGTTTTGGAGGTCCAGTGTTTTCTTGGGCTCCTCTGCTCTCACTCAACTCAGGTTGGGTTCCTCTCCTAGTGTGTACCGGACCCCCACCCTCCCATACACTCCATAATGGAGAATACAAACAAAACCTGAGTCCTCTTCTCCAGCCCTGTATGGACTTGTCATCTGTGAAAGATCTGTGCTGTAAAAGACAAAACAAAGAAGCAGTTCATTACCCTGTGGAGAAGCAGTCTGGTAGAGCGTGTGCATGTGTGTTTGCCTCATTGCATATGCTACAAGCAAACAAACAAGAAACAGAGAAGCACAAACCAACAGGGAAACCTGCAATAAAAGTGAAATTGTGTGGGAAGGATATGACAGATGTTTATAGTTTGGCCCAGAGTTGAAATGCGACCTCATTGCTGTGTGTTTTAACAGCTGTTTCACCCTTTTCTTTCTGCTCTCTGTCCCTGTTTTCTCTCTTTCTGTGTCTTCTCTCAGGCTTTTAAGTCATGATGCAAGAATCTGGGACGGAGGCGACGAGCAATGGACCAGCCAATCAGAACGGAGGTGCGAGTATGGAAGGCAGGTCCAGAGAGGGTCGACCTAAGAGCGCCACACCGACGGTAGAGGTGACTGCTGCCGACCTCCTGCATCTCCAGCAACACCAGGTAGAGCTGTTCTCCTTTCACACCTGTCTTCACTTTATTAAGACACATCAACAGCAGCGGGCCCGGCCTTCCTCTGAAAGTGCCGCTTAATATTTAATTCCTCCTCAAAGTACATCTAGTACATAAACACATTATCATTATTATTATTTATGTATATTGGGGCACTTTTTTAATATTTAAAGAAGGGGAAGTGCTCTCTCTGTGTGATTGTGTTTAGTTGTGAACGTGTTTATCGTAGCATGCAGCATCTGCATTTCTGTAAAATATTCATCATTCTGTTCGGACATATTTTAAGTGTGTAGGTGCCATAGGATTTTGTAGACAGTTAAGAAACCATGACATCCAATGGGATGACAGCATTTTCCTCTGGCTCATTGTAAACACACCTCACACTCACAACTAATGCCATGCTCCGCCGTCGTAACCAATGAGACGCCGAGATGCACGGCGGCGTTATTGTCGCTGAAGCCCAAAACATTTTCAGCATCTTCGGCTTGAAGCAAACAGACAAGCTCTTTCTGTTGGTGTCAGCGTTATGTGTGGCACACGACACTGTGTTTAAGGAAACAACATTGAAAAGATCAGTGTGTCTTCTGCTATCTCGGTCTATCCGACAGGACGACTAGGGTTGTTGTCAGGAGCTGTTTGGTGATGATGCACAGGCTCTTTGCCGCTGTCTGTTGTCACAGCACATCCATCAGCTTTTGTACATAGTGAGCAACAATGCTGCAACGTGGAAACTGGGGGATATGGCACTGCAACGTATAATAATCTACTATTAGCATTTTTTCATCTCTCAGCAGAACCATTAAGACATCATGATGCAGTATGATATTGTGACATTGTGGTACACGACTCTGTCAAATTATTCTGTCATACCTGATTATATCAACACGATGCATTGGTATGAAAGGTCTAATATGTAACATTTGTGTGTTAAAACCTCTGAAAATGACATCAACCCAGGCACACATTTGGTTTATTTGTAGAACTATGTGTTACAATTTAGAAAAATCTATAATTTTAGTGGATATAAAAGCCTTTTTTAACTTGGTGTTCTGTCATGTCAGTAGCAATAACAGTAACTGGAATACAGCTGTATTTTAGCCCTCGCTGTACCGTATGACTTTTATTTTTTCATATAATTTACGATGCAGTAATCTGAATATATAAAAAAGATTTATTAGTATATGTTTATTCTAATCTAAGCCTGCATTTCCCAAACATCAAGGTCAAAACACAAAATGGGTCAGAGCTGTTTTCATCAGGTCAATAGTGATTGTAATACTGTACATAACAAGAAGAAGATTTATAAATTCATTTTCCTACTTAAGATAAAAGAAGAGTGTTATATGGAAGAGTTTATAAATGTTAACCTCAACAGAAATCCAGAGGATTGTTATCGCATCTTAAATAACAGCACAACAAGATGAAAATTATATATTTTTTAAAAGTAAGTCATGACATAATTTCGATTAATTCTGGGCCTCAACATTTACCTTTGGTCTGTAAAGTTTGTGAATTCCTAGTTTTTCCATCTATAGCACACAAGCTGCCAGGCTAATGTTTACCATGACCAAATGGCACATTCTGATTCGCTCTACAAACTTAACACTAGATAACATGGCAACATGTAAGAACACATACGTAAACATGTAATTTAGATACTGGGTGTGTGAGAGGATTAGGAAGACACAGACTAAATTCCCCTATGAGGATAATAAAGCAAGTTAATAATTAAACTTTTTTCTCTTTTTTTAATGGTTGACCTCAAGTAAATATATGTCAGTAAATGTAATGTGAGGATATCTGTAAAAATACATCATCTCATCTGTAAGTATGACTGCGTGGGTTTCCATCAGCAGTGACAATGGAAATATCTCTCAGGATTTAAAAAAAAAACAAAAAAACAGTAAATAAATAAAATTTCAGATGTATGTCATATTTTTTAAACCTTGAACCATTTGTCAGTGGAAATAAAGTTCTTATCAAATCTTCCCAGGAAAAACAAAAACAAATGTAAGTATCCACTAAATATTAAAATGGATATATGACCTGATAACTGATTTATATTTTTTATTTTATCTTTCATTTTACCGTTATTTAACCAAATTGAGCCCATTGAAATACGCAGGCTCTTTTACAATAATAATGATAATATTTAATAATAATTACACTTTTACAATTTGCAAAAACATAAATGTATGCAATCAGTTAAAACATTTACAGCCTTATTTCCAGAGATTTAACATTCACTTCAAAATCAGTCAAAAGAAGCAATGTTGGTATATTAGCTGAAAACCTAAAATATTTATTTCCTAATTCAATCCTTATCTCTGGATCAAACTGTGTCAAAGTGATCATTGAGTTCAAATTGTAACTTCCATCATTCCAGGTTAATGGTAAACATAAATAAGGAAGCCTCTCTCAAATTGCTTTGTAAATTAAACTGCACTAGTGATAGATCACACAGATGCTTTAATATCCAGCAGCTTTACACACAGCACAAGACAAAAAAAAGAGATAGACCAAAACAGGTGGGTTAATAACCAGGCTGACATTAGGCTTGGTACATATGAAGAGTTCATTTGCAAAAACAGTTAACTCCATTTTTTGTTTTTTTCAGAAAATTGCATTTTTTACTCTACATTCTAGGTAATACTCATTGATTTGATATATTATTTATTCATTTTAGTGGATCTTACCAAATAAAATAAATAATATATGAAATAAATCAGTATTATTTGTGGAATGTAGAGTACAAAAATGACATTTTGTGAAAAAAAAGAAAAATGGAGTTATCTGTTTTTGCAAATGAACTCTTCATATACTGTTAAAAAAAAAAAAAAAAACTTGCTAAAGAACTTACATGAAGAAAACTCTCTGTACAATCCTGTAAACGACTTCTGATTGTATTAGAACATTTCGAGGCACAGTGTTTAAAAGTGAAAAACATGTGGTACCAGGGATCACAAATTTACCCATTCTCTTAACATTGTAAAAACACATTTTTGGTGACCTTGACCTTTGACCTACATTTGCCAGCATTTAATAGTATCTATTCTAAACCACCTCACACTGTTCCTGAAAATTTAATGAAAATTGGTCCAGTACAAACAGACAAACAAAAAAACAAACCAAAAGCAATACCCTCACCTCCCCTTTGGGGGATAGGCTAATAAGACGTATATTTATAATAATAGAGACACAGTGTGGGCATAATGAGAACTGCCCCCAGCTGTTGTTGCCCTGGAACACTCTTTTAGGACTTGTAATGGACTTTGATGACCTCCTCATCTGGGAGGGTGTGTCCGTACACACTCTGCTCCACAGGCTCGGAACTGGGCCTTTAGACTCCAGAGCCCCCCCCACACCCCCACACCCCCTCGTCCCCTCAACCTCACGCCCCCGTCTCCAGACCCCAGTCCCAGACCCCACCTCCAGACCATCTTTTTTTCCAACTCAAAATGAGCATGTCGTCAGTGAGAAAATCACAGCCATACTGAATTCATTACTGCAGTAGTCACACAAAACCATGGATAAAATTTCAATAACTGCAGGCCACAGTTGAGTAAACAGTTGCACTGAAACTTAATTCCTGTTGACTTTTCCTTCATTCTTTGCCAGGGGCACATTCTGATTCGCTCTACAAAGACAACAGGGTTACAACTTTGATGAATGTGTGTGTGGGGGTGGGTGGTGGTGGTGGAGGAGGCGGAGTGTCATGGATGTGCACTTGACATCAAGAAGGGTGACGGAAATAAAGCCTTCCTGCTCGAATGGAGCCAGTCGTCCAAGCATGGTCCCTGTTTTGTAGTCAACCAGAAAGGAGCATTACTCCACAGGATCTGTCCTGGCATTTAAAGAAAGGAAAACACAGATGGTGTTTCTTTACTGTTTCAGTTTATTACCAGCATATTACAGTCACATTTTCTCTCCTGTGCCTTTTACTGTAGTCAATAGCGAGTGGTCTTTTATGCCATTTGAACAATTTCTGTTTAATTCCTGCACCCGTTGAAACCGAGGGAGGCGTATTAATTGTTGAGTGTGATAAATGGCGCATGGTTGGGGACGAAGGATGAGATGTCTCACTCTCAGCTCCTGACACTGGGCTTTGATAGGCTACTTACCAGGGTGGTGTTACTGGGAAGGCAGGCAGGCTGGCAGTCTTTTTATTCTCCCATTAGACTAACCCAGGATTTTCACTCATGCACCATGAATCATGTTAATTGTCCCCAGGGTATTACAATCTTCGCTCAATTACTTGATAACTTTTTTACTTTTGTGTCATTTCAGTCTTTCTTTTAAGTTTTATTTGTGGCTCGCGCTAATGCATGTCTAACTGACACACTGAGGGCTTTTTTTTTGTCACATTCTTTGTTCTGTACAAAACATCTGAGATGCTAATACCTATTTAGGTGAAGCTAAAATCAGTCGAAAAATCTTCAGTGACTCAAAAGTGCAAATGTCTGAGAGTCCCCTGAGTAAGTGGGAACAACAAACCTGGCAGTGACATATCATTTATTCTTATTAGGGAACATAACTATGAAAGACAGTCCTCATTAATAAAGATGGGGGATGAAATAATTGTAATCTGTTTGATCATCTTGATTCTGACAGGGGAATTCATCTTGTGGACTAGTCAGATTTGGGGGAAGTGGACCATAAGCTTGATTTAAGCATCTCTATTAGTAAGGCACATACTGTTTATTGAAAAGGGAGGAGAAAAAAGCTGCTTTGCTTTTAAGATGCTTTGGACATTTGCTGTGGATTTCACCCTTTGAGGAACTCAGATTTTATGTTGCAATATGTAGACGTTTAAGTAGATTCACTATGACTTGTTGTGTATCCAGGTTTAATCCCATATAGTCATGGAAAGAATTATTAGACCACACTTGTTTTCTTCAGTTTCTTGTTTGTTTTAATGTCTGTTACAACTAAAGGTCCATTTATTTGGACAAATATAACAACAAGCATGCATACAAACGAACAAACATAGCTTATTGTAGTTTAATTTCAGAACTAACTATATCTGTTTTCCATGTTTTCTTGATAACTCAAATCACTTCAGTTCTTCCATCAATATCTATCTTATTGTACTGACAAAAACCGTGTTTTTCAGCATTTCTTCTCAGCATCTTTTCTTTTCTGTCTGTTTTAGTCACACGATTCACACAGGCGTTAGAACTTGATTGCATAACTTGCAATTCTTTACAATTGTGTTCCCTCGGATTCGTAAAAAGTCATAATTTAGGCCTTAATTATGATTAAAACTGGTAAGTAATTATTAAATCTGGCACTAAATGGTCTTAACAATCTCACAGATATAATAAATTATATTTCCTGTATTTTCTTTTATAAACCTTGGCACAGTGTTAATCAAATGTCTAATTAGTATTTATCATTTTATCCTAAAAGAGATGGAAATGAGTGGAGCCTCCAACAGTCATTGATGGTTGGAGGGGGTCAGGTGTGAGCTTTGGCAGTTTGAACATTAGTAGCGCAAACATTAGTCATGTACAAATAGAAGTGGAATGTTAGTGGATTGAAACATGGTTCAGACTGACAGAGAACTGTGCCTGGGCCGGTTCCTGCATCTAATCTTGAACTTACAGATGTGTTCGCACTGAAAATCAGAACATTCAGGGACCAGGGAGAAGGTATTTTTACACATTTTAGAGTACTTCATTAATTTATGTGTATTCCAGTATTTAGTTTTCTCTATTTTGGTGCTTTTTTTTTTTTTTTTTTTTACTGTATTTTACTCTATTTTTGCAGTTTGGTGCACAACTCTCATATTAACTGATGGGTGACTTGAATGTCAACATTAGTCATGGACAAATGGAAATGCAACGATTGAAACATTCTTCATACTAGTTCAACTATGAGGCCTGTTATTTATGTGAATGAAAGTTCTGACACCTTGAAAAATACCTTAGTGTCAGACGTTTGGCTTTGTTAAACCTATAGATACTATGTAATATAATATATATAATATAATAATAATAATATAAGTGTGATTTTTGTTTTGTTTTAGGTTTTTTTTTTTTTTTTTAGAAATGTGTTTGCCCCGGAACCTGAGTACGCACATTTTCCTTCTGTTATTTGTTTGTGTTGCAGAAGTTGTGGTTTTTAACGCCTTTTTCTTCATGAGGAAGTGAAGATACTTTTGCTGAGAGAATAAAACAAAAACAATAGCATGAAAGAGTTGTTTTTGAAATAACCTGTTTTGTGATTTGTGATTCAAATGATTCTGCAACAGGAAGTTGTGTCGGGAAAGAGGCCGCCTGTAGCTGTAGTAGTCAAATAAACCTACAGTGACATTAATGTTGTTAGGGAGTTATATCAGCTTTCGACCTGCCGTCTTCAGGACATTGGACTCCCTGTACATATTTCCTATGATGTATGGTCAATTTCAGCAGCACATTTATAACATCAGCTATGTTATGTAACCACGTTAGCAATTTTGTTGCTCAAAATTCTGTCCAACTGTAGAGCATTAAATATTAATATCTTTTTAATCAAGTTACAGCGATTTCTAAAATATCCGCTCGTCTTTTCCTTTTAGTGAAACTGTACAAATACAAGCCAACATTATATCAAAAGAAAAAAACAGCAGTGAAGTATGAGGATTTAAGTTTTATTGCACACATGCACACACAGGCTTTGTTATGTATTATAAGACACCCCCAACTCATTATGTCCTGCGCCATGGTTCTTCCTGCATGGTCAGGGTGGCTGTGGTGTTTGCGTGTACAGAGTAGACACAGTGACACAGTGGCCACAGAAAGAGCTGAGTGGGCACGCAGTTCCTGTTTGCATAATGCAAGGCCTTCAGCGTCCCATGTGGAGGCTTCAGAAGGTGATAATGCACATCTTAGCCACCGCCACCATCTTTGTCTTCTGCTTCATGTCGAGCTTCAGGAGAAGAAACACACACACACACACACGCACACACACGCACACGCTGGTGATACACTGGAGCAACTGGTGTACCAGATTTAATTTCCTGTAAAGTAGGAATTTTTATAGCCATACCATAACATAGCTGAAACAGTAGCTGTAATACTTCTGCAGGCAGTAAATGATATAATATTACTTACCACTAGGGGTGCTACGCAGCATTGTGCAGTATATATATAAATATATATATATATATATATATATATATATATATATACGTGTGTGTGTGTGTATGTATATGTATATGTATACATGTTCTTACTGTACATCTTACAGACAGAATTTATAACAGTATCATGAATGTTTTACTCTCCAAAGGCAGTGTTGAAGTTGTTGATATATTGTTTTTGTACATTTCAGTTTGCAGTGAGAGTACATGCATATAGTGTAATGGGAATGAAAAAATGGTAGTGGTAATAATAATAGTAATAAGTAAAAAATAAAAAAAACTCTAATGACTATATACATATTTACAACAGAGTGGACACAGATATTTGGTCTGACAGCCTATCACTACAGCACCATAATACACAACTACACACTGCACAGACTCACATAGTCCAGGATGGAGGCCCAGAGGCCAGGCCAGGCAGTGCAGGCCCTGCTGGTTTCTGCTGTCTGGTCCAGATTATAGGCTAATGGTCAGACTGAGAGAGGTAACAACATGGGGTCAGAGATGAGGCCAGAGAGCGTTTACAGCCTCAGATCTCTGCTAATCACATGTATGCTGCTGCCGCCCAGCCGAGGAAACAGACAGAGACGCTTGAAAAACATACACGAGGAGTAACACACCATTCACATTCACATCTACTCCTCAGATAGATAACTGTTGGTACATTATATAGACAAAATTATTACAGCACATCATGTCTACAGCTGTAAAATGTCCAATTCATGTTGATCTGATATAAAAAATATATATATTAATAATTCCTTAAAATGTAATGGGAGATTTATAGAAAGTATTTTTAGACATTTAGAGGCAGAACATTTAAAATCTTAATGTTCAATGATATTTACTTCCTAGTAAAGCTATATTATGAGATTTGTCATTATTGTTTTATATTCCATACCCCTGTTGTCCATATAGTGTATATAATACAAAAGCAAATATAGTTTGAAAGAGTCTTGTTCATATCACAAGTACCCAGTTGTCCCTGGTCTTGGGTTCTTGTGTCCATCTGTGTTGCCATGGCAATACTAAATAGGCGACTGGGTCAACGGATCATCCAATGACCAAAGGGTCAGCGGTTTGAATCCCGGCTCCAACCGTCCACATGTCAAAGTGTCCTTGGGCAAGACACTGAACCCTGACAGCACCTTGTATGGCAGCAGCCACCCACCAGTGTGTGTGTTTGTGTGTGTGTGTGTGTGTGTGTGAGGCTTTGTAAAGCGCTTCGGGCACCATTTCTGTGTATAAAATGCAGTATGTAAGTGCAGTCCATCTACCATTTACAACAAAGTATTAACATTCTATGCATCCATATAAACAGATCTTCAGCTAAAAGCACAATAAACCCAAATGCTCAAGAAGAAAAAAATCACATCTCAAACAAAAAGCACTTAAATGTGCTAATATCTGAAACAAGCTAATTAGGAGAAAAATAACAAATGATGTTAGAAAGGGACAGGTAAATTAGCCTATTCACCCTGAAATGGTTTCTCTTTCCATTGTCTACCATTCAGAATTATTCTGAAATCCGTGAGGTAGAGAGGAAGGTCTGGTGGAAAAAAATAAACAATGCAGTAATATTTATCCCAATACAAAACTAAATTCTGACATTTCAGGATCAGGATAACCTTTATTGTTTTGGACAGTAGTGCCACACATTGCTGCATTTTCATTCATACATATACAATCACAAACTAACTCAGTCACAAACTCCCAAAATCAACACAACCACATATTACATCCAGTTTATATATTTCCCCATTTTTTCCAATCCAATAAATAGAATAAATATAATTAAAGGTGTCATTCCACTGAAAACCACTTTTGCACGCTCCTTTTGGAATCTGATGGTTTGTCACCTCCACTGGCTGCACACTGCATTCACAGAAAACAACAAGAGGGTTTAACCCGTCCCCCATTGCAGTGAATCTCAGGTAGCATTAGCATTAGCATCTACAAGAGAAGACAGCGCCACAGTAGCTGCTGCACAAACGTGAAAAAAAAATGGCGGATCAAACTGGTTCATGTGCTCTTTGTGGAAATA
Organism: Siphamia tubifer; assembly: GCA_020466265.1. Classification (NCBI taxonomy): domain Eukaryota; kingdom Metazoa; phylum Chordata; class Actinopteri; order Kurtiformes; family Apogonidae; genus Siphamia; species Siphamia tubifer. The sequence goes on from CM035787.1 coordinate 48,223,851, forward strand.
AAGCCTCGTTTTTTTTCCCCCTGCACGTTTTCAGAACAAGCGACAGCACAAAACCTAGTTGGATATTACTCTGGTAAACACACATAGAGAGCGAGAGGGAAGGGGAAGTGTTCCTTCACGCATTCTGAGCCAATCAGAGACGCCTCATCACCACCTCATGGACATGTATGAGGAAGTACCCGGTAAACTCTGTTGTTTGACCTCAAGTTATTTTTCAAAAACAGCTTGAAACAAAGCAATCTGGACGTTTTTTTTTTTTTAAATAGAACCAACACACAATAACAATGGAGAATATAGCAATATTAATGAAATAACAGCTTTAATACAAGTTACTTTAAAAAGAGGTGGGAAAACCTCATTCCTTAAATGTCCTTATTGTTTTGTATCCCAGACTTGTGTTAGAAAAGAAACACCTGAATTCAACATGTCCATGTACTGTATCTGTGCATTTCCTCTGGTGCAGAATCCTCGATCTGCAGCTCAGTGCTGAATATTTGACACTTGTGATAAAGGTTTCTCTGCTCTGGATTCTTTTGAGTAATGGCTGTGGTGTGTAATCCCACTGAGCCACACCAACTTTCTTTTTTACACATGCACACTTAAAGAGATCCATGTCCCCGCGGTCTTACTTTTCATACTCTTCTATTACTGGGAGCTCTGGTATCTTCATGTACACTGTTCATATTGTCACAGGAGGCCACGCACAGGCTCCAACTTATTGGAAAATCTGGCAGAGAGGATAACATCAGTGTTATGACACTGCATATTGCCCTAAATTGCTTTATTGGTAAAATGATAGTGCTCGTCCAATTTGAATAATTTTATGGAATCCCTCACAGAACAGTTTAATTATGTTATCACACAACTGGCAACATCTGTCTTTATACCACAGCACATGACAGTTTTATTACAGGCTGAATTTCTTTGCTGGTTCTGGCAATTGATGTGTGATCTGATTAATAATCACACAGATGGAGGTGAAAATTGAACAGTGATGCTCTGCTATGTCAAAAAAAAAAGAGGAAATAATTATTAAAGGAAAATAACACATTCTATAACGCTGAGAATATGATGAGTGTTTTTTACTACGGCTTAATCTTCCCTTTCTTGGATCTTTTTGCCTCTTGAAAACACAGTTGCTGGTATTTTTTTTCTTTTATCTCAAGAGTTTGTTTAGTCTGGCTACAACTTCTCAAATCCTCCTGTCACCATGGTTTTGTTAGTGAGGTTTTGGGAGGTAAACCACCCAGCACCTCTCCTTTGTCTTATGGATGCCTTCCAAGACAGCCAGCCCATGAACTCATCCATTTTGTTGAGTCTACCTCCAGCTGCCGCTCTCCGACCGGGAAGAGATGAAGCACAGGTTGCTTGTGTGCCGTACCCACGGTTTAAAATAGTTGACTGTTGCTCGGGTCCACATCCTGTTTACACACCCTGCTTATGTGGGCAGCGGGAGGGGGGATCGTGGAGATGTTTGACACGGTGGTAATCAGAATGGACACACATGGGAACACACACACACACACACACACACACACACACACACACACACACACACACACAGTCACATGCATCCACCTCATGTCACAGTTCTAATGCCTTTACAAACAGCTGTTATAATGCGTTTGTGAATAATCATTTTTGTGGCATTTTAATTGACAAGCGTTTCTGAAGAAATGAAAGATTCTCATATGCAACAAATTTGTAATGGACTGATACTGTTACAGACAAAAGTATATGTGGATACTAACAGGCATATATATATATATATATATATATATATATATATATATATATATATATATATATATATATATATATATATATATATATATTTAGACTCTCTTCTAAAAGAGGTTCTTAATCTCAATGGGATATTTCCTGGTTATAAATGAAAGTCAAGTAAATACATGTCATAATATTGTGTTGTACTGTGGATATGGATGTGTTTGAAAGTTGCTGTTAAATGTTTAGATGAAACGGTTTGAAGGTTTATATTTCTTCCTACTCCTTTTCATTCATATAAATCTCATTGCATTGTTTAACTTAGTTTTAATTGTTATCTTCACTTACAAAATACCGTAAAGATGTCCTTGATTTCATTTTTCTCAACATTGATTTTGCTTTGTTTTGCTTTGTTTTTAATCCATGACTATGACTTTAAATGTTCTACCTCTAAATTTCTAAAAATATGTTTCATGCTCTGACTGTAAATAATGATTTTCTACCACAACTAACCATCTGCTTTCTTCCCTTCTCACTTAGGAAGAAAAATCTCACATTAAAGTTTAAGCAAATATTGATGTTTTATCTCAAATCAACATGAGCAAGACATCTTACACCTGTAGCTATGATATGCCCCAATACTTTTGTCCATATAGTTTATTAACATCAGTAAAAATACAAATTCAGAGGTAGAATTTTTAATACTCATGGGTTAAAAAACAGAATCAACTTCAAGAGAAATTAAGTACGATTTTAGAACAACTTAGATCAAACTAACTAATGGTATATTGCTCACAATATAAACAATATTATTGAATTTAAACACCTGAATTCAATGTCTTCATATACTTTTATCCATATAGTGTATATAATACAAGAGGAAATATTCATCACATTACAAGCACTCAGTTGCCCCTGGTACTAGGGGCCACCTTGGTTCCATCTCTGTTGCCATGGCAATAGTACATACCTATATTAACATTCTGTACATCTATGTAATCAGTAGAACGTCAGCTAAAAGCTCAGTCAACCCAATTGCTGGAAAAAAAGATGACAATTCAAAGAGCAAGCACCTGGAACATGTAAATATCTAAATCAAGCTAATTAGGAGAAAAATTACACAAAGTAGGTTGGAAGGAAGTGGTTAAATTGACAAATTCAACCTGACATCCTTTCTCTCTCCCCTGAGTACTATTCACATTTCTTCTTAAGTCTGATGAGGCACAGTGGAAGAGGCGGGGCTAAAGATCTGCGTCATTTTTCACACAAGTAAACAAATATGTGCTGATGGTTCTGCTTCTTTTAACTGATGTTATTGCAGTTGACTGCCAGCCAGCTCAGTGGTTCATGCCGCCCCCACACACACACACACACACACACACACACACACACACTATCCAAACACTCAAACATTACTACGTTACTACATCACTTATTGGTGTGAATGTGACAGTGCATGGTTGTTCATCTCTACACATCAACCCTTCAATTGATGTAAATTGGGCTAAACTCCGCCCTCTGCATCACGTCAGAGGATTAAGTGGTTTGATGAATGAATGAAATGAAGGAATACTTTCGCATACATTGAGCAGATATCGTTAACATAACAATAACATTACGTAATAATAAGTAGGTGGTGTCCGGCACAACAAATCCCACCACTTGCACATACTGTACTGTAGTTTATTTTGTCATTGATCCAGCTGATGTCATCATGTCTAAGTGTGTGGTGATGTCAGTATATCAATTGCCTCTATATATATTAAAACCTGGCCGATATGAGATTTTTGGGGCTGATACTGATATTAGAGGCTAAAAATACCTGATATTTGATATATCAGTCAGTATCCAATATATTGACCGATATATGGAATAAGAAAATGTATCTACACAGGATATACTAATGTTAGATTAGGTAATTGTGGACATGTGGATTAACAGTTGTATAAATCTTCAACACACAAAGATAATTGACACAACTTTCAAACCCTGTATAATATTCTGATATCAGACTAATATATGATCCATGTGGAAGCACAGGTTGTAGATGTACTTTTTATGCTGGGCAGAGCAGACTTATGAAAAAGATCTGAGTATATTTTACAAGTGCTTGCTTGATACATGATTTTCAGACTGGGGGTCAGGGCGGGGGAGGGAGTACACAAGGGGCGGAGTTTGGAGCTGGACTCGAAGTCAGAGTGTGTGTGTGCGGTACAGGGGTCGGGGGTTTGAAGCAGAACTCAAGGTCCATCCGTGGGGGGAGAGGTCTGTGATTTTGTGTGTGAAACTGACAGGCTTTACTGTTCCTCTAACTCTCCAGACACATGGGAGCAACGAGTGACAAAAGCTCCACCGCAAAAAATGCTAACAAATCAGCCACATATTGGTGAGACCCTATGATCACCCCAATTAATTGGTCGGGCTCTTTTATATATGCGAAATGTGAAGTAAATTGAAGGAAAATTTGTATTTCTGTAGATGTGAAATTTCACCCATTATAGTTAAATGAGGGGAAAAAACATTTTAAAAATGTATTGAAAATGGTACCTTTAACCTAATGTTCCCAAAATGTAATATTGTCTATTCTGAGTTACTGGCAACATTTGACATCTTGCCCATTGTAAGTAAATGGGGGAAAACCTTTTTTTTTTTCAGAAGTCCTAAAAAATGTGAACTTTGACCTACTGTTACCAAAATGTAACCCGATATATTCTGGGTCCTGGCAATTTATTAAGCCAATTTTGCAGGATTTGAAGCAATAGTTAAATGTTAACCAAATCAAACAAAAAATAATACCCCTTGCCTCCCCTATGTGTGTGGGTAATTATATATTTTTAAATTCTATATATTTTTTAGCATTACTGGGAAGCTAAATCCATAATTCCCTTTCAGCGTATTGTACTCTAGTTGATCTGAGAGAACAGAAAAGAGGTTAGAAAATATACCCCATGATGCACATTTGGTGCATCATGTAAGCATTTTCACACAGGCAAGAGGGTTTTACATGTGATTAACTGGTGTAATTAGTAATTGCTGATCAGATTCTGTCCTGAACGTTGGATAAATGACCTCACTTCTCCATAACAGCTTGAAACTGAAACTCCATCAGCTCATTTTATCTTCATATTTAGACTCTTGATTTGGACCAAGAGGAGAGAGCTGCAGATGGAAGGTTTGAATATGTTCCCTGATTTTGGCTCCTGTAGCTTTACTGACAAACCTGTAACACAGTACAGACACAGACATATATTATATTCTAACATATGATGTATTACATCATGCTGCTGCCAAATATCAATATAAAACATGCAGACGCTCTAAACGGATTCCCAAGGGTCACTGTGTCTTGGATTGATGATGTGCATGGATGTAGAAGTTGCAGAGGCACTAAACTAAAACTGTGCACTTTTTGTTCATGGTTTCATTTCATTTGTCAGATTTATGTGAAACTGACAGAAACAATGCACTGAAATGAATGATGCCTTTTCCTCTTTAGAGTTGCTATTTCATCAATTATAGACATGTCAGACTCAGTGCATTATGGGACCATCATCGTCATGGACATCATATAATGACTATAGTGTATGTATGAGTCCTAACCCTAAATTAATAAATATACTTTAATAAGTACTTTTCTTTCAAGGTTTTGGATGCTTATTTACACAACAATGACATGACAGAGCTAAAGTGAAGGCTATCTGTAAAGAACTCTAGAATCTATCTACTCCAACATGTCCCTGAGTGCATTAATTTTATACTAAACTAGCATAAATTCATTTAATTTGGCTGGCACAATGAATGCAAATGATTACTGACAATTACAGGACTGAGCAAAATTCTTAGGCAACCTTCAGCTTTGATGGAAACAACACATTTATTTGTCATTCTCTCTTTTTTTTCCACATATTATAACAGCAACAACAATACAGGAAATATGTGCACAGCCTTAAAAGCCAGTCAGAAGAGCTGAACAAAATATGTTATAGAGGTTAAAGTCTCTATTTAATGAGAACTATGACCCCATGACAAGAAGCAGCACAAGCAATTGGAAACATCTGACATGTGTAGGAATGTGTGTTGAATAAAACAGCAGTAAATTAATGACATAAAACTCATATTGTCTTAATTAAAGGATTAAAGACATGTTAATACAATGTTAGGTCACAGTGACTATGACCATTTTAGTTTATAGAAGTTGTTTTTGTTTTATCAAAATAGTTTTATTGGGTTTTCAGCATGGTGACAAAACCTTTCCATTTGTTGAACAAGAAGAATGGCTGCATATATATACAAATTACGAAAGGTAAAACAATTATAATAAATGAAAAAAAGAAAAACAAAACCTTAAGTACTCCCCACCCTTTCCCTGTCACTTGAAAAAAGAGTTATAGAAGCTGTTTTTGCTGCTCTTCATATATTAGATTGGATCTAAATGCAGAGACTAAGGCATATGTGTGGACATTAGAACTGTAATAAACCAACAAACTGAATGTTCAACCAGGATGTTTAGGTAAAGCTTTACTAAAATGTATATTTTTACTTATATTCTCAATCTACACATTTTTATGCTGTCAACTCCTGACATTTTCAAAATAGTCTTATTCCTCTACTGTTATTTATTTATTTTTATTATTGTTATTACTATTAGTTCATCCAGGGATGAGCTATTGCCGTTACGCTTCGTCCGTCGTCATCCATCGTCTTCGTCGTTCACAATTCATTAAAATCTCTTCTCCTCCCTTATTTCTTAACGGAGTTCGATTCTGATTGATTCATTAGATAGATCTAAGCACTGGGCACAAAACTTATCACTTTGTTTGTAAACAATTTGTTTACAACTTTTTTTATTTTTCCCAAATTTCCAGGGTAGGTTGTTAATGGGAGATCTGGAAATGATTAGAGTTTGGTAATAATCTTGGGATGTTATTTTTTGCATAATTAAATTTTTTTTCAACTTAATTCAAGCAAAAAATGCCAATGGATAAGTGAACATTATCTTGGTAAAGTCTCTTGAAATAAGATATTCCAGATGTATTGTCTAAAAATAAGTTCTTATTGATCACTGAAAGGTTACTCTGTAGGTGATTATGTCTTACTTTAAGTGTAATAAGATATTTTGAATAGAAATAAGGAAAGAAATACACTTTTTAAGATGTGGATTTTTACAGTGAAGCTAAAGTTGTGGATGAGGAAACACCTCAGAATGAGCTGTGTGTAAAAATGCCTCGCATGTAAATGATGCGAGTGCATGCTGGTATCATTAGGAGAAGTGAAGTGGTTCTTATTGTGCCGAGCCCGGATGGTCTTTGATGGCCACGGTCTGCATGTTTGTGCTGAAGTGGGCAACTCTAAACTTCGAGCAGGTGTCTGAAGCAGCTGGCTGGAGGCAGACAGGGAAACACGTCTGCGTCAGTTCGGTATTAAATGGCTTAGAGAGAGGCTTCGGCTAGCCTGAGGACTAATGCATCCTCTATGTTTTATTTAATGTAGTGCCAACAACCGCCTCTGAATGCTCCACATCAAGATGCACACACAAATCTTCACATGAACACACACGCAGGCACACACTGAAGTAGAGTAATTTTGCGCTGTTTAGCTGAACAACTTGTGTGTTTAGTGTTGTAAATAAGTAACCGTTTTAACAGGGCCTCAGGAGACTATGGTTGGCAAAGTACACGCTCAGACATGACTGGCTTTAATAGCCATTGTCAAAACAGTGTTTGAACAAAAGCCTTTCTTCACTCGATTGGAATGTTTACATTTAGTTGAATAATAATGCCGTTTTAAGGAGAAGCCATTCTTTAAGAATAGCCAATTTGACCCAATTTATTAGGGATAGACTTAAGGATGCACAATTCCTCTTGGGGAAACATTCAAGCACAGGGCCTATTCATTTTTAATGAGACCACTACTTTAAAAACTTCATAGAATTAATATGTATCAGTGAAGTCTTTTCCTGTGCAGAAAACTTCAGGGTAATTAATATTCATAGGCTGCGCTTGTTAACACCCCCAATGCTAGTGCAATGTAGATCCAATTAACAGCGAATGGACCCTAAGGATTTGGGCAGATAAGGGTTAAATGAGCTATTGAAATTGAAACCAGGACTGTCTCCTCTTAAAACACTTATTTGTTTCAATAAACCCTAATCCATGTTGCAGATTAAAGCATGTTTTGGGTGCAGCCACAGAGGTAAGAGCTGCCTCTGTGTGTGTTGTGTTGATGTTTGCATGCATTCAACATTGAAGCATGTGCATCATCACAGGGCATCACCTACACAGCCAGGCTAATGTGAAAACCCTGTAGTAGGCCTGCCTTTTATATCTTATTCATAATGTCTTGGCACAATGTGGGTAATAGACATCAGTGTTCATCCTGGGTGTCGGCCTGCGAGCCCTGGTCAGGCCGAATGACGTGGGAGAGGAGGCGCTGGGGTCTAAGGGTTGTGAGGATGTGGAGGTAAAATGCCTGTTTTCTACCTGCTGATGCACATATCACTCTACTCCCTAGGGTGTCCATAAACATCACAACAGCTGATGTGTATCAGGTCACAAAAAATCTAAACAGTACATGACATGATAACAGGTTGCAACAAGAATAAGAGAGAAGGCATTTATTTATTTATTTTTACCCATTTCTTAATTCTCGCGGCCTTTTACCATTATTAGATCATTACCTGTAAATAGAGTTGAAATGTGATAAGAAAAAGAGTCATTTAGTCTGTTTACTTGACTCAAAATCTGATAAGTGGGAGTAATCAGATAATTGCATTCATCAGATTTGATGCATTTACATGTACTTGAAGGAATCATATTTATTTAAACCCATTTTTATTTGTCTTTGGTTCATTTATTTGTATATCTGGACCCTAATGGTTCACAAGGTTTAAATTTGAACCCTCCAAGTGCTGCAAGGCTATCTTTATATTCATTCCAACATTACTTTCTACAACCTGCTTCAATTCCTTCTTAATTTGTTATGTTCATAATAGTTATGTCAAAACATTTGTACAACCATTTCTCCAAGTATGGCATAATTGTTTTATCAAAAACAACTATGGAAATAAGTGAAAATATATCCAAACTGTTCAGTTTTTAGTTGTTTTAATTAATGTAAATGGCTGTAGCGTGCAGAGTCAGCAACCTTGGAAGGTGTGGGATCCTGTGTATTTAAAGGACCAGTGATTTAAACCACCTTCCTGGTGTTAGAGATGGACCTGTGGAGTTGAACTAATGAAGAATTCAAATCCAACCTTTTACAGTTCATGTAGACCACAGGGAAATGTTGTAAAATACATAATTCTATTGAAATTAACAAACAAGTGGCATCAGGCACAACAAACCCCATCCCTTGCAAACATTTCACCTGTTTTTCCCCATCTCTTATAGCAAGAACACCTTGACCTTTAACCTACATTCACCAAAATGTAATAGGATCTATTCTGGACCAACTTGCACCTTTCCTGAAATTTTAATGGAAATTAATCTTGTAATTTTTGTGTAATGTTACCGAAATGCACAAATTATATTTGTACAATTTGAGGGTTTATGTAAAAGTAACTGACACTGAAAAAGCCCGAACACATGAACTAAATGAAGCCATTTTACATTTTTCAGTATCTGGCGGCCACCATAGGGGATAGTGAAGTGGTGGGTTTTTAGCTCATCCATCGCGCTTCGTTCGTCGTCATCCATAATTCATTAAAATCGCTTTCCCTCCCTCATTTCTTAACGGATTTCGATCCTGATTGATTCATCAGACAGATCTAAGCACTGGGCACAGAACTTATTTGTTTACAACTTTGTTTATTTTTCCACTTGGGCACTAAACAGTTCTCAACAGATTGCATTTCCGATTGATTCACTGAGTTTAATTCAATCAAGATCAAAGAAAATAATTGCCCCAATATTAGTTTCCACCAGCAACCTCCTGTGTATCATTTAGCATCTTTAACCACAGTAATATGTCATTACCCAGTTACCTACTTTTGTTCAGTTAGATGTTACCCCAGAAGAGCTTTGGGGGCTTCCTACACCATTCACACTGTTTTAAAAACACACAGCCACACAGTGGGATTGATTTTATGATCTATTGAATGCCTCTTTTTGTTGATAGCAAGACATCACAGCTGTGAGGTCTGGATGAGCGTAGGGACATTGGCTCTATTTTTAGCAGATTGAATCTGTGAAGTCATGTTGCTTCTAATGTAGTTATTTGAGCAAGAGACTAAACAAAACCACCAAGTATTAGGAAAACAGCACAAATATTAAATAAAGTGCAGTGTGATATAGGCTACAATATATTGTCCATTAATATAAAAAACATCTGTAGTGTCATTTATAGCATCACAACTGCATGTGTTAGACTGTGAGTCACTTTGCGTTCTTCTGCACAGCTTGAATGTAGGAGGTAAATTTGCATAAAGGAAACAAAAAAATGGACAGATCATCAGAACAGGATCATAATGAAATGAAATAGTTTATATTGAGGCTACAACTAAAAGACAAGAATAATAAAATATAAAAATGTTTTACTATGATTATTTGTAAACTTTTCCGAATTGACTTTATGAAGAAATAATTATTCTGATACATCAGAAAATAAGAACACAAAAAATTTATAAAAATTAGATCAGATTGGCTATGGTAGAAGATTTCGCCATATCAGCCATAGTTTATCAAAACTAACTCTTATTACATTAAAAAGTAGTAGATATACTGTATGTGTGCAATGAGGCACTTTTTTCAGTCACAGGTTCCACACCTACTTATGTAACAGCAACAGTGACAGGAATATATATAAACTAAATAAAACAACCTCAGCAAAGAACAAGACGAAAAACAAACAGTACATGGGGATTAAAAAAATCTAATTATATGTAGGTCAATCAGTGTAAACACAGTTCGTGTCAACGTTCAAAGTGCCTAGGAACATATAATTATATTTTTTTAATGTCGAGGTACTGTTTGTTTTTTGTCTTGTTCTTTGCTGAAGTTGTTTTATTTAACTTGTATACATTGGTGTCACTGTTGGAGTTACACACAAAGGTGTGTTGTAAACATGGAACCTGTGACTGAAAAAAAACTCATAAGTGTATATACAGTATGTACAGTATATGCAATATTTCATATAATAGTTGCTTGTTCAACAAAATCCGGTTGCTGCTTTGTTATTGAAATGTAATAATTATTAAAAAAAAATATCAAGGTACTGCAGTGTTTTGCTGCAGGGATGGAAATGAGCCATGATATAATGTCCACACATGCACTGAGCTGCTGGGTGTGTGTATATATAGACATACGTACTGTGCATATGTGCTTTTGTTTTTGCAAACGACAAAATTAAACATGTACGGGACCTCTGCTGTGAAGTAAATGGCCTGGTAACCTGCAAATAGTATAGCAGTACTATTAAAACAAAACAACAACACAAAAAAATAGTGATGATTTCATGTGGATTGAATTATTCAACAGTGTTAAAGTATCGTTCTGCTTTTAGTGAAGACAACAACATCAATATGTGTGAGGTTTTTTTTTAGCCCTTTTACTATCATAGGAAAAAAAAATGACCGCTATGTTTTTTTGGCAAGCGTGAAAGGGATGTGATAAATAACCAATGCCGATGATCAAATGAGCCTTCATTGAAGTAAATATGCACGGACAGCCACACCATGTACATGTCTCTTAGAGTAAATTTGATTGTTTGACATGTATTCACCCATCAAACTATGTATCAGTGATTAATAACAGCCCCCCTGTGCGTTCAGCAGTGACATGGCCTCTATTTGAGAGAAAAATGGCACAGGTCGGTATTCACTGGTGAATAGCTGTATACCATTTAGAGAATGATATGCCGTGATGGGCTGTCTCGTCATAAATAACAGTGATGGCACCTCCGCATCCTGTGAATGACATGTGCCATAAATACTTAGCCAGGCCGGAGACAATGGTTCATATAAATCCTCCTGCAACCTTTTTCTCTGTGCAGAAAAAAAAAGATATATATTATTTAAATGGACAATAAAAACAAATGTTTTTCCTTCCTCGGCGGCGGCACAGACCTCCGGAGCAGGACAATGTGTGCGGCGCTCCCACAGTGAGGTCTCTGATGCGCTGTTGTTATTTGCTTGTTTACAATCTTTGACATGATGTAATGGGATGGCTGTGAAAGTACTAGCTAGCAAATGGCACAGAAAATAAGACAGTCCTTTATGTCCTCCCCCTCCTCTTTCCCCCTTCTTTTTTTTCCCTTGTTTTTTCCGCACAAACGGGGAATATGTTCTGCATTTGACTGAAGGAACATGAGCCTTGAATATAAGTAACTGTTTTTTGCATTAGGTACTCCCTGGAGGTAGGGGGAAAATATCATGTCCCTGCGTGAAATGTGAATGTGAAATCTAGCAGAAAGAAATATTTATGACCATTTTCTGCTTGATTAGAGCTGGATGACATGCCTTAGGAGACAGTGAGTGGACAAAAGGCAGCAGTGCTGCTTCTGGGCAGATGTTAAAGAAAGAGTTGTTTAGGGAGGAGGGCATTCTGTCTGAGGCTTTGTGTGTAGGTCTGTGGGTGGGATGGGGTGGGGGTGGGGGGGTTGGGTGTGCTGGGGGGTGGGTTTGAAGTATGGCAGGACAGAATAAGTCCAGGAGTGTACTATGACGCTGATGGAGAGCACACAGGATCCATCACTGGTCATGTTCTCAGACGCTGTATACAAGTAATTCCTTTCAGATGCTTATACGAAGCTTTATATCCACATCCACTGAAGTGGAATTTAGCCCAGGATGCCATAAACTGTTGGAACATACTGTTGTGTATTAGCTGCTGTAAAAAAAAAAAAAAAAAACAGACTTCTTTGAGGGAGGGATACGAACTCATGACATACTAATCAATTCTCATTAATCAGTAAATGGTCCTAGCTTTTTAAAGGACGTTTGAGTTCAGCACATTAGCTTTAAAACGAACTCAAATGAACTTTTTCTAACCATTTTTACATATATTATATTTCATTAATATTTTCTACAATTTGACCTTCCATCTACATTTTATCTACCATTTACTACCTCTATAAAGTTCATATCTGCTTGTCACATCTGAAGGTAGTACATTTAGTATCTACCGTAGCAGCGCTAGATGCCCCCTAGCAGCAGCAAATCTTATGTGCTACCGTAGTAGTCTAGTTACACTCAATGTAACTTTTGACTAGATTTCCCTGAAACTGGCCGACGAATCACAGTGAAGCATAGAGACAGAGGGCAGATGTAACAAAGTGATGCTGCAACGTTTCAGAGAAAAAAACCATAGAAGAAGAACAGTAGGTGGTAATTTCCTTTTATCAAAGATGAGTGAAGAATGTCACAAAACGTCAGCAATCTTTAAATTATTTTTACATAAGTGGCAACAGTCGCTAAGCTCCATAATTCACCTTTTTCTTTAGTCATTCCTAACTTTCTCCAGACTCCTTTGTGAACTTTCCGGTGTCTAACTACATCATCCTAAAGGTACCATCCTATTTCATACAGAGGGATTTGAAAGACAACCTTTAAGCCCCGCCTCCCCTGACTATGAAGCGTTCCTAGACGTATACATGTAATGAACAGGGATAACACTGCTAGGCTATTTAGTATCATCTATTAATATAGATGTCATTGTGAATACATTTTAGTTAATCACGATTAAATATCATTCATGTTTCATTTTTCATGAACAGAGTCAAGAAAGAAGGTAATACATGTAATATACGCACAAAATGTTTTATTAAATAACTTCATCAGTTTCAACAAAACAGCCTGAAACAAGTGTTCCATCATGGTTTTTTGTTGTCATATTTCCATCCACAGGCCAGTGTGCTGTTTAGTGTCTTCCATCTTTATAGGTTGGTTCTGATGTCTATCACTGTCAGATCAACGACACATTTGTTCATGTGCAAAGCTAACTCTACTTGGATAAACTGCCCCAAACATATTGGCAGAGATATTGAGAGTCATTCTGTGCTGCAGATGAGTTCCTTGCATTAGCATTTTTAATCCGATTAATTATGATGATAGATGAATCTGCGTTAATGTGTTAATTTTGACAGTCATAGTTTGCCATATTGCCAAATGTGATATTATGTAAAAAAAAATATGTTCTATCCAACTGAACATGTATGCTGTTTGTTGATGTGTTAGCTTGTTTGTCCAGTACTTTATACATATATTTTCATAGATGTCAAGAGAATAAATGAACAGCTTTGAAAACCAGCAAAACACACACATGAATAATTTAGTTGCACAGTTTATTTTAGGCTCCTGGTCTAAGAGTTTTGTCTTTACAACTGTTGTCACCGTACGTGCATCCTATTTGGACACAATCCTGTTCATGTGTTAATCTATGAATGTGTTTAAGGTCAACAGAGACACATTTCCCCACTGTCTGCATTTATCGACCCTAGGTTCTCTAATATAAATCCACAACATAACATTTGGTATCAGACTAGTTTTCTAAATTATGCACAAGCGTTTCTACAATCATCACCACTTGCAACAGGCTTATCAGTGTTGTTATTCAATGGGACAAGTGCCAACATATAAATAATCAGTTAATTACTGTATTGATGCAATTGTCTTCCTTGCACAAGCAACTCATCTCAGGCAACAGATTGATTGTGTTTAGATGGAGTTGGTGACAGGAGAGAAGCCACAGCTCTCACAGCCATTTCCAATGGATCAGAGAAGTACAAAATTGAGAGTATGATTAATTTTTCAATTTCTCTCTGCGGATATCTAATAATTGTGCCCATAGATAGCCAGGGGGTCTTATTAAACATTAACATGCAAAAGAAAAGTTAGAATCAGAAAGATGGTATTTTGGATTGAATAATGTAAAATATCTGTAGGGCAACAGAGAAAGAAGCAAACTAGTCCAGGTTTATTCTTCAAATGTTTTCCACCACCGCAATGCCTCCTCCTAATTACTGAGCTCTTATCTGCACACTCAACACTATATTTATTTTTCCTCATTGCTAAATGCAAATTTTCCCTAACCTTTTAATAACATGTACATGTCAGTAATTTTTTTTTTGAAAGGTATCATTAGAAATGCCAGGTTGGACTTTGGCACGATTGTGTTTTTAATTGGTATGTAACTCCACCGGACAGACAAGTTTTTATTTTTTAATTCACATTTTTGATAATTAATGTGAGACCATCTCCAGCATATAAATGTTGGGCTCTTTGATCTGGTGAGGGAGTGTTGCAAGGCACACGGTTCTTATTAAAATATATCAGTGTGTTATCTCCTGGCTTTCCAGTGGAGAGACACTTTGCCTTTAAGAAGCCGAGCCTTAGAGGAGGTTCCACCTTCAGGTTTCCTTTTCTCTCTCTGCTTCTCCCTGTGCTGTCTCCATCACTTTGCTCACTTCCACATAATATCATCTTCATCTCAGATAGCTGTGGCACAGGGGAACTGCATTTGTTGATCAGATTTGGCTTGTCTCACGCCTCCTCCCCAGAAGTACGGGGATGTGCGTGTAATGCTTGCCTGAGCCCGGCCATCGCAGCCTGATTGAGTGATCCTGCCTGTCACAGGACAAGATAACCACATCAGTAAATACTCCTCAGCCCTTCACCTCCACACAGTCACCAGCAGGGGCAGGGCTGCACACCACAGCCGTGCATCCTCTCAATTCATTTCCACTTGTGCCATTAAAGTCTCTACTGTAAAACATATTTATTTCAGCACATTTCATATTTAACACTCTGATCTATCGTCTCAGCTCTCTGCTCTTCCAAAGGGATTTCAGACTCGAGTTACACTTCGCTTTTCTCCTCAATTTGATGAGGTCTCTAGCTGGTATCACACCACCAGACTCTGGTTTCACAGTGTGATCTTTTGATATTCCCCTCTCTTCAAAACATCACCGGCACTGAAGACGGATTGAATTAGCGATTTGCGGCGTATTTATCTCGATCCGAGAGTAATGCGGTGCTCTCTGTCTTAGCACTCAAGCTCAATGAAAACAATAAATGGTGTCCTTATCTTCTGGAGTGAAATCAAGATAGGCGCAGAAAGCTGTGAGTTATTTGTGGTTGATTTGGAGGGAAAGGAGGGACAGGAAATGGACACCCCTCTCACATTACCTCCCGCCGTACAGTGGGAGAAAGAAAGAGAGGGAGGCAGAGGGAAGGAGTTTTAATCAGCACAATGCTGCGCCTCTAATGTGAAAGTGTCAAAGATGTGCCTTAGTCCTGCAATGAGTGAATCTGGTCAAGTCCTGTGTTAAATTGAAAACTGGTCTATTGGGATTTGGGGGGTGAAGGGACAGGGGACTTGGTGGTAGCAGCATCTTGGTCAATTATCGCAGTCTCCTGTGCTCCATTTCACTCGTGAGGCCTCTCCTCCTCCGTCTGACTCACTACCAAGGGCCAACAACCACCGCCTGGAAGCAAAGACACGGTAGAAGGAAGTGATGTTAAGGTGGAATACCACATGACGGGTTCCTTTCAATAGTGGGACCTACTAGCCATAAATATTTAGTTGATTGATTTAGGGGTTTTATTTGGACTCTAGTGTTTTTGTGTTGTAGATAGATGCTTACGTAAATAAGATTTTCAGCTTCTGTTTATTGAAGAAAACATGTTTTTTCTGTATAGAGCCTTTTACCATAGTTGTGTTTGAAACATGAATGTCAAAAGATATTTTCCAGTCTCCTGTTACTGTAAATTATAACATATATTCATATCATTTTACCGCACATTGGTATTTTGTGTTTGGTTGTTGGGGCGTCTTGTCAGATCATTATTGCAAATGAGAAGCTGTTCTCAACTGATCTTACCTGGTAAAATAAAGGTCAAATAGAAAATGTAATTAAATGGTCAGTCAGTTTGACAATTTTTATTTACACATAATGCAAACTTGAGATTAGGCTTAACTCACTTTATTATCAGTCGGCATTTCACTTGTAATGCACACAAGGACCTAGCATTAGCATTTAGCACACATATTAGGAGCTGTAAACTACCATTGAAAGTGGAACATTTAAAAATCTGGTCCTGGCAAAGAAAATTAAAAAGAGTGTTTCCAATCCAATATAAAACAAAGCGAACCAATGCAGTAATATTTATCACACTAAATGTTCTCTTACTTAATTTCTCTCAATATTATCTTTTTTAATCCATAACTATGATTTTAAATCTTCTACCTCTAAACTCTGACTGTAAATAATAAGTTTCTACCACAACTGAAAATCTACTTTATTCACATCTCACATAGGAAGAAAAATCAATCATTAAACTTTAAAAAGGGAACTAGGCAGGATTCTACCCTTTTAGTTCTTCTTCGCTGGTGTTCTAGCATTTTTCTCAGTGAACCTCCCCCTACAGTTTCCGTAGTACTTGTTTACTGTCGTAAAACTCACCGTTCACATCTAACAAACACGAGATTCAACTGACAAAATTCTGTCTAGTAATAAAAGCACACTCCTGACACAGACAAAGGGCTATCTAGTAAACTGAACAAACATACACTTACGGAACTAAACAATTAGGATTACTGGTGCATATGCTAACATCTGCGCTAGCCAAGAATTATCCAGGCACTGTTCATAAAATAAGTTCATAAATGAATAAACAGTGTTACAACCAGTGGCATCACCAAGATCATAAATCCAGTATGGAGGATTTATCTGAGCCAGTGTAAACACCTGTGACACCCATTACAAGCCATTTAACCATCAGAATAACTCTGAAACTGTTTAATTAAGATCAAAATGTTAGCAAGTTCTGCTTTAAGGAAATATTGGTGTTTATTTTACATCAGCATGAACAGGACATCTTACAGCTGCATACTTTTGTCCATATAGTGTATTTGTTGCCTGTTTCTGTTATAGATGCTTGAACGTATTTTGTCTTATAAATCATGAATGAACACCTCCTGTCTGTATACCCTTTTAGACAACACTTCTGTTCCAGGAATAATTCACCTTTATTCCAGAATGACATCAGTTGTTAGGATATGTTAGGGTAATTTGGTCCCAGGGTTATTGCAGCTTTGCAACACTTCTGGAGGTACAGTAATAACAGAGCCCTGATAAAGCTGGAGTCATTAACTCACTATGCAAAAGGTGTCATTTTGATGACATATTGTATATGGGATTTAAAATTAAGTACAGGCCCTTTACAGTATCAACATGACCAGAAAATGCTTAGATGATAAAATTCTGAATTTTTTAAATTGCTTTTTTTTTGTATATTAAGGTAGTGATAAATGTGTAGAAGTACTAGGAGTAGGATTAAATAAGTTTTTACTTCTTTCTCCTTCTTTTCGACTGTGCAAAATTCAGAATTGCATGTATTAAATTGTGATCATTTAAATGTTATTTTGTTTTTATCTTATTTTGTCTTGTTTTTTTGTTTTTTGTTTTGTTTTGTTGCATGTTTGAAATAAATACATACATAAAATAAAGATGTTGAACTGGGAAGACACTGACATCCACCGACTGTTGTCATTTTGGGCAGAGGACTCTATCCATGCTAACATTTGTGGAGCAGTGAAAGACAGGCCTGGAGTCTGGAATGGTTAGTAACGCCACTATGGCCAAGATATTTCTGATGCACAAGTTGTACATCACCGCAGCTTTGATTCTGAAACACAGGTCCGCTGTGTAAACGTCCAGCCTGTCTCACTTCTGTTACTCCTTTATCTTGGCTGTAGAAATCAGTCAATGGTAGAAAAAAGGTGGACTCACCATCTCACTTTTTTTTCCCAGAACCTCAGTGTAAAAGTGGCTTCTGATTCTGTTCCTTCCTTTGCCTAACCTGAGGAGCATCAGGCGTAAAACTCACACAATAGTTGCATGTCCTGGCATATCCCAGCAGCCTCTCTGGGCTGGAGAAAAAAGGATCACTTCCTGGCAGGTGCGATGTGGGGAGCCAGACTCCTGCCTTTCCACAGCCTCACCACCAAGCAAAAAAAAAAAAGAAGTAAACTAGAGGGGGGAAAAAATGAAAAGTTCCCCACCACTCTATTTATATGTGTATGTGTGCAGTCTATTTTAACCACCTGAGCGGGAGCCAGGATTCCAGCACTTGCCCCATATTTTAAACAGATGTTGAGGAGGGGAAGAAAAGCCTCACAAGACTCTTGCAATCAAAATAATTATCTTTATGGGTGGATGTTTACAAAGTGTTAATGTGATATTCTGCAGGCGTGCTAACCAGGCCTGCTTTTATGTGTTAAATGTGATACATTCCTCTGTCTGTTAAAAGACTAACACCTTTTATTCTATATACGAGAGCAAGAGAGTTTGTAAAAGTCCTCACCACTTCCTTCGTGGTGAGGAAAGAACATCCACCGTGGGCCGCCATCCTCCTCCACCTCACCGATCCCTCCCCCGCCAACCTGCCATGAATCATGGCAGACACTAGTGGATGCGGCCTCTTTGATAGGCAGTCAGAGAAGAACCAGCCGTGATTTGTAGCCACAGGGCAACAGTGCTGTTCTAACCTGTCCTCCTGCCAAGCACTCATATCAGATAGAGGTTGATGGGAATATTCTGATCATAATTCATATCCCAGCGGATCAAATGCGAATAATAATTTCAATCTGTACTTTTCTATTGTTTTTTTGTAATTTATTTACCCGCTGATTGGGGCCATTGGAATGTAAATGCACTCTTTGTAGGCTGACATCTAATAGAATATCCTCATTTTGCTTGAGGGAAGTTTGTTTTTAGAGCATATTAGCTTTGCCTCATTGTAGTTCAACAGACATTTTCTCTCAGGAATCGATGTTTAATTTGAATAATCACAAAAAGTATGTTCTTTTGGTTTTGCGTAGACGGCAGTGTCCCAGATGAATAAAGAAGTAAATGAGGGGAAGAAAAACAGGTAATTATGCTGAACCAGTAAATGAATGACCCACTGACCCTCAGTCCTAATTGATTTCGTCGAGGCAAATCAGCTTTATCTCCCACATTTTTGATGTGTTTTTGTTAACTGTCTTTTAGGGTTTTTTTTGCTGGGTGTAATTAATTGGTTATATGAATGAAGAATCAAATGCTAGGAACAGATCGTGGGGGAAATTTGCTCCTTTCATTTACGGGCAGAGCAATTATACAGCTGGAGTGATGTCACATCCTGGAAAAGGAGCTAAGGCATCACCTACTATCTGAATGATCATACCTAGTCTGTTATTTAGCTTTATTTACCATGAATAAAACATAGGTGAGTATCATTAACACACTGGCTGGAATAGTTACATTTGACAGATACACAAATAATGCAAATGAGGAGGTGGACTAAAGGTTAGCAGCAGCGGAGTGTGTTCAGAAACAGCGTAATAGAGTGTGGCCTCAGTCGGACCATCAGCCTCACAAACTGGACACGGAGTTACAATGCAACACTATATGTGCGAGCACGCCGTCTGGGTGATGACATGTGCTACTTTGCATGTAAATTCTTTAGCGATTCACCTCCGAGTGAACCCACTGAGAGCGATTCTGGTGCTGGCTTAAAGACAGAGGTGTGTTTTTATGACTAGGTGAGGCACGTCCTCTCCAAGGCCCTCAAGCGCTGTATCCCTCTACCCTCCCCTTTAATCACTGTATCAACCGCTCTCATAAACTCCATGAGCTGTGTATCGGTGTGTGTTTGTGCTTCTCAAAGTGTGTGTCTGTGTATGCGTCTGTGAGCATGTGCCCTTCGTTGTTTCCCCATTTTTAAACATAATCAGCAAAAATAAAAGCCGTTGTAAGCGGGCTCATATTAAAGGGGTGATTATTGGTAATAAATACTTTTTATACATACTTATTACAGAGGCAGTTTTCTTCTTGCGCTTAATGAGAGTAATTTGATTTGCTTGAGAGATTACAGTTTCCTAGAATTAATGCAGCAGTCCCCATTCCAAGATAGAGTGAGATCTAAGATTCTTCACAGGTCGTGTGCTGCTAGATGCACCCCTCTCACATAGCAGCTAATGGAGTTGAACAGCAGTCTGTCATCCCCCCGCCCACCACCCGAGCAGCTCTATAGCCCACATGCCCTTGGTTCCTGCAGTGCTTGTTGTTTGGGCTACTTCTGCCACCTGCATTTTACTTTGGACTTACCTCTTATTCACCAGCAGCTCCCTCCGAAAAGCAGGAGGGAGGTGATTTATTGTATATATGCAATGTTCAGTCATCAATGAAAATCCAACATCTGGACAAATTATTCACCCAATTGCACTAATTCAAGTTGCGTCGCATCAGGACTTGTCTTATTTATTTATTTATTCATTTATTTATTTATTTATTCATTTATTTGGTTATTTTGTTAACATACTTTTCCACCTGTGTCCATGTCTTGGCTTTTGCTGTTGTGTAATATTTCCATCCCGTGTTTGTCAAAACTCTTCAAGCTTAACGCATAGCTTAATTTGAGTTGTGATGATCTTCTCTGCTAACATTTATTGAAGCCCACAGCCTGCAGGACTGAGCGGCTAAAGCTGAAGGTGGCTCAGGCAGATTGAGGGCAGCCAATTCTGTCACTACCTTGCACTGTGCATGTTAATTAAGCTTAAGGTGGTATGGAAAATATGCTTACACTCAGAAGGACTTTTCCTGTGGCCTGCAAATGGAATGAATGGATGCAAATCAGAATCATGGATGCGGCTACTTTATGTGAACTTGTAGTGCCTTATGACCTTATCTCAGTACTAAGTAGCTGGTTTTTGCCAAATTAAAACCACTGTGAAACAATAGCCGTATTGTGCAAGTTAGTTCCACACTGTAATCCATTACAGTTTACTTGTTACTGTTATTGAAAAGTAATTCCTTACCTTACAACAGAAGTCTTCAACCCTGGTCCTCGGGGCCCACTGCCCTGCTTCAAACACCTGATTCAAATGATCGGCTCATTATCACGCTCTGCTGAAGCCTGATAATGACCCACTGCTTTGAATCAGGTGTGTTGGAGCAGGGTTGCATCTAAAACATACAGGATAGTGGGCCCTGAGGACCAGGGTTGAAGACCTCTGCCTTACAATATTACTGTCTCAGACTTATAATGCGTTACATGACTCCTGTATTACTGTAAGCTACATACAGACCTGTCATAAATGGTGCTTGTGCAGTAGAAATCCCCCCCCCCATACTAGAGATAGTAGAGCCTTGGGATGCATACATTTGCACCCTAAAGTATGTGTGGATGCATAACTCAGTAACACAACAGTCTATGATGTCTGAATCCCAACAGGAAGGCATGCAGTGTTTTCAACATGTTACATGTAGGCATTATAAGGGTCATGGTGCCAAGGAGGTGGGTAAATAAGCCCACGATTGATCGTTAGTTTACTTTGTCATTGCTGATCACAGGGATCATGCCGACTACCTTCTTAAAGCAGGGTTAGGGTTAGCAATGAGCATATATTCATGTGGACAATGGACTGTCTTCTGCCATCTTCACCCACTGGCTGAACATCGACCGGAAATAGAACTTTACAGGTGCTTCTTTTTATTCCTTAAGATCTCACAGTATTGCTGTTTTGTTTTTTTCATTTGATCAATGACATTATGGGCAAGAAGTGTGTTATAATGCCAAGTGCTATTGAACATGTACCAAATAAAATATGACTGATAATTAAAGGGAATAAGTAATGCTTAACACAACTGCATAACAGCAAAAAGTAATGTGTTGTAATGCATTACTTTTGCTACTCCCAAACCTGCTTAATAGTTATTAATTGGGTTGGCGGCATTTATTCCTTACGGTAAATTATCTGCACTTACTGTATATAGCACATTTTATACACCTTCATGGCCCAGAGGCCTCACATTGACTTCACATACACCAATAGACTGCTAGACCCTACTGGGAACAATTTAGAGTTCAGTTTCTTGCCCAGTATCCATCGGAGCCAGGATTCAAACTGCCAACCCTCTCCACCAACTGAGCTACAGCTGCCCAATATCCATTTATTTCTCATGATTTTTTTTGTTGTTGTTGTTTGTCTTATTTTTAGGGTTATCATTTTGTTAGTTTACTTGATAGAAACATTTTTGAAATAAAATTATATTAAATTGGCTGCAATTTTCGCTAGTTGTGTAATATTTTACAATTTTATTGGCTAAGTTAATGTGTCTGTCTTGGCTTGAAAAATAGAAACCTTATTCAGTTGTTTTGGTTGTTGCTCGAAATGAGTTTTAATACATATAATGAAAACCAGGTGCGATCAGAACCAAGTAAACAAACTTTCCATTACATATTCATTTTGATATTGAGACTCTGCACTGTCTGATTTTGTGTTGAGGTTGTTAAAGCTCATCTTGCTCATACATATGCCGTACATGTTGGGATTTTTCTGTTTCCATGTTTGGTGTTTGATGCGGTTCATTTGTCAGCGAACAGACCTCAGCAACATGGATTCAGTGCGAGACACAGAGCGAGTGTGTTTGTGTTTGCATCATGTGTTTGGGTTTAATTTGCAGACTGTAAAAGTCATTTTTAAACTGTTCTTAATGGTTTTTGGAGACTGTAAGTAGTGCATCACATGTTTACTTGTGCACCATGAACTGCATTACATTAACATACAGTGATTGAAACATTCATCAGCATACCCTGTGTCAATAAAGGACGTAAAACTGTAAATAAGGAGTCGGTTTCAGAAATGAGGCCTGCTTCGTGTCACATCATCTACCTATGAGACTTTAATACATTACTGTCCAGGGTGACGGGTGATGCATCTAGACCCTGCTGGAGATTATAACTCTTTATGGTCGGAGCAATCAGATTTTTTTTTCCTTTTTCTCATCCTTTCCTTTATTCCTGGCGGCATAGGATCATATTACCCATCTTGGAATGACTTCAACAGAGACACTGCTATTCCCAGGGAGCTGTCTCTCCCTACTGCAACTCAATCCATAGCCAATTGGACTGGCTAGTGATTTATAGAAAATCCTCTCCTTCAGAGGAACTCTCGCTCCACACTCTTCGCACACTGGGAATTCTTCCTCAGCAGATCATGATGTGTTAGGTCTCAGGTCAGGACAGTTCAAGGCAGCAAACATCAGTTGAAAAAGATGCACATAAAGCCTTCGCAAAGAGTCTGCACTGATGTTGTTTTAATGAAGGAAAACCAAAACAAAAGCTGCCGAAACCAGGGTTGTTTTTTTTTTTTTTTCTTCTTGGGTTTGCATAATGAAATCAACAACATGCTTTAAACAGAAAGATACTCATCTGCTCTTTGGGCAGATGTCATTATTTATCCATCTTCTCTTGACCAACAGTCAAGGTTAGCTGCAGGCAGTGCCGCGCTTGTTGTCTGCTTTACTGATTAGTGGGATTATTCATCTAGCTGAGTTACTTTGCATCCACACTGAGCTAAGCAACACGCCCTGTGGTGTCGAAACTGCGGTGGGGTTCGCTGACAACTCAGGCCATCAGTTCAGAGCCCCTGGCATCGTGACGCTCGATGACTGTGGCAGCGTCCGATCACCCTTCCTCTCCAGCACTTTTCTATAGCTGCGTTCAGACTATATTCATCTATATTCACCACAACTAAATAGGATTTAGAGGTTTTACTGGTCGTATCCCAGAAGTCTCGAGTGTATCAATAATGTTGAGTCCTCCGTCTATGAGACCAGGGCAGATAGATCTTCCCATTCTAAACAATATCATTCGCGCATGATAAAACCTGCTCACAGTATTCTAGGTCTCACGCTGGGTTTTTGGAAGCGCCCTTTTTCCCAAGCACAACACTCTCTGCTACAAAGTGATGCAACACTTCCAACAAAGATGCAATCAGGAGGAGCCCGTGTTTTCTAACAGTCCATTTAAGCACCCAGCGCAGTTGGCATGCCTCTGCTCCTTTCCTCCCACTTTATCAACTTGACGGATATTATCGCTGTATTCAGTGGTGGGCATCCCGAGGCATCATCTGCTCAGAACAAAAAGCTAAGGTCAGAGAGAGAGGGGCTACTGAGATCTGCCCACTGCATTGTTCCCAGACCATTTGTTCTGTATTTTTTTTCTTTTGTACTCTCGATTTTTTTCCCCTACTGTGCTTTTCATACTTCTTTGTTCCTTTTTTTTCACTCCATCTGCCTGCCATCTAAATGACACCTAAGAGTTGGCTGCTCCTCCGACCAATTTACCCGTGTGACCTCCCTCCTTTAGTACAGTCATTCGCAAGCAATGCTGAAGTTGAATGCCTAGCTCTTGGCGGGTAGACATAAGAAAGACAGTGACACGCGGCTGTGCGCTGATAGACTTTCCACTGGAGTGGATTAAATCAGCATCAGGCTAGTGGAGCTGATTACCCCAATATGAAAATGCAGTATCTTAATGGTACATATTTTCATGAGGCAGCCCAGTTGCCTTTCATTTTGTGGCTAATATGTCTATTCTTATGAGTCATTTACTTCTTTAATTACCTTTAGCAGCAGATGCACAATGGTGTATTAATGTGAATGATTTTTACTGCCACTTTATCATACTGAGCCTGTGAAGTTGAAAGGCGTAATTGAGGTGGAAGAGCGACTCATGAGAGAAACAATATTTAGTTGACAGCTCCTCTTGTACTCTGGGAGGGTGTTTATGAGTTTACACCACACTAAAGCTGTAATAAACACACTATTCGTTTAATAATGGCAGGGGGCGGAAATGCTTTCACTGAGATCTGCTCGGTTATTGAATCATCTCAGGAAGTTGTTTGGCATAATAAGAAGCCTTGCATGTGTACTTGCTGTTGCCTCTGTCCCTTCATGCATTCCCCTGCTGTGTTTGCATGCTTTTTTTTTTCCCTTTAAGGCAAGGATATTAAATGTTTGCAACAAGCAAACCCTTATTTGCTCTGGTGCCATTTGCTGCATGTGCAACTCTAACAATCCATGTCATTTGCATGTGCGCTTGCAGTATGTCTGTGTGTTTTGTTTGCAGCTTGTGTACTTTCCTTGGTGTGATTTTCTGATCCAGACCACTCTGAATAGAGGCCTTCTTTAGCCATCTGTTGTTAAGCTGCTGGCTAAGCAAGGCTGGGGAATCCAAACAAACGGCGAGCACACAGCAAACGGAAGCTGTCAAGCCTGCATAGCTGAGCTGACCTCGCCGGGTTGTGGAGGGGGGGCAGGGGGGGTGACCCTTCTGTACCAGGCTCCGAACGCCCGAACTGCCTGGTTGGGGCACTGTTTACCCTCCCCTCTGCACCTCCCGCAACCTCCACCTCCCCTCTGTTACATTTCCCTCTTTCTATCTCGTCTTCATTCTTTTATCTCTGTCTCCCCTCTGTTTCGCACTCCTATTCTCCTCCTCAATCTGCCCGTCCCCCTTATTTTTTCCCTCTTCACTCTACTCCCTCCATCATCAGTCCTGCTTCACAGCCCCCTCTCTTCTATCTCCACTCACAGTTAATAACTTTGCTTTCGTCTTGTTTTCCTTACGCTCATTTTTTTTTTTTTCCTCCAAAAAACATTTGTCAGGGCACTGCATTACCTGTTATGGAAAGAGTGGAGGGGGTTGGAGGGCAGAAGGGGGGTTGAACAAACAAAACGGGTTTTTTTATTGAAGTCAGATTTTGTCTTACGTAAGTGCACGCATTGCCTTATTGTTTAAACGTGGATATTTGAAATGTTTAGTGTTGTCATAAATATTAATAGATTAGCTGAAAAGTGCAGCGAAGGAAGGGAATCTAATGGTTTGAAGTGGGTATAAAACGTTGATTTATTTATGTATTCTACATGAATTAGTTTGGAAATCTAAACACAGACTGGAGAGTGTTGTTGCGAGGACCCTATAATGTGCAAGGTTTGAGCATCAGGGCCTGTTTTCCATGTGGAGTGGCTTTTTGGAAATGGCATTAATTATATACTTACTGGGAAACCAGACTTTTCCTGCTTTGCATTGCAGATAAATGTCTGTATTACTGAGGGAAAGAGAAAAAAATGCAATTAATAAAAATAGACATGATCCTCAAAGCTTATCCGCTTACATGTTTAAAAATCACCCCCCACCAAAATATAAAAAATTATATGCATTTCAATTAAAATGGCAAGTATTCAAAGTGAATTCTATTACTAAGTGTTTGCATAGTCAACAGCCTGCTAATATGATGTCTGGTATGGTCATATTGTGAACATAGGACCAGTTATTCCCCAAGCTTTTCCAATTTTTTAACAGCTGGCGACAGTAGTCTGTTTAATTTATGTAAGTGGATCACTGCTGAGTTACCTGCCGTACAAAGGAACGTTACATGGGCTCAAAGAGCAGGTTCCAGTTGGAAGGAGCTGGTTGGAAAAGAACCTGGTTAATCTACCACCGAGGAGCAAAGGCCCTTGTCTTTGAAAAGGAAACAGCAGAAGTGATAAATGTCAGGTAGGTTGAGACACGCGATCAGTCAGAAAGTCAAGCAGATAACCTTGACATTTAGGCCGTTGGTGTCGAAGCCCCGCTGAGGCTGCGGAGCGAAGCCAGAAGGCCCTGTGTCTTCTGAGCAGGACTACATTAAGAGCTAACCTATTAGTCGTGTTGTTGCTGGCTGTCTCTGAGCCGCACTCTCCTGCCTAATAAAGACTGGCGAAACGTAGCTGCTGAGTAAATACACTGAGGCTTGTGCACACGCGCTCACGCTCGTACACACCGGTGGAGACGCACAAACAGATGCACAACTCATTCCTTCTCCTTTTCTCTGAGTGGCCGCAGGGATCCGGTTACACCTGCTCGCACATCTTCCAGCAATTAGAAGCAATCTGCTTGAAACCATTTCACGTTCAAGGTCTTCCCCAGCTGTGGAAAAGGAGCCGGACGTTTGTGGAACAGCAGAGGTCTCTGTTGATGGGCCTGAACAAACAACGCCGGCCGCCGTCATTTTTCCCTGTCTGAGACACCCTAAACGACTCCTCTGTGAATGTGTTTCCTTCAGTTAACCACATCGTGTCTATTTTCTCAGGGCATTTTATCACATTCAGTTGCCTGTCATTTACAGTAGGTGATATTAATGACGTCAGGATAATAAATTCTGTTGGATCTTTGAGCTTTTTCGTTGAAATAAGCCTCTGTGACCAGTATTAGGATTCATTTAAGTTGCATAAAAGGGGGGGAAAGAAATAAAAACATATGTAAGATATGTGTATTTTTGTTTCCTCATAGGGGGAAATAGGTGCAGTGACAGATTCAGCAGAGAGCAGACTTGAATGTGGCAATGCTCTGAGCTGGGATTTGTAAGGCACCCAGAGCTGGCTTTAGCAGCAGGAAACCCCAAAGCCTGTAAATAATCCACATGTGCAGACTGCACATAAAGACATCCAGTGCTTAGCAGTTCCCTTATCACAGCTTGATAGCCTAGGGACATAAGAGACGCTCCTGCCTCTATTCACTAATATGGTGTGAAAGTAGATGCAGATAAAACGCCTGTTGTTTATTGAGGAAGTTGCGTTAACAGAGGGAAGAGGGTGTGAACTTTGAACACATTTAAAATGGAGAAAATAAAAGAGGATTGTGGATGACAAGGATGGCAAACTGCACGGTCGTTTTAGCTGATAAAGCCTTGTCATGACTGGAGGGTGTTTTCTAATCAAAAGCACCTGGAGGGTTTGCTCTCTGTGTATATGTATGGAATAATGTGTATGTGTGTTCATAGATACACACTTGAATGTATATATGCTGTGTGTGTGTGTGTGTGTGTGTAGGCGTTTTATCTCTGCAGTTGTTTTGCAGACTGTAACAAGCTGCCTCCCAAACAGCATTAACTGGACTACTGTTTAATATGCAAATATAGAACATGACGTTTTTAAAGTCAAACAACTATTTTCTGCTCAAGCTTTAAGCTTTTACAAATTTGTTCCACTATTAACAGTTTTAAATGATATATGCACTGTTTATAGTCTATTTAATTATCTATTTATTATGTCTTATTGTGCTTTTATCTTAGTACTTTTAGCTTTTTATTATGTTTTATTATGTTTATTTTATTGTGCAACACTTCGGAACCTTTGTGGTTGTTTAAATTTGTGCTCTGTAAATAAAAATTAATTGGATTGGATTTTCAGTGCAACCTGCTGCATTAATGTACTTACTGAACATTTTCTTTGTATCTAATCGTGTTTTTCAGGATATATCCATAGATCATTAAAAAGTCTTATATTCGTCCTAAATTAAAGCCTTAATTATCCTCAAAATTGATAATTAATCCTTAACCCATAAAGACCCAGAATTTTATGTCATGGTAGTGTCCATTTACCAAGCGAATAATTACCCTTTGGTTTAATATCACCCTCTTTTTCTGTGAAAATTGGGTATTTTGCTATATTTAATTTACTGTCCATGTAGGTGTTAATACAAACTCAGAGTAAATTCAGCAACTATTAAATCAAAACTGAAGAAAACATGAAATTTTTTGCAAAATTGATCATTAATTCTACATATCAACAAGCATATACATGTTCAAATTACCCACAGACCCAATAAATGATATTTTCTATAAATATTTGTACAGAAGTAGTCAAATGTGTAATTAGTGTTGAACATTAATGTATGTGATAATGAGTGGAGCCTTCAACAGTCATTCATGGTTTAGACTGGGTTAACACAATAAGTCTGAGGACTATTGGACTGTTTATGTGAATGGAAGGTTTGAAATTTGACCAGACACCTTGAAAAATATCCTTAATTTGGCTTTGTCAAATCTGAAGATAGCTTAAAAAATGTAAACTAAATGACTTCTACACACAACTGATTTACTACAGTCTATGTTCCTGCTATAAAATGTAATAGAAACAATAAGAAAAGTTTGACATGCATTGACTAAATCATGATATAAAACACTTATAATGTCATATCATCTGCAAAGAGTTCAAGACATACTGTTTTTTCTGTTCTCCTATTCATATATATTTCACTTGTATCTTCTTACCGACACTGAGAAATGTATGTGTACGTTCAAATTTGTCATCATAATCTGGCTGTAACAATAACCCTACTGGTGTTTGTGGTTTGTTTCAGTAGCAGGAACATTAGTCATATAGAAATGGCGGGAAACATTCTTCAGACTGGTTCAATACAATAACTATGAGGCCTGATATTCATGTGAATGGAAATATATGTATATGTTTTCTTCTTCTCCTTTTTTTATACAGATTTTTGTGTATTTTTGGGCATGTTGGTGTTTAATAACTCTAATAATCATTGATGGATGGAGGGGTTCAGGTATGAGCTTAAACAGCTTGAACATCAGTTGTGCAAACATTAGTCATGGACACATGGAAAAATAACTTTAGACTAAATCATAGTTGAGCCTGGTTCAACACGATAACTGAGGTCTGTTGGACTGTTATGTGAATGGAAAGTCTAAAATTTAATCAGACGCCTTGAAAAATGTCCATAAAAGTCATTAATTTTGCTCCATCAAACCTGCAGATAACTACATTGTGTATTCGGTGTAATTTCTTGTGGGGTTTTTTTATCGTATTTTGTTGTATTTTACCACATTTTTGTCTATTTTACTGCATTTACTTATGCACAACAAACAAATGCAACAGTGGATTGAAACATGGTTAGAACTGGTTCAATATCAGGCCTATTGGAAAGTCAAAAATTTGACCCGACCCTTTGACAAATATCCTAAAAAGTGAATATTGATTACTGATTATGAATTTGGTGTAATTTTTAGACATTCTTTTGTGTACTTTAGCATATCTTAGTGTGTTTTAGTGCATGACAATATGGATTGAAACATGGTTAAAACTGCTTCAACACAGATACCTGTTGTACTGTTTTGTGAATATAATGTATAAAACTTCACCAAAAACTCCTACTTTTTTCTTTTTTTTCATCCTCTTCCCTCCGTGGTCCGGATGCCTTTTGCCTGTCATCAGTTTTCAGTTTATCACATTTGTCTGAAGCTGCTCTTAGACTCGCATGCCTATCATGCGTCCAGTACCTCTGAATGGGGGGAGATCAAACGAAGATAAATTCCAGAGGAGGAGGAGCAGGAGGGGCAGCGGGCTCTGAAATAGAGGAGTGGGTGCTGTGTAAACATCACAGTGACAGTTCACAATAGGTTATTTTAGCCCAGCATTAAGCCTCTCCAAGGCATGCCAGCGTCTGTGGCCTTTTTAAAATATAAACACAACGGTAGCATTCCTCAGCGTGGAACAGGCTCCACCGCACACATCGCCTTTTTGTCTCATTATCATCTCTCTCTCTTTTTTTTTTTTCTTTATTTAAACCAACAACGTTTCTCATCCACTATCTTTCAGTCCGCGTAAACCCGTTTTTGCCAGCAGCAGTGTGATTTCAGTTAATTTACCTGTGTCAAGATGATCACTGACTATATTTTCAAGTGCATGATCACATAATTATCGCTCCTCCTTTAATTGGAAGAATAATTTGATGAAGCTGTTGACATGAATAGCAAGAGGCTATGTTCATTTTTCCAATTCCAGTCGGTGCGGCCCTTGTTGTGCAACTCCACTTTAACAACATAACAACATACAGTGCTCCTCTACTTTATTACAGTTGGAATGAGCCTGTCATGTAACCGCCCTGTCGTTAGGAAAGTGTTGACAAAACAGTACCTGCAATAATTTGAGCTCAAACAGCAGTGGTTAGGGAATATTACAGGGTTTGTGCAGGTCCTTAAAAAGTCTGAAAGTCTTACCACGTCTGAATAGAATAGAATAGAATGTGTTCAATAAACATGTTAACTGCAAAAATATTCCCTCCTCTCTTGAGGCTATTCTTGAAAAATGGAATATGAATCATATAGATTAAAAATGGATTATATTTGTGTGATTAATCCAAATTAATCCACAGCAACCCTGTGATTAAGCCCAATATAAACTGTAATTGTTTCACAGCACTAATAGAATAGAACAGAATATCCTTTAGATGGGGGGGTTGTATTGATTTCACGGCACTAAAGATTGTTCCCTGATTTTGACAGAAAAAGACAGAATTGCAGAAAAGACAAGACGTTTAATGCGATTTGGTTTGGCCGAAGTCTAAATCAAACAAACAAAACCATGTAGCTGGGCATGAAATGGAGCTGAAACTGTGTTCATTATGGTTTTAGAAAGGTGTTAAAGGCTGTAACGTGTTGAAAACTGCACAACCATTGTCTACTTCCATGTGTTTTGTGAATATATGCATCAAAACCAGGATGAATAATGCAGTTACTCTGACTATACTCAGAATTACATCACTGTATAAATATTAATCTTCTGAAGTTTTAACAGTAGACCTTATTAAAGCATTGTTCTCTTCATCTGAGCGTCGTAACTGATCATTGAGCAGACTTGCCCAATTATTTTTTTGAAGGTAAAGATGACGGTGAAGGGAAGACTTCCCAGAAATGCATCTCTTCATCCATTACTGTCTAAACTTCCTATCATATCCTGTTGACTCAACTCTCTTTGTTCCAACACCCTCGGCTGTAAACCCAGACACACACACATTTCACTGCATGTGTCATCAGTTACAGAGGAAAAGAAAACAGTAAACTTTGTTTATTCTTGAATGTGCCCGTAATACCACGCCTTGGGCGTTGTGAAACATTTTGTCACTTTTTTTTTTCTTTGTCTTTTGTTTCAGCATGAATTGTCAGTGTTTCACTTAAACTAAGATATATTCAAGTAAGCTTTAGATTATCTGATACAGAAATCAGTGAACACTAATGTTACATAAAAAATGTAATCAATGACTCATGGGTGTTAAAGACATGCATTTATGTACTTTTTATATGTACAGCTCTTTGTAAATGTCCTGGTCCAACATTGTGTTTGTTGGTTTAGTAAAGTTCTAATGTCCATACATATGCATTTATCTCTGTATTTAGATGTAATGTAATATATGTGAGGTATGAACAGCAGGAAAGAACTACTTTCAGAATTTTAAAAAAACGCTTCTATAAACCAAAGTGATCGTATTTACTCTGACCTCTATTTTTTTATTTAACATGTCTTTAACTCTTTGATTCATGCCATTAATTTTCTAATGTTTCATTCAACACATCAGATGTTTGTACCTGTTTGTGCTGCTTCTTATCACAGGTTCAAAGGTCACACTAAGTAGTGACTTTAGAACACATATTCTGTTTTTGTGTGTCTTTCTAAGGCTGTGTTCATAGTTCCTGTTTATTTTTTCTTGTTGTATATGAAGAAAAGAGAAATATATGACAAGTGAAAGCAGGTGTTTGGACGATAGATAGATAGATAGATAGATAGATAGATAGATAGATAGATAGATAGATAGATAGATAGATAGATAGATAGATAGATAGATAGATAGATAGATAGATAGATAGATAGATAGATAGATAGATAGATAGATAACCAGGGCAACTACAAAACTTTCTTTTTTGCTGATTTAGAACAACGGTCTGGTTTTAGTCATTAAAAAACTGAGAAATGCTTTTAAGCTCAGAATGTTTTTGTTTCAGACTTTTTTTTTTCCAGATTATCAGCTCCTCTAGAGATAAAAATCAAAATGCTAAAAATGTAAGATGTAAATATTGCCCTGGCGTGGGAGTGAGTCTTGCTCACATCGTTCTTAGTTTTGATTTGTACACTTTGTTTCTGATTATGGGGGTTCCCCCTTTCTACAAATTTCAAAGCAGCAGAAAATTAGGCATGCAGAATGAGATCTGTCGCTCCGTCGTCATTTATCTTTTACACCAGAGCTGAGAGGAGGAGAAGACAGCGACGGACAGAAAGTCGGAGAATTCAGGTCCGTTAAATTGAAGCGTGGTGTAAATGCCAGGAGTGTGGCCTCTTTGTAGCTCGCGGTCATATTTATGCCTCATGATGTCATGGGACAGCCGTGTGTTTGGGAGGGTCAGTACATACACCCACATAGACCATCACACAGCTGCTCTGTCCCTCCGTGCACTTTCTCTCCCTTTGTATCCAAAAGTATTGAAGTTTAAGGCGATAACATCACATCTCAAAGTGTCTGCCTCCTTATCCTTTTACACAGAGCTCTGTTTAACGTCAGATATCTTACTTTCACAACAGGTTTCACTTGCATTTTTCGTCTCCTCTCTTCCTTCCACTACTTACCGTTAAACTTTGTAAAGCCACTCACACACTTTGACTCCTATGCATTGTCAGTATATCCGAGATGAGCTGGATGTGCCCTCAACTGTTTGTTTAATTGTGGGAGCAATCGTCTGAGGAACATGGAAAGAATGAGGCCAGTTATTTACCCAGATGGTTTACTGGTGGAGGTGTGAGGCTGGCCAGCTCACTGTGGGAACACATCACTTGCTTTTCTTGGTATCGCTGACCGTTTTCAAGACCGCTGTGTTTTTTTTCCCCAGCTCTCTCCAGCTTTGTTTGCTCTGGATGGCATGTTTGATTATTTATCGTAAGGGAAAAGGGAGTAGCTGGAGCAATAAACATGTGACTGCACTGTATTTTGTTTTCCACTGAGAAGGCCGTGTCCTCTAACAGATATTCGAAGCAGCCATAAAGCTTTTTATTTGCTCTGTAGAAGGGAGTCAGGACAGAGCTAACGGAGGATCAAAAGCGCTGATTAGCCTCTTTGACAATTTGTGTTTTCTTTGCAACTTATCAGCAGATAAATATTTATTCTGAATGGTTGCTCTTGAGTTTTTCTTTTGTCTGTGAAATTATTTTGACATGTGAGCATTGTTCCCTGTGTGTACGTTCACAGCAATAGTTCATGTCAGACTTATATTTATCACTCAGAGTATGACATGATAGCCTGCGATGTTTGTTTGTTATTGCTCAGAAGGCCAAGGAATGTGGTTGTAAAAGGATGCATCTGCCCTGATAATAGGCATCAAAGTGTTCCCCAGGGACTTTTAGTAACAGCATCTGTTGTAGCGTTTCTATACAGCAGAGTTTTTTTAACCTTTCATGTTTTTTCTCTCAATCAGGCTCTCCAAGTGGCCCGGCAGATCCTCCTCCAACAGCAACAACAGCAACAACAGCAGCAGCAGCAGCAGCAGCAGACACCTCAGTCACAGCAACTGCAGCCTCAACAAAACTCTGGTCATAAATCCCCCAAAGTCAATGACAAGCAACAAAGTCTACAGGTACTGTCAATGTGTTGTCATCTCATTCGCCTGTTTACTTAGCTTAATTAGCCCATGTTTATCAGATGGTTGTTTATTTTTTGAGCATGTGGTCGCTTGTATGTTTTGTTTTGTTTTTTAAATGGAGTGAACTTACACAACTTTGCCTAGAACACAGTGTGCGAGAAAGCTCAGTACTAGGCCAAGTTCACAAACAGGAAATTAAAATTGGCAGTGCAATATTTGCAGGTACGTGTGCTTGTGCATTATGTGTGATTTAGCGCACACACATATACACACACACACACACACATACACACACACCTTGATGTGTCTTTTAAATTGCCCAGCAGAAATGGGTGCTGTTATAAAAATATGTAGGGTGAAGTGTTAGAAAAGCCTCCATATGGCTGGTTTATGTCACATGAGCTCATCTTGCTGCCTGGGATTAGATGGTGTGCAGTCTGGAGTAAAGTCTGGAGTAAGAGTGGAGACGAAAGGGAAGGCAGAAGTGAGAGAGCTGCAGTGCACAGGCAGAGGAAGCTCCACACTTTCCATATTTGCCTTTCGTCATTGCACACACACACACACACACACACACGTGCAGCAAAAGGAAGAAGAAGGCAGGTCTGTACCACTGGCAGCAGGGGGCGCTGTAGAGCAGCCCACATGAGGTGTGGAGCTCCAGGTGGAGGGCTGAGAAAAAGACGGCAAGAGGATGGGCCATGGCTGCAAAAGTAAGAGGGTTAGTGGAAGTATTTAGAGTGGCTTTGTGATGCAAAGAAAATACAGCAGCTGGCTTATATTTTTCATCTAGTTCAGTCTTAATATGAAAAGCACCAGCATATCTGATGCAATATTTACGTTAATTTCAGATCACGCGTATCAGCTGCCTCACAGATGTATATCTTTGTTTGAACAAGGAGCGGTTGTTTGTGTCAGTGTGAAATTGCAAACGACTTCGGGGCATATTTGGTAATTAATACAGAGGCCCTGTTCTCTATGTGTGTATATATATAATATTTAATACCCTTACTATCCCATTGGGGGCCCTTTTTAATGAGCTATTGTAGCAGCTAGGTCTAATGTCAGGTTGTGAAAAAGCCTCTTTGTTGTGCAGATGTCTTCGGAATAGCTCCAGAGGATGAAATATGACTGTGATGACCTTTCAGTTGTGTGCATATTTGTCAGGATTCAAATAAGTTGAAAGGATCAAACTAAACAGTTTCCACAGCCTGGCAGGGAATTGTGCTGCAGAGGTCAACAGAGGGGACCACAACGGCAGATTCCAGCGTACAGCCAGTTGTTGGTACATAGTGAAGTACTAGACCATCTCCTGCAGACAAAGACAAAATTAAAATTCTAATTTATTAATGTATACAGAGAGCTTGGCCAAGCTGTCACTCAGCTATTGAAAAGAGAGTCGGGCCCTTTCTCCCCCCCTTCCCCTCCCCTCCCCTCTCCTGCCCAGTTCTTGTGAAGAGAGCACAGGCTCGTTGTAGTATCTAACTAACACCATAAATTGCCTGCTCTCTAATGTTGTATGTTACATTTTACTGGTTTGAAACTGCCATAATGGAAAAGCCACAGGTCCAGACAAGTGTTTGTTTATCTCTGAATTACATATTCTGCTAATTAAACACAGGCTGAACCACATACATACACAGCCTCCCATTCATACATAAACATCAGTGTGACGCTCTGTGGGAGCATGTATTACATTTGTTTTTGTTTCGTTTTTTTCTCTCCTCCACTTATGTGTTTTTTTTTTCTTTTAGTGAGAATTCTCACACCGTCTTTCTCACAAACAGAGGGTAACTGTCTGAGCCTCACCTTACTTCCTCTTTTAAGGATAAACCGATGCTTAGAGGAGCCCCCTTAACGCAGAACATTCACTATCTCCATCATACAGCCTGGATAATGATTCTCTGTTGAGCCGGACTGGGTCATCAAAAGACATGATCCAACAATTATGAGGCTATGTAGTAAGCTGACACCCCATAAAAGCACCTGATCTGCGGACGAGGCTCCATTCATCTCAGCGGTCTTCCCATTAGGCATGAGGAGATGTGCAGAGAGACTTTTACTCATTTGGAGATGTGACTCACTTTTCAATTCGTTCTTATTCAAGTCAAAAATAATGAAGCACGTTATATACGAAACATCTGAAAAAAATGACCCGCATGGAGTAGCGAGGGGAAAAAAATATGAGTCAAACAAGCCTCACAATCCTTGATCAGCATTAAATGGCTCTTTGGTTTTATATCTAACAGGGGTGCCCCCCCCTCCCTCCGCAGCCCGTCACCCCTACACCGCCCACCCCAGCCTCTGGATGAAGATGCCTCCGCTGTATACTCGGCGGCCTAGAGGCGCTTTAATCAGAGTGGATACACAAACAGCTGCTACACAGGCTGGAAAGCAGCTAAACATACTTGACTGGTCAAAAAGCCAGTAAATTACATTGACAGAATGACACGTGTAATTAAAAGAATCCATGCTGCTTTTACCTTTTGCGCTTCACACCTACAGTGGCACGACGACGAGAGTCGGCAACTCCCACCCCGCTAATTACCATTATCAGTGAAATGGTAGGGTTTGACTCATTAGTTCCATGTGCATTTAATTAGAGGCAGGCTGAAATTGGATTTAACTTATTACTTTTTCATGGATCACTTTCTTGTCATCACTTCAAATTGGATTGCAGCCCCAGGTAACTAATTATGCCAGCCGCAGGATCAGGAGTGGAGAAATAGGTAATTAGGAACAACACTGTTGGACCCTCACTGATAGTCCACCAGCACCAACGTAGGGGGATGGGGAAATGAGGCTCGTTTGTGGCGTTGCAGACGAGCCCGGCTGGTTAACTACACCACATTGCATGGGCTCCTAGGTAGGCATCAGCCTCCTACAGGGGATTATGTGGCATTCAGCTGGGTTAAAGATGTTGTGTCAACATGGTGTCGGTGCTATCAGTGTTTTGCCCAGATTAGGCTTTTTTTCTGATCCTGGTTTGTGCTCGAGATTGGCCTTCATTACTCATGTCACCGGTGCAGTGTGAGGCATGGCCGGCAGCCAGCTCCACCACTCTGCGTGGACCCACCATGAATGACAGCCTGTTTTCTGTCTGTTTGGTCGGCTTTGATTAGAATGTGCACACCTGATTGATCCGGTTCAGAAATGGCAGGTGTACAATGAATATGCTAAACAGATGTAGCTGAAGTTTGAGGTTGTTTTTACATGTGTCAGTGCAGACATATTTAACTCAACTGAGCAAAGAATAAAGAAAATAATGATTTTAAACACTAGTAATCCGTCTCTGTCTCATAGAAATTATGCGATGCTTGCAACTAAATCATAAATCCAGTTTCTTTTAATAAACATAATGCAGCATGTGATCATTTTCCCTTTGAGTTCACACAATTTCTTATTGGTCTGCAACTTCTTTTGCCTTTCCTCAGGAGGCACTAGACACCTGGGATGGATGGTGTAACCACTAAATCCAGGACTTTTCCACCATTCCCTCCTGTAGCTGTTGAGGTTTAGACAATAAAAAGAGCTTTGGTTCTGGTTAGGAAAAAACATGGTTTGGTTCAATACACTAGGAGTCACTTTTTCCTCATATGTTTGCAGACATTCTCTGTATTAAATCCAGCTCTGGAATATTTCCTTAAATCTGATCCTTGAGATGTCAAGGCTTAAACCCAACCATAAAAAGTTTAATAATGCTGTCTTCAAAACCAGATGATAAATCGAGTTGGTGGATCTTTAGGCATTTAACCCTACTCTGTGGACAAGTTAGACAGTATTCAATATATTCCATTACTTGACAAATTTTATCTCTGATGATGGGACAAAACATAAGAAGATTAGATACAACCTTATTGCAATAACACAAGCACATGCAACAAAATGCAATTATATATATATATATATATATATATATATATATATACATACATACTGTAGAATACTACATATATTATATACAGATTTGCTTGTAAAAGCGTACAAAACTGTATAATATTGTGTGCGGTTATAGTAGTTGTGCAATTTCTATGACATTGGGTTAGTTTTATCAGAAAGTTGAGAATTTGTAGCATAAAGAACATCTTTAATTATAGTTTCTGTGTTTTTTCTGTTTTATATTTACCCATTGACCCTTATTTCTCAGTAAGAAACACTACTAACTATTCCTCAATGATATTCTCAACCAAATGTTTCATTGAACAGTTTGTAAAAAGATTGAACATGATGTCAAAGGTGCCTGACTCCTTATTTTTCAGTCAAAAAGCGAAACTGATCTGGTTTAAAACTCAACCGCCAGGCAATTGTCTTATCTATATTATTACCATTTGAAGGCACCATCCACATTTAATGATTCCCCCTCGTCTTTTGGTGCCTTTCTTCTCTTTCCTTTCTTTTTCACACCATAGTGTACAGCCTCACCGAGGGCATCTCCAGGTCAAAAGATAATGTCTTTTCAGTTTACAGGATGAAAGCCTTTTAAGTTCTTGAGAGCCCCTTCAGCGCCCCTCCTCCCCACGTTTGCTGTTCACATCCTTCATTTGCGGTCTGTTGGGGGGAAGCGTGATGTGACACAATCCAGGGGCCAAGCCTCTGTCTGACAGGACGGGGAGAAGCCGGCGGCCCTCCTTCCCTCCCTCTCCTACTGTTTTTGCAGTAGGCCCATGGCATTGTCCTGACACATGTATACCACAGCGCTCCAATCTGTAAGTCATTAGAGCAGTAGGCCAGAGCCCGTCATCTGGAGCTCCGCCAGCGCTGCAGGCCCATCCGAGGCAGCGTTTTGAGGCGTCCCGGCGGCTCAGTCGGCCGCTAGCCCAAAGTAGCGGCAGCGGCTGCAGTAGCCCACTGGCGAGGTGACAGTGGGCACAAGCCCGGATTAATGTTTGCAGTTAGTCGCTGCAAGATAAGGATTCTCTTTACACAGGAGGGCATCCTGGCAGAGGCGTATTTATATTTGCTTTTTATTCTGAGTATATTTCTGAACAGAAGAAAAATGCTCAGAAGAAGAAAATGCAAGACGCATTAAACATGGAGCGAGAACGAGTGGTGGCACGCTCCCAAAACACTCAACCAAATCAAAGCAATGCCAGTTCCTAATTGATTCACTTAACGAGTGCTTAAAGCTTGCCAAGATTAACCAGTCTATTAAGAGTAAAATCTCCACAGGTCGCTCACCACAAAAAAATTGAGAAAATTCACAGCAGATGTTTACATAAGCGGTTGCATCCTCAGACAAAAGCGCTTTTAAGCCAGAACAGAAGTCTGTCCGCACTTCAGAGAGGTGATTCTCCTGATTAAAACCCAGGTTGGAAGTAAAATGCTGCTTTCACTTCTGTTTTACCACCGGTCAGTTGTTCAGAAGGTTTAATCTGGATCAGTAAATCCTGTGTTTTACCATTCAAGATCAGGTAATCCATCTTTTTTTTTTTTTGGTCCAAATCCGGATTACCAGTGCTCTAAAGATCACATCGTACCAGCCCTGTAAAAAAAAAACACCAAGATGGAGAGCCGGTAGTGAATAGTTTAAGTGTTTTTTTATCACAGCATCTTAACAGGTCGTGGCCTCTGATCAGTAGGCCAGGATTTGGTAGCTGGTGCTAAGATCAATTCTCCCCTGCAACAATCCCACTAGCGAAACTGGGCTTTCTGGGACTAAACTGGGGGAGATACAAACCGTCTGTTGTTTTTCATGCTTCCTCCTTCTTCCACATCGACACTTGGTGCTTGTTAATGTGTCTCATTTATCATTGGATGTAATAAGTTTATGCTCCGACCACAACCACGTCTGTGTAACTACACCAGAGCTAGCATCATTTTTATCTTGTCCATACATTTTCTGAGCACTTAATTCTATTAAATGGTATATTTATCATATTTTGAACCACAACAAATGTAAATAAAACATTAAGTGCTTGATATCTAATTGTTAGTAGTACTAATAGTCGTAGTAGTGGCATTATATTGTAAATGTGTGTCAGATACAAATGAAATACACTGTTATTGTATCCTATTGATATTTTAATGTACTGTATGAAGCCTAATGTCTACTTTATCTACAGTGTCGGAAAAAATTATTAGACCAGCCCTTGTTTTCTTCCATTTCTTCTTCATTTTAATGCCTAATGGTACATTTGTTTGGACAATTATAATGTTAACAACAAAAAATAGCATGTAAGAGTTTAATATCAGAGCTGATATCTATCCATTTTCCATGTTTCCTTGACAATAACGAAAATCACTGAAGTTCTTCCATCAATATCTGTCATTGTACTGACAAAAAAACCAGTGCTTCTATAACCATTGTTATTACTTTTGATGGTCTAATAATTGTTTCCACGCCTGTAGTTCATCACATTTCAACAGGTCAAGTGCAATAAATAAGTACATGATATTTTCCTTCTATTTTTAATCACCTATTTCC
The DNA here is from genome assembly GCA_020466265.1 of Siphamia tubifer. Taxonomy (NCBI): domain Eukaryota; kingdom Metazoa; phylum Chordata; class Actinopteri; order Kurtiformes; family Apogonidae; genus Siphamia; species Siphamia tubifer. The sequence continues at coordinate 48,265,005 of CM035787.1, forward strand.
TAAAATTTCCCGCAATCTACACTGAAGGTTTGATCCAGATGAAAACCAAGATTGGCTTGAGGCTTTCGATCCATTTTTGCCCCCCCCCCAAAAAAAAAAAAAAACATTTTCCAGATTTGATCTAATCTGATATCTGTAATCCAATCATATTCCCTCTGAACAACTGGCCCCAGGATGTTTAGTTGCCAGGATCAGTATTTTAAGGGATATTTCCTCTCCTCTAGAGTCGCGCCTCTGTCACCATCGTCTTGTGCGTGATCCTCAGAAGGAGTTCATGCCTCCGTGTTTGTAAAAAGTCTCAAGGTGATGCTGTAATGAAATCTCGATTTGACGCGCGTTTCGCTTTGAGGTGATACAATCTGTCAGGAATGATCAGCACAACACTGAGGTCGGTGCTCGCGTGGAACCCCAGGATTGGGCCGTCTCTTTCGCTGCTTGTTTTGCTTGTCATATTGTAAAAATGTATTATGTGTACTGTATAGATTAGAACCAGGTTTGGGATAATCCTGTCAGAATGAAGTCATCTGTCCCGATTCATGCAGCCAAACAGGCACTTGGGTGGAGGAGGGAGGGTTGGCGGTTTGGGTTGGGGGTTGGGGGGTGGGGGGGACTCACTCTGTCTCAACCAGGACGATGACTGTCGAACCAACTCCAGTCACAGCGCTGGGAGCCACTCTACCATGTTTAGAACCTACTTTTCATTTGTGGCCTGATGTTTCCCTTCAAGCAGTGAAACCCCCCCCCCCCTCCTCCTCCTTTTAAATTTGTTGTATCTTTGTGTCATCCTCTGGCGCTATATCTTGATGTCAAGCATGTGTTGTTTAGAGTGATTCACACACCCTTTTTGCAGCAGGGAGGAAAGATAGATGGATCTATAGTGCACATTCGCATTAATACAGCTGCAGATAGAACAGATATGTAAGCTGTTGTCAGGTCTATGTCGTTTTTTGCGCAGAAACAGGCTCCATTTTACTACAGTTGTGGTGATGAAGAAAGACCAGCAAACCACTAATACTCTGATCATTAATCTGATTTCTGGAATTATCAGATTATTCAAGTGTAAACAGCATAATCTGATTATATAACACACAACTAGATTTCCACGATACTCTGTCTTTGTGTGTGTATACCTGAAAATGTGATTTACTTAGTTATTTTTCACCTGCAAATATGTAAAAACAATTAAATCACAAACAAAGGAAGTGATGTGGTCAAACTTTGAACAGAACATAACAGGAAGTTTGATTCAACCATCACTATGTGGTTTAGAACTCCGAAAAAGAAATCCAGTAAAACTAAAACTAAAACATGAACACTAGGTTAATCATATTTCCTGAGGTGAATGGCAGAACGGCAGATCTGATTATTACAATTAATGATCACACTCATAGTTTTATTTAACTCACCGACTGATAAGCATTGAGCTGTTTTTGAAGGTGATGTGTCCGACATCTTCATTAGCACTTAGCAATTAGCAAAACATCTTTTCCAACAAAACTTTTTAAAAAATAATTTCAAAAAATAATTTAAAAAATGATCGAAAACTATCAAAATATGGACTGTTATAAGTAAAGGAATATGTTATATATAACAGTCCATATTTTGATAGTAAACATGTCAATGGTTTCAGATGTCAGTATAATTATACATATATGACTTCACTGATAGAAGTCATATATGGATTTTTATTGAATTAGTTCATTTCTCCAATGAAAATACTGATGAAGGAAAGTGATGCATGTTCTCATTTTGAAACAAGGCCACCTGCGGCGTGTTTGTCATACATGTCAAAACATGTTTACTATTTAGTGATGAGCCTGGAGACTTTCTGTCTACACTTTGTTTTTAGGAAATACTACTAAGTTACCGTTCCTCCCCTTGCTGTTTAATGAGTTAAAGTTGGCATATATCCAGTTAATTGATAGTTAACCAAACATGGATGAAGGATTAACCTATAAAAGCTTCTGTTTCTTTAGGCGGCAGGAGGGCAAGGCTTTGGACAAGTTTACAATATGTTGTTGGAATATATGTTCTGCATATTTATAGATATATTTCTGCTTAACCCCAATTCCAGTGACTTTTTGTGTTCTTGCTTCAAAATTAGGTCCAGGGTGCTAGAAACACGTGCATGACTTTACCACCCACTTCTATTGAGCGATGGATCTCCTGCATTCAGACCACAGGGCTGTAACATAGAGACAAAACTTGACAACCTCAGAAATTCAACTAGTTATTGACATTGGTCCTTATTTTTTGGTTACGTGATAGGTTATTGTAATAGTTCAGCAAATGCATTGCGAAAATGTCAACCCAAACCCCCTTCTTTAGATATTGTTTTGGTGTTTTTGCATTTTAGTAGGACAGGGTGCATAGTTCAGACAGCTGTGACAAGTTGTCCAAATTACGCACCCACTTAGGACCCACTTTTATTTGTCATTTCCCTTCATGTCGTGAACTGTTTCACTCAGACATCCACCCAAATACTTACATATCCTCCTTTTACTGTCTGCATTACCACCTTGAAAGTCCTCAGAAACAACAACCTCTGAGCTGCAACTTTACCCTGAAAATGACAAGTTTTGACAAGGACATATTTCTGTTGTATTTTGTTGGGATTTCGTTGTTGTAATACCACAACTGATCCCTCGAGCACATGTTCCACCAAAATAACTCTTCTCCTGACACACTGAAGCAGCATCCTGTAAATCAGGAAAGCAATCCAGGTAATGTTTGACGTCACACCACAATGACTGTACAGAACTAGCAAAGAGTGTACACGTTCAGGGGCCACATTCAGACGAATATGATCTAAAGTGGGCCGGACCAGTCAAATAATATAAATAATAGGATAAGAACTTATAAATGATGTCAACTCCTAAGTTTTCTCTGTTTTTGAGGAAAAAATATCAAATTCCATAATGAAAATGTTTTCATCTATGAACTGTACTCAAACATAAAATTAATAAATATGAACAATCCGAAAATTCATAAGAAAAACTAGTGCGACTTTAACAACATTACACCTTATTTTATCATTTATACATGTGCAAACACAACTTACAGATCACAGTGGATCTACAAATACATACATTAAAGGACTAAATGACAAGCACATATTTCTCTTAAAACATTTTAAAAAATTTTTGTCATAAATGTAAATTTTTTTACACTAAAACAAAGACAAAAATTTGCTTTTTTATATTATTTATAGATTATTATGATTGTATTTTACTCGTCTCATCCAAATAAACATCTTTATTAATATTTTCAGTGTCAGGGGCTGGAATGGATCCTTTGGTGGGCCGCTTTAGGCCCCCGGGCCGCATGTTTGACACCCCTGCTATACACTATACAACACAGGTGTCAAACATAAGGCCTGGGGGCCAAATCCAGCCCGCCAAAGGGTCCAGTCTGGCCTTTAGGATGGATTAGATAGACACCCCCCATTCTCCCCATTACCAACCTACCCAGAAAAGTTCATCAAAATCCGTTGATAAGTTTTGAGTTATCTTGCTAGGTAACAGACAAACAAACTTTGGCAAAAACATAACCTCCTTGGCTGAGGTAATTAATAATCACTTTAGTTCAGGTTCCACATTCAGACCAATTCCATCTGAAGTGGGTCAGACCAGTAAAGTTCTATCATAAAAATTTATAAATACTCACAACTCCATTTTTTTTCTTTGTAAATATGAATATTTTCACATATTTACACTAAAACAAAATATAATTTCACAAACTATATTATCATCTTGAACAAATATAAAGAAATTGAAGTCTTTCGAGAGAAGCCAGTGCAATTTTAAGAATAATCTGACTGATATTAAATAATTTGTATTTGATCCATTATTATCTGAAGCTTATAATGAACATGTGGAAATGATAAATGGAAGGAGAGTATTGTTAAAATGAGGCTTATTCTTTCATTTGTTTCATGTTTATTGACATTGTTTGAAAGGATACTTTGTAAATGTAAACATTTTCATTATTTAATGTAACTTTTCACTATAAAATATAGATAAGTTTTTGGAGTTGACATTATTCTGAATGTGGCTCTTGAACTAAAATGAGTTTCACACCCCTGCTGTACACGATATGTTTTTGGATACGTTGAATGGAGGTGTTTCTCGGTTTCTGGGATACAAAACAATAATGACAAATGCCATAATATAGTTTTATATTGGGAGAAATATCATTGCATTGAATTAGTTTGGTTCAAATTGTAATAATAAAAAAAAAAAGAAAGGGGGGGGGTGAGAGGATTGTTTTTTATTTTGGGGAGGGGGGTTGTCTGTTTGGTCTGTTTATCAGCTTTACACAAAAACCACTGGACCACTTTCCATGCAATTTTCAGGTAAGGTGCGAGGTGGTCCAGAATAGATTCCATTAAATTTTGGTGAATATAGGTCAAAGGTCAAGGCCAGCAAAAACGTCTTTTTGCAATGTTAAGGAATAGGACAAATTAACTAAAACATTTGCGAGGGGTGAGGTTTGTTGTTCCTGACACCATTTGTTATCTCTGCTTCCAAAATGTACTTATTTTCTGTCAACATTTATTTTTCTTTTTATCCATGAAATGTTCTAATTCAAAATTTCTAAAATATTTTTTGTGCTCTCACTGTTGGTACTCATTTTCTACCACAACTAACAATCTACATCTACTTTCCCATTAAAACTCAAAGGAACTGTTGATACTTGAACTGTAGACACGTTACATTTCATGTTTGTGTTGATTTGAGATTTAAAAAATGTTTTATTTAAACTGTAATGAGAATTTTTACTTACTAAGTAATAAGTGAAGAAAGTCGATGCTTAGTTGCAATAGAAAATTAGTTACAGCCAGAGCATGAAAAAATATTTTAGAAGTTTAGAGGTTGAACATTTCTGAATTCAATGTGTTCACATACTTTTGTCCATATAGTGTCTTCAAATTTAACCTCAATCCTATCATCAAAAACCACCTTCTTCACCACTTATGTCCGGTTTAAATAGCAAAAAAAGAAAAAAACATATTTACGGCAGAAGTTATGTTTCTAATATACTTGGATTTACAATGTAGCCACATATGAACAAAGATCTGATCTGGAGTCAGTTGTACATTTGCATTGAAAACTGTACAATAATCCAATATAATATAAAAGCCATTAATTTACTACACCCTACATCAGGAGAACATATGAAAATTACAGCTTTCTGATTTACTGTTGCCTTCACAGGTGGAGAAAATTTAGCTCAATATTAAGACAGAATATCCACGGACACTGTGGAGCACATGCTGGTTAATAAAGTGGAGCGTCCTTCTTGTATAGTGATGACAAGAGCCACCCACATCCAGATGTTTGGCAGCTCCCTTTGCTCTGAGAATCCTAGCAATTATAATAATGCTGCACATCTTTTCTATTTTGCCTGATGCAAACTGACCTTATTTGTTGGGATTAAATATAACAGGTGTAGTGGAGTTATTTTTACCTCCACAAAGCGAAGCCTTCACACACTCATTGTTATCTCTTAGTCAAGTTGTGTGAACTGAGTATGTATTAGTATAGTTTCGGGTTTAAATCAAAGATGAATCAATCACCAAACAAGAGGTAAAAATTCCCCCACCTCCTTAAATCGAAGCCGTACAAACCTAAAAGTGTTCTTGTTTTGACTAAGTGAAAAACCACACTAGACGGTACACGCTGAAACACAAGCTCCATTATACACCGGCTGGCATATCACCTTGGGAAATATTTTGCAAATACAGAGTTTACGTGTGCTGACTAAACACTGTGTTCCTGAATGCTGAAATTAAAAGTAAATAACCAAACCCATATATAATAGAGCAGAGAACACAGTGACTCAGACATGACTTACTGTAACTCCACTTGGCTTCAGGTGATAACCTCACACTCTCTAAAACACAACTCACTTCAACTACCAGAAATAGTATAGACGAATGGGAAATGTGAAGTGATGAGTTCATTGTAATGTTGTGACACTTTAAATGGGCTTTTCGGGTTACGGGAGCTACAAATAAGTATGAACATAAGTAGGTTTCTGTACAAAAAGTCAGAAATCGACATGTTGAACTTGTTTTAACCCGTTATCGGGCAAGTGACTATTTGCGGTTATTTCCACTTACGTTACAAGACAGTAACAGCAACTTTTACAGTGAGAGCCAACAATCCCAGCTCTAGTGTGGTCTACAGGGTCTGTAAGGTCCGCCTCTGTATGAACGCTGAGTGTACCTGCTTTGTTAGGTACCATGAAGTAATGGTACTAATGTAAGGAATGATGTTCAAAGGGATCATATAGATGTGGACAGGGGTCTGGATCAGCACTTATGTCATAATGTTTTAAAATACATGTCTCTTTCATGTTACATCACCAAATCCAGGCCGCTGAAGGGTACAGTCTGGCCCCTGGAAGGAATTTGTGAAATACAAAAATTACGTTTTTGGTTTTTGTTTGATTCCACATGCAGACCAATTTAATCTGAAATGGGTAGCATCAGTAAAATACAATCATAATACCCCAGAAATACTCACAAATCCCAATTTTTCTTTGTAAATGTCAATATTTTCATGTCATTTTACTGTATTTACATTAAAATACCATCTAAACGCAGTCCAAAACAATTATGCATTTGAAAAATTTGTACATATTAACTGTTATTAAGAAATATACTGTAGTGCTCAGGATTGACAAAAGAAATGACTACATTGTCATTTTCATTAATTTCTTTGTTTGTTTTTTTGTGGAAAACAGCGTTAGGCAAAATAAGTTTTATTCCAGCTTAAACCCTTTAATTTCCATTATATGTGGAACAATGGATAAAACAAACTATCATTTAACAAAAATGCAAATATGAACATTCTAAAATGTCTCTAGTTAACTTTGCTAATAACCTGCTTGTTATTAAATGTTTTAATTGTTCATTTACTGTGATTTGTAAGTTTACATGTGTAAGTGATAAACTGAGACATAATATTGTTAAGTTATACTTACTTTCTTTAAACAATTTCAGTTTGTTTTAAAGGATAGTTGGTCGATATAAACATTTTCATTGCATAATTTTACTTTTTTTTTGCTGTAGAACATAGAAGAAAGTTTGTAGTTCACATTATTTATATATTCTTATGTAATTATTTCACTGGTCTGGCCAACAACAGATCAAATTTGGTTTAATGTCGCCAATGAGTGAGTAAAATGAGTTTGACTGCCCTGCATTACATGTTTAGTTTTTGGAATTTTTTTTTTTTCTTTTTTTTTTGAGGGGAGGGGCACTTACAGGAAAGGAAACAAATACAGTAACTTCATTAACCTTGCTTTTTTTTTTCTTTTTTTTTTACATGGCAATGAAAAATTTCGGGGGGAAAAAAAATCACAAAAGTAGTGACGTTTTGTTAGGTGTAATAACACATGAAGGTTGAAATGTTGAATTTCAGGGTATTTCTGAGTGTCATATAAAGGGTTAAATATTTTTAATCATGACTAGATGGAAGTGAATCTTGTCTTTCCTTGTTTGTTTGTGTTGCCACCAACTTCAGAGTAAAAAGAACTTAATCTTAACATATTCAAAAAGGTTTTTATGCTGCTTTTTTTATACTCGCAGAACTAACTTAATGCTCCACCATGTGATATTCACTGGGGTCAAATAAAAACGCTTTAAGTCGTCCTTGAGCTGTAAAGCATAATCGACATGTTCTATGATTTATTTATCTAATTAAAAGCTTTGTGTCTGTTTAACTTTAAAAGGCGACACTATTGAAGTACCGTATAAATAATGTCACACATTCTTGTACTGTTGTTGATCTAAAAAAAGTATTTTTGTTTCCTTGGCAATACTATATAGAGCAGCTGTTATTAATATAGGTCCCACACCTGCCCTGCTGACTCCCTGCATCGGTAAACAGTGATTTACTTTACCCACTCAGGGAAACAGACTCTGTTTGTTTTCTCATGACAATGGTCCAGGTCACCAGTGCCTTTCAAGAAAAGGAATGAGCATAGTTTTGTATTTTCCTCCACTTCCTCTCAGCCTCTTTCTTTTTCTTTCTGTAGTAGCGGTCTAAGACATTGGTTGGCATGCCAGTGCAGCTTATTCACTGTGTTAGTGTTTTGGGAAGGCTTTGTAATTGGAGCCGAGTCGTTATCTTTAGCCAGAGCAGAGCAGAGCGCAGGCCAGACCAGACATTAACTCATACTTTCACTCTAACTCAAGCAGGAAATGGGAGTATTTTATAATGTCATCCACTCTGTCATGAACACAATCGCTCAGTTCTCTCTGTAAACTATCACAGGGGACGCCGGTTCAAGGCTCAGGGATATTGATGTTTCTCTGCGCTCTGAAAAAAAAAAAAAAAATCTATATAGTGTGTGTATCACATCGACACATATGTGTAATTATTTTACATGGCGCAGGCACAGAGGCAATGGATTAGAAAGACAGTGTGTGAGAGGAGAAGCTTGAACTGTGTGTCTGCTAAATTTATCATGAGGCCTTTGGGAGCGTTGAAATGAGAACAGTGGCCTATTACTGCTAAGAAGGTGTTTTATTGAGAATACGCCGACATGCCACCCCAGGGAGAGTGCCGGGGGAAAAGAGTGTGGCCATAGCCCAAACCACTTTGTGCACGCTGCTGTTTGTGTGTGTGTGCACGCCGCCGCCGCTGTCGGGATGTCATCGTCTTGTGTTGTTTTTTTTTTTTTTTTCCTGCGAGATGTCTTCAGTGTCAAGATAGCAAATAAAAGCGCCTTTTCTTCTACTTAATTATTCACTATGATATGTATTGGCATTGTCACTTTTGACACTTGAGGTGCCCCAGTCAATAATTTATATAGGTCAGACCGGCTTAGTAAAGCTCATTGTTAGTTATTAGCAGATGAGAGCAGTGGCTTGTTATGCAGCCGCTCTGTTTATTTTACCAGTGTGTTTGCGGACTGGAATCCATCCCATGAACATTCCTTCATCCTTGGCCAAGGGTTTATAGCTGTTGATATGAGCTGTGTTTTAGAACTCTGTTATTCAGCTTTGTGTTTATTGTCATGATAATTAACAAAGTGAGGTGTTAAGCTTGCCTTAATATGCCTATGCTCTAATTCTTTGTTAAGTGTGTTGCATATGATTTTTTTTTTTATTGTTTTGACCAAAAGTAGGTCTGATTTGCATCCCTGTCTCTTTATTTCTGTCTTTAATACACTGTGGAATCAACTTATTTTAAGGTTGGGTTCAATGTAAATACTTGTAAAAGCCAGATCTGTGCCCTCAGAGGAAATAATGCTTATGTGCATTGACAGCAGGCAGACTTTAGTGTTTCCTTGTGAGTTCAGTAGGATCTCCAGTAGGTGGCAGGGTCCTGTTTTCCTCCACGTCTTTACTCCTTACTGAGTGCACATGGGTGTTAAAGAGTGTGATGATATCATGACAGCTAATTGCTCTCATTGGGATGGAGTTGGATGGATTGCCTGGTAGCTGCTGTAATGTTAGCTATTAATGTAAGTGGTTTTAGCTTGTCTGAGACCAAATTGTAGGATAAGTGTTTAAAACTGGGGGGGAGTTGCTGCTGTGTTTGATTACATGAACAATACACTCCAACTTATATCACGTGTTTATTTTTAATATTTGTTCTAACTGAAGGTAAAACAAACTGTTCTCATCAATACATTATTAGACTTGACAATAAAATACAGCCTCTTTTGTCCGTGCTTCAAAAACTCTGAAGGAAGAATAAATTCCAAATAGCTACAAAGACTGTGAATTGTTTGTGCATTTGTTGTTTTCAGCATGTGAAATGAGTTGTGTCTTTGTTCTGCCACTGTAAACAATTCCATTTAACAGAACAATAAAGGGGCTGATAGCAAGGCCAGTTTTCTTTCTTTCCGCTGGATAGCTGTGTTTACTTATCTGTTGTTTAATTAAAGGGCCTCTTTTCTTTAGGCTCCCATTGTTTCAATAGCACGGCCGGAGTCCCGGCAGGGGTCAAAGGGTTAACAGCCGTCAACTGTGTGTGTGTGTGTGTGTGTGTGTGTGTGTGTTTTTTAAAGGGGCCCCCCACACAAAGCGACAGTTTCACCTGCAGCCTCGCCTGTAGCTTCCCATTGTGTGGCCCCATTTGAATTGATTATGTTTAGAGGGCTGCTTGTGATTGGTGGAGAAGGGCGTGGTTGATTGGATAGTTTTGTATCTTGTCAGCCGGGGAGCAACCTTGCGCGTGCAATCTGTCTGTATCCCGAGGAAGGTTGGAGACTCCACAGCACAGCAGCGCTTCGACTCAGCCTCCTCTGCTGTTCTCTCGCTTCTACGTCTGCCTCCACTCCCTCCCTCTCCCTTGCTCTCTCTCTCTCTCTCTCTCTCCCTCACTCACTCACTCTCTCTCTCTCTCTCCTCTCCTCGCCGCTCAGCTCTCCGCTCTGCTTCACTCCACGCCGCGTGGCCCGGCACTCTGTTTACCCTGCCAGCTAAATGGAGTTTGTCAGGTTTGTCAATATGATTGATTTCTGTGATTTTTCCAGCTTTCTTGTATGAAAAAAAACTTGACAATTTAATTTGATCAGGGAGGAAGAGAAAAGGAGGCTTATTATCTGTCTATTGTTGATGTACTTTATTGTAATTGGTTTAATTTTTGTCATGCTGTTTGTATGAAGGGAGCAGTGATCTGAGCTTTACCTTTACCGTTGAGACAGTGACAGTGTGTGTTGTGTGTCAGCAGTATCACAGCTGTTGTCATATGTAGTAGAAATACTGTATTATCGTACCTGTATGTGTGTGTGTGTGTGTGTGTTTTTAAACTACACTGGATAGACGAGCTGCTTCTGTTTGTGTGTATTTGTCAGATGTGGACTGGTCAGCTTTAGAAACTTGGGAATTCACTTGTACTTTAAGCAACAGTTTCTTTCACTTTCCTTATTTAATAGTAAACATATGGAATAATAGATCATTTATAGTATGTGTCTGACTACCTTTTTACTTGTTTTTTTTTTACTCTGTTTAGTTTTGTTTACTCTGCTGATAGTGGGCTAACCAGTTAAGCAGGAACTTCTTAATGTATGTTGTTTGGATTGTACAAAGTTATTGGAAAAATAGTCCGGTGTGCCTTCTGTTTTGCATTATTCATAGTATTCTTTAAAATATATATTATTGTCTTTAGTGTTTTAGAATATTTCAGGTCCTTTTTTTTTTTTTTTTTTCAAATGTCTTTTAATTTTGTAGGAACGTTTTTATTTCTGGCTAGACCGTATTGCCGTGCGGTGTGTTTTGTGATGGTTTGTTCATGAGTTAATGAGTGCTGGTCAGACTTTGCCTGCTCTGAGGCTATGGCCTGGAATAATCCTCACTCTCCTTATCGTGTCACAGTGAATTAAGACAGAGCCTGGCACAGCTCTATATTTGACACCGTCACCACAAAACCACGTTGGAGACACGCTGTCACTCCAAATGTCATCGCTCACATCTTCCTGAAAATTAGTGTGTGAATGTTTGTACAAGCTGTGTGTATGTCTGTACTTGCAACAAAGGGAATTCAGAGTTCACGGATTAGAGAAAGTTTTTTTTATTATTATTTTTAGTGTGATGATTATTATTATTATATGCTTTTCTCAGGTTTGAGTCTGTATGACAGGTTTGAAGTTTTAGATAATTGACTTTCTTTTTCAAGTGACCTAAATTTTTTACCAGTCGTTTTATCTAATTTACTCCCACCACACTGAGAAGACAGGTATTTTTTTTACTTTTCTTTTTTTGTGTGTGTGTGTTTATTTTTTGTTTTGTTTTTTATTTTCTTTTTGCCTGCCTGCACTTAGCGTTCAACTAAAATCCGGTGTGCATTGTTTCATCACCTTGCATCAGAGCATAAAAAAAAGTAGGTGACTGAAAGAGCGAACAAACGGAGAGAAATCCTAGAGAAGAATATCTGAAGATTGAGAAGGAGGAGAGTGAAGCCTAAACAGGGCAGCGTGCACCGTAATGCCGTGCAGCTGTGCCGAGACTCGCAGTTTGGGAGAGCTGGAGTGCGAGCTGATTGGGTTGACAGTTTGTAATCAAAGTTGATTTATTGTTCATTAGTAGTGCATTAGCCCTTTCAGGCAGGGGCGTTATTTGTGCAGTGGCCTGTCAAGGCGAGGGGCTGCCAGCACCTGTCATTTCTAAACCATGACATAGGCAACCAGATATTAGCTGTGTACCCGGAGAGGGGGGCACGGGGGGTAGCCGCCGGAGCCCCACTGCTCACTGGGATATCCTTTACAGGAACGGTCTCTGCTTTGTACTGGAGGCAGGAGAGACCAGAGTGAGACGGGGGAATAGTTTAGCAGTGATATAGTGATCCAGCAGCTGCTCTCTGCTGTTCCTCCCCGGCTTTTCCAACTAAAACATGTTTTTACTCGAAAAAAAGCTTTCATTCATTTTTTTAAGGGTCATTACTGCACGTCTCTGTTTCAGATAGGAAGATTAACTCTACACTTGAGATGCCATGTGTTCCAAAGAGTTCAGATGGTAGGATAATGATAAGATTACATGGTGCTGAGTGTTTTATGGCATAAGGTCTTCTTGCTACTTATCACCGTCACAACTTATAGATTTATAACGGAAAAAGGATGTGAGAGAACTGCATGCTGCACTTAGAAAATACAGGTAAATTATGTGGAAACTTATAAACTTGGTCTTAACCTTTATATATATATATATATATATATATATATATATATATATATATATATATATATGTATATATATATATATATATATATATATATATATGTATATATATATATATGTATATATATATATATAATTATGGATTTCTGATTTTATTAATTGTCAGTATAGTTTATTCATGTGACTTAACACAACAACATTAAAAGTGCCAAGAATCAACACAATTTGTGGCCCTCTTGTCTGCCGTCATGGAAACAAGGATTAGTTTTGCGTTGCTGGTGTGCAAAGAATAGAAACAATCTGCACGAGGATGTGTCACCCATTGTCTTTTGACTACAGTTTCATTTGAAAGGGATTTAAGAGGCTGTGATCTTAATTAAATCTCAACTGACTCAAATAATGCATCTGAAGACGTGCACTGTTGCATAACGGTGTAGAGCTGGTAAACCATAGATCACGGACACGCAGTTTACACCGACACTGATCGTGAAGACGTTTCTGGGAAAAGGTGAAAACGGCGAAACGGTGGTGGTGGTGTGTCGTGTAGTGGATGTCAGCGCTAATTTGTACGCCGGGTTTCGTACCTCAGGCGTCTTGTGGTTTGTGTAATACGCAGCTGGAGGTGTGGCTTAAAAGGTCAAAAAGAGTGACAGGGCATTGAGTCACATGTCAAAATGTGAAGCGCTGACTTTCTTTTTTTTTGTGGGCTTTGGAAATACTTATGAATGGCTTAAAAATTCAGCTGCATGCACTTTTTTTTTTACCTTTTTATTTATAATATTTTTTTTTTACACAATGCCTGCTTATTTGTATTGTTTCTGATATAAAATCACAAATTAATTAAAATAAAAGAGACACATCCTTGTTTATATTTTAATGAAGTGTAAGATGGTGTGTAGCATGTCCAGAGGTGCAGGCTGTGTGTATTTGGTGGTGGTGGGGGGGGCTGCCCTGTACACCCCCCTCCCTACTTGGCAGTGGTCACCTGCCTCCAGTGTGGGAACCGGCGTCCACCCCTGTGCTCAGCTGTTATTGTTGGGGTGAGATCTCGCTCACTTCCCTGTGCAGTTTGTTTGTTTAAACCTGACACTGCGACCGGCTCTGATGAAAACCCTGTTTGTTTGTGGTCGAAAAAGTTAATTAAAATGCAATCTTAACTTTTGTTTTTACAGTTGCTGCAGATCATTTCGGCCCCATAACCCCCCCCCTCATCTCTTCCCACCCCCTCACACCCCACAACCCTACATCCCAAAACATATATAGAGTGTGGTGAACTGAAATGTGACAGTGATTATCCTGTTTATCTGAGCTGTAAATGTTTTTAAGACAGCTTGATTGTGAATGGCTGAGGGGTGGGGGGGGCATGGGGGGGGGGGGGGTATGGAATTCTTATCACGTATTGCGATGGACGGTTCTGGCTTTTAAATTTAATAGGTTTACACAAGAAAGTAGACTCCTCTAAAATCCACAATTTATTAGAATTATTACTTTTATTTTTGTTAGTATTCATATTATGATTACTATCTTCTTTTCATTAGGGAGATGGTTTTATTGTTTTGAATACACATCTTTTTTTTTTAAAGGAGGAAAATAAATGTTCTCCACCTCAGAGATTTCAATCAACCTGAATGGGTTATGTGGAATTAGTCTTTCCAGTGTTGTAGACGACTAATTATGTTCACACATCACTTCGGTACAATAGCTCCCGTGAAATCCTCATTTTCGGCGACATTTTCATGCAGCAGATCATAGTCAGGAGGGGAACTGGTCTTCTTGCGCCACTGCAGGCCAAGGTAAAACAACAGCATCAAACAGACTGGGCTCGGTGATTTCTCCTGGGCTTGTTATTTCTTTTTTACTTCTCCATTCCATTTGATGCCCCTACAAAACAAGATGACCCCAGGGAGCACAAATGAAAATTTGATAATTCCCCTTTTTTTTTTTTTTTTTTCCTTTTCCCCTTTTTTCTTCCAGCCGAGCAGCACTTCATTGGCCAGTGAAACATCTGTGCCGGTCTCGCTGACATTCACCTTCCTGTCCCTCATTTCTGTTCCCCTTAATTGCTTCATTGAAGGAAAAAGAGCCATCTTACCGTTTCGTTCACCCCTACTCCTTTTCACCAGGCTTTGACCTTTGACTCATATAGAGGGGTGTTCATAGAGCGTCTTCATTAACTCTGGATATGGGACTTTCTGACATTTTTAGACCATGAGTTTTTGTTCTGTTATTTGTTATATTTTGTATTTTTTGCTTCTGATATTTGCAAACAAAAAATTGGCCTTTATAGGGATTTTTGCACATCTGGAATTATTATATTAATGAAATATATGACCCTCTTAATAATTAATAATTGTACATTTTTCATATATATATAATTTATTATTATTATTACTATTATTTTATTTATTTTTTCAAAAAAATTTAAATACATACACATTTTTAGACATGTGATCATTTTGCAAAACTGATCTGCATTGCAGGCTCAGTTTACTGCTCAGTGTTCATAATGTGTTTTTTGTGCCTTCACAGTGTGTCGTTGGCTGCACATGTGCCTGTATGTGCTTGTGACAGTTAACACACCACAGATGAAATTTGTGTACGTGTGTATGTCTGTGTGAGTTGTGTGTTCGGCCAGCAGGCCTGTGCTGGTACAGTATATTGCCTGCAGTCACTCTGCAGCTGTGTGAGAATGTTCTAGGTTTGAATGTTTATGTATGGGAGGCACCTGGAGAGCACCACACCTTCGCGAAATTCATAAACGTCAGCTATTTCTGGCATCTTCAGAATGTCCTCTTTTTCACACCCTCATATCGGTAGAGTAGATTAGAGCTGGGCTCGGTGGATCCCTCCAGTTATTAGCCCAGTACGAGTCTCCTTTTAGACTATCTTTAGATGGTGATATATTTTTGTGGATCATCTGGAGTCATGATGTTATCCAAGAGATAAGGGAGTGCACCATATGGGAGTGCTCTAAATGGCGACTGACGTCCTGTGTTTGCGTTAAATGGGCATGAGACAGCGGCCAGGGCAATATTTTTCAGTTAAAGTGCTCCCTCCCGCCCTCCTTCTCAATAGGACCCAGTCTTAGGCAGATTTTCACTCCTTCAGCACAGGATTAAATGGTAGTAGTTACATTGATCAATAGGTTAAGAAGCATACAATCCCTCTTGCTGCTAATGACCTCAGTAGTAATGGGTAATAAAATGGGGGTCTGTAATAGCCTCTTGCTGGAGCTGTGCACAGAGGAAGCTGCTTCAGCTGTAGTTACCGAGAGCCAGACGCTCCTGATGAGGCAAAGTGTGAAACCATGATGAGATATAGGTGTAAAGAATTAAGACAGTTCAATTGAAGGAGATCTCTGTAATTTCTAATGTAAGTGGCAGCTATTGAGAGCTGGTTAAGTGTGTAAAACCTCTGTGTTAACTTGTGTGCCATGACAAACTGATTATACAATTGAAAATAAGGCTGAAGTTATAGCTTTAACATGGTGGTTAAAAATAGAGCGTGCTGAATCGAAGAGATTTTTAATGCATGTCAAATAAAACTTCAAAAAGAGGTATTGTTTTTTTTTCTTCTCCTTTTAATCCTGCAAATGCATGAGGGTTAAGTGTAATTTCCAGACGGCAGCTGTATATCACGTCACACGTGGTACTTACATGTTGGCGAGACAGGGCTGACGGTTGACCTTCAAAATAGTTCATCAAAATTAGCGATGCCCAGGAAAAAGGACTTCAGTGGATAATGACTGTGAAATTAGGAAATGGGCGGCAGGGGCTATGCAAATGACAGGACAAGTCATGTGCAAAAGTCAAGATGAACTGCATATTAAGACATAATACAGGGGGGAATTAATATTGCATTTTCCTCCTCTCAGCCCTTACGCTTTACGCTGAAAATGAGAAATATGAAGTGTGTGTGTGTGTGTGTTAGTCAGTCCTGGGCGGGGCTGGGCTTCCTTCATTCTCCAGGGATTTGGAGGAACGCAGCACGCCGTAGTCTGGCACTGCTCAATAAAGTTAACGGAGAGCATCAAAACTGTCCGTCCTATTTGACATCGCTGCCCTTTCCTCCACATTTGCAGTACAAGCTGTTCATTATGGCGCCACTTTGTTTTTGTTTTATGCTACAATGGGGAGAATGAATAAGGTAATATGCATGCAGGGTGTGTGTCAAGAAAAGCCCCTTAGTTACCGGACAAGATTTTAAACAGCTAAATTACATTCAAAAATGCATGAAAAATTCAAGCGGGTGTCATTAGCTATGAGGCAGCCACACAATTTGGGTAACCTTGGCGGAGACAGACTGTCACCCGTTATGTCCGCTCTATCAGCTGCTGACATCAGCCTGAGAGACAACGAGCACATTTTAACGCACACCCCCTGCACGTACACACCGCCCTATACGTGGACGTACACAAAAGAATGAAAACATGCTAACAGTTAGGAAGACGCAGCACTATCATGTACATCTTAGTTGCTGTTTGTCATCCAAATGTCAAGAAAAGGGGCTTTTAATGGTATTGCACATCACAGCAGTGAGTGGCAGCATCCAGACACACTCGAAGTCCCATACGCCGCCGGAGCAATTAAGGCACCCTGACAACTGTGGGGGCTCTTTCAGTGTCACAACAAATCACTTGTTTTGAGGAGTCATGCACTCACACCTTTCTGCTGGGAGTTAGTTAGAGGCCTGCGTGTTCTTCACTGAGGCTCCTCCTCCTCCAGGCGCTCTATATCTTCACAATAATAGATTGCTGTTGACAGCATCTCTAATGAAATGTTCTCACATGACATGTCGTGCATGTACAACGAGCGAACTGCAGCATTTTTGAGGCAGTTTTTCACTTCCTCAGGTACGGCATATTTGCCGCGCTACATAAACCACAGGTGCTGGGAAGTATCGCGGTAGGATGGAGTAGTAGTAGTAGTAGTAGTAGTGGTGTAGAGTAATGGTCGGCCAATATATCGGCCAGTTGATGTATCAGGTCAATGTCTACAGGTTTTTTTTTTCATTGTTATCAGCCTGTTGCTCTTTTTAACCTGCCACAAGTTAGTGACAGGTGAAGTTCAGTGCACCTCCATGTTCTTAGAAATACTGGTGTCCACACTGAAAAATATATATATTTGGTGTACTAATATTTATTAGTTTAATTGTTGTGATTTTTATTTTCTATTTGTAATTAAAGAAGATTTTAAGACATCTGTTATCATTTGACAGAGAAATTCAAATCAGTACCAGCTCCAAATATTGGCTTAGAAATATTAATATCTACTGATATTTCTGGTATCTACTGTTATCTAGTGAGGCTGAAAAGAAATTGGTATCGGCCCCAAAAAATCCATATCTGTCTATCACTAGTGTAGAGGTCGGCAGTGGAGGGTAGGGTAGGAATGGGTGTGACTGAAGCTTTATTTCACAGGTGAGGGTTGGGCATTAGTGTGTTTGTTTGTTGCAGGGCATTTTCAGGCTGTAACATGCAAAAGTGACATGAAAGTTAAAATCAATGAACCATGTCCATGTTAATGTCAACTTGTTTTGCATTGCATTTTTGCGGATTTCTGCATAATAAGATAAGATAAACTATTGATTCCACTATAGGAAATGTCTCAGTTATTAGCAGCAAATACAAAAATGAAGAACAGGAGAGACAGTTGTGCAACAACTTATGATGAGCTTTATAAATAAACTCTACATGCTTATTGATTTGTTTCCCCCCCCCATTAATGATGTTTTAATATTTTTTCTTGCAGGTTCCAGTTTCAGTGGCTATGATGACACCTCAAGTGATAACTCCACAGCAGATGCAGCAGATCCTTCAACAGCAAGTCCTGAGCCCTCAGCAGCTCCAGGTTCTTCTCCAGCAGCAACAGGCCCTCATGTTACAGCAGGTAATGTGTGAATGACATTCCACATTTTCAGAATAAAAATCTAATCGTTCAACTAAAAAAGAAATACATAAATTCACTTTGAAACGCTAGCCTTTTCCTTTTTTTTTTTTTTTTTTTTTAAACATTCCTCAAAGTTGGGAAACGTCTGAGAGTTTTTAGTGACAGACAGGCCCGAGTTTGACTCACGCGTCACCGTTTACCATCTGTTTCTGCAGCAGCAACTCCAAGAGTTCTACAAGAAGCAGCAGGAACAGCTCCACCTCCAGCTCCTACAGCAGCAGCAGCAACAGCAGCAGCAGCATGCAGGCAGCAAGCAGAGCAAAGAGGTAGGCTGACATCACTCCGACCGCCTGCCATTACCAAAAACCCGTTGGCCAGACGGAGCATGGAAGGCATGTGTGTGCTCCCTCCCTCAACCCCATCTGCTTTCAGACTGTGGTTAAAGCACAGAGAGGGGAGGAGAGAAGGGGATGGGGGGGGTGGGGGGGGTGAATCAAGTGCACTCATGCTTCTGATTAGCATGTCAGACTTGCTGGATAAATGGTAACAACTGACGGATGCTCTGCTAAGAATATAGTGTGTCTGTTTCTCGAGCATTCTGCATATTAGCTGTAGTATAATTTTACAGAGACTGAGCTTCAATTCATTGTTCTAGTATTTCTTTTTTTTTTTTTTACTAGTAAACAAGTGTCCTGCGCAACAAAGAGATGACCGTTCCAGTGAGCCTCATGTAGGACATAATGAAAGGCAGAAAGGAGAAAGGCAGAAACACGGAGCATATAAATCTGAGAGGCTTTTCTCGGTAATTAACATGGAAATGGCAGAGGAAGAGAAGGCATGTAATTGTGAGATATCAGTGCAGAGAGTGCTCCCAGCTTTGTTGCCTGTGTTGAGTTTTTTTTTTTCCTTTCTTTTTTTTTTTTTTTTTCTCTCTCCCATCTTTCCCGCTCCCTCTCCTTCGCTCGCTCCACTACAGCAGGACTCGCTCATAGGCAGCGGCTTAATGCGTGTTAATGACTGGCGGATACAGGCATCACTGTGGACAAAGAAAATTATTATTGTGCGGTCAGAAGAAGTTCAAAGACAATCTGGGAATTTTGTGCGCTCGTCCCTATTGAGTTCCATGTTTGGAGCGGAGAGAGGGGAGTGCAGAGTGTGGGGGGGGAGACATAGAAAATTAAGCTCAGTTAAGAAGCGCACGCATATATACACGTACGTCTATGCATGCTCGCGCCCTTACGCGTCCGTGTGCTGTCGAAGCTTCCAACTTCAAAGTCGTAGCTCGCTAATTAATGAACTGCGGGCTTCAGTTTGGACAAGTTGTGGCATGATGCTCCCATAAATCAACATGACAGCAGAGCTCCGCGGCCTCAGATAGGGCCTGTCACCAAGTCGCATCTGATGTAAACACTAGAGGAGCAAGGGGAAAAAAAGAAGGGGAGGGGGCGAGGTGGGCGAGGGGGAGGCAAGGAGGTGCAATTGATCAGTTGAATGGAGCACGAGAATAAAAGAAAAAACAACTTTTGAAGCATATTATGTATGATCACAGGAAATGGATGCAGCCTCGAGAGGCTCTCCCCCTCCGCCGATGTTTTCTTTCTCTCCCCATCGCTCTCTCTTTTTTCAGCTGCATTTCTAGCAGCCATCAAAAGACAGACTAAGAATTATGCAGTGACTCCCCTGTGGCTGCCAGACAATAACCCCCTGTTGTTGCTTTGTGCCTCTTTTATTTTAAAGACATCAAAATTTAGTTTTTCAAAGATCTTTAACTTTATATTTGAAGCTTGACAATAAAGGGCTGCCAGTGCCACTCTTTATCATTTGTCAGGGACTGTATTTTTCTCTCCCTCGTGCCAGTTCTTGTTAACCTCTTATTTGGTCTATTGGGTCCGGGGTTTTTAATGTGTCTCCATGCTGCGAGCACACAGGAGCTCCTGTCAGCTGATGGGACCAGAAGAAAAAAAATCTGTGAAGGGAAGAGAGTTAAATTCATTTGCAATGTGTGATTTTTCTTTCTTCCACCCTCTATTTATTTAGCGTTTTGATGAGAGACATTGTTCCCTGTGAACTCCCACCCCTGTAGTACTATTATCTTCTTCTCAGGCTGTCAGTGAAGAACTGAGAAGAGAAGAGAAGAGAAGAGAAGAGAAGAGAAGAGAAGAGAAGCACTAAATGAATGGAACAATCTCTCACTCTGAGGAAAGGGTGGAGGGAGGAAAAAAAAAAGTGTTGAGCAGATCACAGATCACAGATCACAGATCACAGGCCACCTGCATCCCGAATTTCACCCAAACCTTTGCGAGATCTCTATCCCACCCCGTGTCTTACTGTCTCTTTTCTCATTTTGGATCCTGAGCCTATGAATAGATGCAGTTACTCCCCAATTATGCTCCTCTGCTACCACTGTCAAAACGCCGTCTTCTCCTGATTGATCCAATGAGACGACCCCGCTCGCAGTAATAGACCGGAGCTGCCCTGATCTTTATTTTTAGTGAGCCGGTGCAGGAGCAGTGAGACTGGGTGTGGGGAGGGAGGAGAAAGGAAAGGAAAGGAAAGGGCTGCTAGACCCTTTTGACAAGCTGAGCAGGGGTGGGTGGAGGGTACAGCGTTTTATCTGGCTGTTTCAGTGGTTTCAGAGCCGCCAGCGAGTGACCTGACAGCCGCGTTGCACCGAGACCTTTTTTGTATGCACTCAATTGTGAGAAGTAAACAAAGTGGTGTATCCTGTGTTTGGTAACAGGGTGCGGTGCACAGCTTGGCAGCACTGCTTTTAGTGCCCCCTCCTCTCCTCTGCCCGCCTGACAACTGGCCTTGTATACTCATAAACAGGACTCATATCCTGTTCGCTTTCATGCTTTTGTTATTTGTCATTTTGAAAATACACAAGGTGTCCCCAGTAGACTCTGAGGGTTTGAGAAAGGGTTAAAAACTTAAAAATGTCCCCCCTCCATGCCCCTGTTATCTAAATAGCATCTCTCATTTGTTTTGACTCATAGGAGATTGGGGATATTAGATAATTTCCTTGTATTTATTATTCTAACTTTGTCTGTCTGTTTCTTCTGTTCTTTTTCTTCTTTTCGTCTCATATCACTTTTTCGTTCCATCAAAGTTCACACGTTTCACTTTTCAGAGCCAAAATTTCCCCCCTTTAAGGCCCCAAATCAGTAAAGATGCAGCAGTATTTCATTAAAATGTTTCTTGATGGAGCAGCTGTAGCTCAGTCAGGTCAACACAACATCTGTCTCTCAGTCCGTCAGTCAGTCTGCTTATGTGATTTACCATGGCGTGCGGTGGCGGCGGTCGGCTGGGGGACTGGTGTATCCCTGAGCTCAGCACCGTGCCTGGGAGAGTTGTGAGAGTTGCTAGGGTGGTTATTAAGCACTTTGATTTAGTCACACGTTGTTTGCTGAATTATGAATGGCTGTAATTAAATTCCTGTGGCTCTTATTATGAATGATTAACTATGTTGTTTCATTGTTTGTCATTTGCCTCCCGACTCCTCGTTAATTAAGAGAGAGGGAGATGCATACTCTACCTGTCTTAAGTGGGCTCAGACAAACCCACATTACAGGAAGAAACTTGGGAAAATTACACTATAATGTTGACTGTGGTGGAGCTGCTGGAATGTGTTTTCATGAATGAAGCCTTGGCTGTAATGTCATGTATTAATAGTTTATTTGACAGTATCAGCTTTGAATACCCTCCTGAGACCCAGGAAAGTAAAAGATTCAATAATTGTCTTGATTGGACACAGTTTTTTTTTTGTTTATTGTTTATTTTTTACTTCAAGTAAATTTGTGGAAGTCTTGTCCCCTGCAGAGGACAAAAACACTTGGCTGGGTCTCTAGAGGATATGCAAAATAAGATGAAGTTTACCCACATCTTTGTCTGATTCAGTTTTAGTTGAGTGTTTATTTTAGACTGCGTGACAATTAAGGATTGGAATGACTTTTTCATTATTTCCCCTGGCACAAATAGAAGGAACAAACTCAAAAACAGAATAAATAAACAAAGGAAAAGCAGCCTAGAACTAAACTCCACTATTGTTGTTTTTTTCTATCCATGAATGCAGTCATTGACAAACCTGAATTTCAGCATTCTGTTTGTGTTTACTAATGTCACTGTGTTTCTGTGTTGTGTCACCAGCAGCAGGTTTCTGCTCAGCAGTTGGCCTTCCAGCAGCAGCTCCTGCAGGTCCAGCAAGTCCAGCAGCAGCATCTGCTCAACCTACAAAGGCAAGGGCTGCTCAGCATCCAGCCCGGACAGACCAGCCTGCCTCTGCACTCCCTCACTCAGGGTTAGTACATAAAAGCATTACACTGTGCTTACTACTAGCCTCCAGCACTTTGTCAAATCTCTTGTCTATCAATTCACGATAGCTCAGGGCTAGCAGTTTGTCTTAACAAAATGCCAAAAACAACCATGCCTGGCTATGATTCAACAACCCTTCACCTCCAATGCGATTCGGAATGCTGGAGGTTTGTTTATTGATGCAAAGTGAGAATTTAGTTTTAGCTTCTGAGTGAATATTAAATCCTGGAATGATTCTGGCTCCATCTGTAGACCCATATGAACCTTATTTTTTCTCACTTACACTGATAACAATCTTAAAATAATTCTAATCAGGGAAATTATCCAGTCGTCATGTAGAGGAATCTTCGTAAACTGACATCGGGGTGATTCCTCATCATTGATCTAAAATAATTTAGATGAATATGTTTGTCAGGGCTCATGCACCACAACCTGAATCTCATAAGAGAAGAGATGCATTGTACGAGACTTGGCTTCTAGCTAATTATTAACTGCAGTCCCTGCACACACGAGTCCAGCAGTAAATATAAAAAACACATCTAGTTTCTGAAATACATCAGTTCACTCTATCACAGAAAACCTTTGAAATTCTAGTATTTTATAAGTAGTTTCTCAGAAAAAAAAAGTGTCTTTGTTATACGAGATGTTTTCTTTGAGATTGACCTGTTGCGGTGAGGTTTGAACACAGTGTTTTAGAATAAAAAGTAAAACACGAGTTGCATCTTTTGTTGAAGTTTCAGCACATGTAGGTTTGATCTGTCTGCCACTGTTGTTAGAGTCATACATTACCTGTACAAATATGTTTAGTTAAGGGAACAATGAGCTACTTAAGTATGTAAGCTTTTACTTTACATAGTAGGGCCCATGACACACCTATATTAAATCCTCACTCAACGTTTCTCTACTTTTTCACTTCTGTCTTTTGTGGCCTCTTTGATTTCACATCGTAATTATACGAGCCACACTTTAGTTTTCCCACAGTGGATGGAGAAAACATCCCACCGCTCCAAAAAATAGTTTCATGTCCTTCAACTCGTTGTCCTCTGTCTGTGATTGGCATCCTGGTGGCAGTCTCCTTCAGCTTCTGGAAAGACTGGATCATTGTTCGTAAACTGGCAGTGAACTTGTCATTGTGAAACTGGCTGTTACTCGATAGGGAGTCAATACTTGTTGTTTGGCCAGGAAGTTTATTTCTTTATTTACTCTTTAATATTTTGTTAAGGAGTGGTCCTGTCGTAACAAAGACGCCATCCTACAGGTTTCAGAACATGACATTGACTATTCATTCCCAGCTAAGACAAACAGTTTTGAAATAACAAGATAAGGGCGATAAAAACGGGAGGGTTCGGGGAGCGCTTAGGTAATAGGCAAACAAAAACACGGTTTGTACAGTGGTGTTATTGTTTGGACTGGGTATGGAATCACTCATCCACTTGCAGACGATTGCCATGGGCGCAGGCGTGGACCAGTGTGTTGTGTTGTGAGTGTGCTTTACTGAATTGCTCTGTGTCAGATGTCTGGCAAACACACACACACACACACACACACACACACATGTACACCCACCCCTTGAGTAAAGCATTATGCAGGTGATAAGGCTATGTACTGTACATTTGATGGATTTCACAACATAACCTAGAACATCCTGTTTATAATGTGTGATCATCAAATAACTCCCAGGCATCTCAACTGATCCACATGTGGTAGAACTGGATTTGAAATTAGAAGTTTTTATGTTCAGACAAAAAAAAATTAAGTTTTTGTGTTCAGTTTATGTTATGTTCTATCGTATCATATTATATCATATCATATCATTTCAATTAATACTTTTCTAATAAAGTAAACACTTAATGTTTGCAGTGTTATTAAATTTTTACCTTATGTATACTTTTCCTTTATGTATCGTATCATATATCATTTAATATCATTTTAATAAACACTATATTTGCGTTTTCATTGTAGTGATAAAACACAATGATAGTAGTTGATATAGTTTTTAGACTCTACTTTCAGAGCACTTTTGATCACGTTGCCATTATATCAATTACTAGCATCCTAATACAGTTTACACTTTATAAACTGTATATAAACCAGGTTTTAAAACTTTTCCTATGTTTTACATATCATATATAATTTAAAGAGACATATTACTTGCAT
Organism: Siphamia tubifer; assembly: GCA_020466265.1. Taxonomy (NCBI): domain Eukaryota; kingdom Metazoa; phylum Chordata; class Actinopteri; order Kurtiformes; family Apogonidae; genus Siphamia; species Siphamia tubifer. The sequence goes on from CM035787.1 coordinate 48,289,998, forward strand.
TCACTTTGTTTTTTTGCACTTTAGTACGCATAATATATCGTATTAATTAATAACATAATAATTTAAAACACTATATTTGCATTTTTTTATGTTTTATTTTCTCTACACTTTTCTATCATACATCATATCAGACTATCAAAAGTCATTGAAAACAATGGTTATGCAATCAAGTCCTAACCCCTGTGTGTATCATGTGACTAAAACAGACATGGAAAGAAAAGATGGAATGTCTAAAAGTACTGTTGGAAAACATGGAAAAGGGATAGATGTATAAATAGAATTGATTAAATTAAACTACTATTAGCTATGTTTATTATTAGCATTATATTTGTCGAAACTAGTTGTACCAGGCATTAAAATGAACAGGAAATTAGCGAAAATAAGGGTGGTCAGTGATTGTTTTTTTTTTCCATGACTGTACATCATCTCATATGTCATGTAAGAGCATTTTGATAAAGTAAACACTTACATATTCATTATCAGAATGGATGTAGTGATAAAGTGCAGTGATAGCATTTTAATCTCTAATATCAGTGCACTTTTTAACACTTTACTATCATATCATATAGATGAATACCCTTATGACACTTCATGTTTAACATATATTGTAGTCTGACTTAATTGTTACTTGTTGCCACTTTTAATTGTACTGAAATGAACTGTGACTGGGAATCAAACTGCTTGTTGTTGTGTTTTTTTTAAGGTTGTTGTTTGCCTAAAGATGAGGAACTGAATCTTAAAGCACATAATGATGGGGTTCCAATAGTAAAACATAGTTAGCATCCTATTACAATCCATCGATGGTTAACTCTGCGCCTCTGACAGCTGTTACAACACTTAAATCAGTGCTTCAGGCCCCCAGTTTGTCTTCCTATTCTACACATTTTCTGCTTGACTGTTTGAAGTTATTGATGACCTTTCTGTTTTCCACATCGCTAAACTCTTTCATGCATCAGCGGGCCAGGCCTATGGTGCTCAGATCTAATCTGCAATATTCAGCTAGCAGTTAGCACTGCATCGGAAGTGATGAGTTGATCTACTCTATTTGGGCTCTGGCGATTACCGACTCAAACTTGGGGGGCAGTAAATTGGCATGACTTTTTAACTGATGATTTTTATTTCTTTCGTTTCAACATGAAGATATCAATATAATAATTTTAAAAGGCCAGTGTTATCACAGTCACAGTTCTCTGTTCTGTCTGAGAGTAATTTTTTTTCCTTTTTTTTTTTTCTTTTTCATGAAATAATAGGTCACTGCAACAGAGTAATTAAAGGAAGGAAGGTGTGTCATGTGCATTTAATGTTTTGGATGCTATGATGGAGTTTACCGCTGATTTCTTTGTCGCTCTGTGGCTTTTGTTGCTTTGTTGCCTCAGACAGATTACAGTCATTTTTCTGCCAGAAAGATGGACTGAAGGAATGCATTTGAATGAGCTTTTCAGAAACTGGATAGCACTAATTAAGTGAAAACTTGTAGATAGCAGTTTGGAGTGAAAAACAATTGCTCGTTTTATCTGGATTATAATTTGTTTCTCTTGTCGTAAATTTTTTTGACATTAATGTTCAAAGTCTTGGAAGCGGCCAGACGCTATCTGTTATAAATTACAACAGTGTGTTTGGGGAGGATATAAGTCTCATAAATATAAATTTGATCCAGCAGCCCCCACCCATGTATCTTCACAACCCCCCATTCTTATAAAGGAAAAAAAAAAAAAACACGTCCTCTTGACCTGATAAGTGAGTCAACGGTTGCTTATGCTGCCGTTGCTCAGGTGTTGTGTGTGTTTGTATGTTAATGTGCATCTGTGGCGAGGTCTGCGTGCATCCCGTCTGGATAAAAAAAAAGTGCGCTTTGCTTTCCGGGTTGAGTCTTCGTTGCGGCACAACATCATTTAAGCTGTCTAGGAGAGACCAGTGGGACAGTGACAAGACAAATTTGTCGGTAATGTGAAAGCAAAGAATGTGGCGAGCCATGAAGTGCTCACAGAACAGCAGCACATCAGGGACAGCGGTGGGTAATGCCGCTGACCTGTCAGTGATTGATACATCCAGCGGTGGGCTACTGGTAATAGTTCCTGCAGCATTAGGACAGGACATATTTCAGGCCTAAGGGGTGCATATCAGCAGGCCAGTGATTACGGCAACATAAACAGGGGTGCAGTAAAGGTCCCAGCCTGACGGAACAATAAACTAATAGCGATGTCACTGTCCCCCCATGGCACCGGCGCTGTGTGTGAGAAGTAACAGCTCGGTTTAAAAAGCCCGGAGCACTGGGGGCCATTTTTTATTTGGGGGATGATGGCCTGCAACTGATGTCATTATGAACCTTAAATCAACTTTCTGCTTGCTTGAACATGGTCACCTGGGTACAGGGGGACAAGGACAGGAAAAGGTTGAAGAGCTCGGCCTGTCTCGGTGCCAGAGCTACCTGCAGAGGTAAAATTGAGTTGGGAGGCCGGTGATCAATCAAGTGTCCCAACAACATACATTTTTTAAAGTGCTTGTCCGTATTTCCCAGTCGTAATGAGTGGAACGGTTGTGTTGAAAAATGGAAAGGGGAAAGATAAACCAATCCGGCATTTAAAGGATGGACAAACTGGGGAACCAAGAAAGAGGATTTACAGATCAATGTCATTATGTGTCCCGCAGTAATCAGATGGAGACCCCTCCAGAAGGAACTCAATGCGTTTTGTCCAAACACAAAATATAATACCCTCTGAGACATTTGTGTAATGATATTTTATTGTCATTTATGTGGAATCATGAGCCATAGCTGTTGCGGAGGTTGAGGAGGTTAGGGTTCGAAGAGGCGAACGGAGTGCTATAAAACTACAGAGTAGATCCAGATAGAGACAGCTTGGTCCCACTCCGTTACCTCTCTCATCAGACCAGTCTATCCGTTGCGGTTTCATCTGAGTAAACAGTGGTGTCGGGGTCACCAGGACTGCTGGGTAATTGAGCCAGTGTGGGCCGCCCTGTCAAGCACATCGGCTAAAAATACATCGCCCACTGTCACCGGGCACCAAGTGGGGGGAAAATGATTGTTCCCACTGTCGAAGCGCAGGACACTCACATCACCAGTGACCTTCCCTTTCCAAACCAACCATGTCAAAAATAAAATAAATAAATAGATAAATAAAAAGTTTAACTACAAAGCCCTATATACTGTCAAAACAACAATGGAAGCCTTGATAATGTAACTGGAAATCAGTAGCTAGGGGATTAGCATGCTATAACACATACTGCAATATTAAGCATGTTTAGCCTGTCATGGACGTGCACTTCGATTAGGGCACATCAAGGCATTGAAGAGAATAAGAGAGAATACAGGCCGGCAGAATAGAGGCAGCATGTTGAAATATTTGAATGAGGAAAGACGCTCCTTGGAACGTGGAAAGGTTATTGATTTGTCCTGCAATCATTTCCTGCTCTTTGATATGCAAACGATCTAGTGTGAATTTACAGCAATCCTATCAGACTCATTTCACAGTTCTTAGCCCCTGCGTCTCTCTGGAGTCCTCCGCCTCATTAGGCCAATGTTCTCCATTACCAGCATAATTAAAATCTTTAGTAGCTTATCAAATTAAAAATATTTTTGCTGATCGTATTGAGATCTTCACCTCACAGTTATTTTCCACAACAGGAATAAATTAAGACTAAGCATTTTGCACACAATGTATTACAATCTGGTGCTTGAAAGGAGCACTTCTGGTATCTATAGAGCTGGTGATGAGAAATGGGGAGGGACGAGAGGGGGTTTGTGTGTGTATGTGTGTGTGTGTGTGTGTGTGTGTGTGTGTGTGTGGGGGGGGGGGGGGGGGGGGGGGGGGGGGGTAAACCCAAGTAGATAAGCATGTGCAAATCATCTTTCATTTGCCAGTGCTCATTTTGCGAATGGATTTAATTAATTGTAATGTTAAACGAGTGGTCTTGCCCATTTGCTCTGTGGTTAAATTCACCACATATCCGAGGGCTTCTTTCACCATGCTTAAAACATGTGGCTTATTTAAGCACAGATTCGAGCACGCATTACAAATCCCCACATACTCCTCTATTAGCTCGCTCAGTCTGCGATTAAAATATAGGTTACCAGATGTTTTGACTGGAAATACAAATTGTCATAGATTCGGTGCCCATGGGGGTTAATCTTATTTTCTATATCAGCTTTATCCTCATTTGCGTCAAATTTAAGCACGCTCCTCGCACAACGCCACAGATGAAAATGCACACATATATATTGTGTTCTTACAAAGGCTCTCTATTCTAAGATGTGGAACGAGGGGCTGCACAAACACAGCATTATCCCTTCTCATCCCATCTCTGGCCCTGGGTGTCTGGATCGCTGTCACTCATAGGAAGAAAAAACACACACGCTCCATGGATGTGTTTCTAGCACTCAAAAAAAAAAAAAAATTCTTCTGTCTTCAAGGGATTTTTTTTTTTTTTTCAAAGGGCTGTATGAGCTGCAGTGTGCTTGACTCTGTAAATGAGGTTTAAGTCTTCTGTGTCAATTGGAGGCGGTGCAGAGCTTTAAGTATTTTGCACATTAATGCGCTTTTGAGAATATTACCCCAGGGTCCTGTTTCTCAAGGAGGCAGGGGTGGGATGTTTTCTAGTGTTGCTATTGTAAACTTTTTGTTGTGTGTGTTCTGCTCATCTCTGTTGTTGAGAGAAAATGATGGTGATTATTCAGATTTCATGCCTTGTCTGGATGTTAATTATTTACTCTGGGCATGAAATTTGCGTGAATGCCAGGGATTTGTGTATACAAACACGCTTCAGATCACAGGAAAAATGGGAGGGAGAAAAGGAGGTGGCAGAAGGGAGGGGTGGGTGGGTGGTAGGGGGGTAACAGCTCTCAGTGCATTACCCTGTAGTGGAATATTTTCTAATTAATACTCGGCTTTGTTTACAGATGCTTTGATTTAATTAAGTGATGAAGAGGAGAGTTGGATTAGCTGTTAATTGATTTAATTATCCAATTTGTTTGTCTCAGGCATGATTCCAGCAGAGCTACAGCAACTCTGGAAGGAGGTGACGAATGCTCATGTGAAAGAGGAGCACAACAACAGCAGCAGCAACAACGGCCACCGGGGCCTTGACCTGTCCTCCCCGGCGCCGCCAAAGAACCCACTCCTCAACCAGCATGCCGCCACCAACGGACAGTACATGAGTCACAAGAGAGAAGGGTGAGTCCTGCCTCTGCAAAGCCTTCCCATACATGTGTTTTCTTTTCTTTTGTGTGCATCTATCTTACATGTTTTGTATGGATCTAGACCACATCCATGGGCCATTGAAGACTCTATAATCACAGTTAACGCCTTTATACAACAACGTTCTGTTCTGTTCCCCCTCGTTCTTTTTTTTTTTTTTTTTTTGCATACTTCAACTGGTAATTAGATGTGGGGCAGCCTTCACTGTCATCTGTGTCTAAAGCAAATACAAGGCCTATGTGCTATATAATCCCATTTAAAATAGCAATTTCTCACAGGGGCTCAGTTGACTGACATGTCCCCATAGAGTTTGCACAGAGATTACTATTAATTTATAGTTTCTAAGTATTATTTTCATTAAGGCCGGCATAGTCACTTTTTATATGCCTGGATGCATATGGGAATTTCACAGGAACACCTGGAAGGAATAGAGGGATTTAGAGAATTGTGCTCACTGCTGAAATGGGATCACTGTGCTGTTAATAAGGGGGTCAGGGTATCGATCCTCGCCTGCTATTGTTTCAATTGCACATAAGAAACTGCAGCTGTGACTTAAATTGCATTTCCTCACATTAGCAGCGTGTTTCTAGAAAGGAAATGCAGGCAGGCTGAAAACTTCCTTGTTGACAAGAAACTTGTTGACACGTAAAATAAACCTGTCAGTTTAGGTATTTAGAAAAAAAAAGTATCACAAGAACAACAGGCTATTATATGCAAGTAAAAAAAAAAATACTGGGTGTATCATATTTTCTAAACCCAGATGAATCATCTGTGAAAGGCATTTGCTTTCAGAACTGTGTCTGTGTGTTTAAGGAAGGATTTAATTTGGCATCTTACACATTTGCTTGTTTTCTTGCACCAAAGCCTGATCTTTGAACTGCTAGTGAGGAGCCTCCAGGCACCATGAGCTCACTGCATAACATCTGACTTGTGTTTCAGTGATCAAAACCTACGCGTCATTATGAAAGCAATGTCAATGAAAACATGTTTAGCGCACTAAACCGGCAGGCCTTTGGAGGTGAAGAGGGGCTGCTTGTGGGTGGGACATGTAGGGTTACAGAAAAGATCTGAGTGACACACAGAGGAAAATACTACAAATCAGTGATAGTCAAATACAAAAGAAAAGCAGCTTTTTCTCCCCAAAGTGCTGCTCTCAGTTTCAAATACAGTATTACCTGCACGGGCTTATCCCCTTTGCTGTATTTCAGAGTTATCTTCCAGTGCAGACGTGCACACAGAGTCACACAAACTGGAGAATAATCAAATAAAAATGGGCATTAGTCGCTCCCATGGTTGACAGTATCCACAGGCTCCCAGTGTCAGGCTGAATGTCTGTTTTTTTGTGTAGTGAAAAATGAATCATAAGGGAGCGATATTGAGTCACTGGCTTCATCATACACAGTCGCAAGCGGACAAAAAAAAGGTGAGCACCAGTGGCAGGAAACGGCAAAAACCAGCTTCAACTGAGGGCTCCATGAAACATCAGCGAAGACATAACGCAAGAGCTGGCAGCCCTCTGCCTTGCGCTGACTGTCAGAGATTAAAGAAGATGTCAACAGCAGTTTAACACAAGCTTAAGTGAAGAAGGCAGTCTCAGTCTGAATACTCACGCTGTATCTTAGATCTGTCAGAAAACCAAGCAGGTGATTCTCATCCGCCCATCTGCTCAAGGAAGATCTGGATTACCTACCCCGAGTTCCCAATGTGCAAGAACAGAGGGCTGATACAAAGCAAACACCAAATATCTCTTAGTCAAGTCTGAACGATGCTAATTTAGATTCTCACAACCAATAATCCCCTCTTGTTAATTTTGGAAGTCTTTAATCGCACAACTATCAAGAGCATTATTTCTGTCTTTTGATGATGCAGACTTCATTCTAATCAGACTCCATAGGAAGAAAAGTGAAATATTAAGTATGACTATTCTAAGCAAGGCTCTGAGAAAACGTCTGTGTTATAATCCAGGGATTTGAATAATCAGGTTGAAGATAATGGGCTGGGCCGGCCTGGGCGTAAATAGAGAGCATCCACTCATCCTCCCGGTGCTGAACTTAATGAACTTTTAATTGATGCGGTTTTGCAAGTCCTTTTGTCATGCAACAGAAACAAGCCTCTCTGCTGATGGGCCTGTTTTCCCGACTGGCTTCAGATTGGTTTACAGCAGGCCCTAAGTACCATGTAGTTAGTTTCATGTGTCATATAAAATCTGCCCAGGCACAACGACGCCTGCAACTAAAACCTTAAGTGCATCCACAGGAATCACTCACCGGCTTTGCACTTCCGTCTTAAGGAAGGAGGAGAAATTCAATCACTGCCGGCTTGACACACCGAAGACGAGGCACGTGTTCCTGCTTTTAGTTGTCTCGCTGAACACTTTGGCAAAGGCAGGCTGGGATTTCTGTTTTCCTCAATAACATATCCCGATATGACCAGGGCCCGAGTCACTCAATCTGTCAGTCCGTGTTGTTTCCCGCCCTGAGAACTGTGATGCACAGTTAGAGATATACCCCTGTGAGCCAGGTTATCTTTATTCAATGATTTGCTTATTTAAATGAAATGTGCCTGATCTGTATCTGACACATATTCCCTTTACAGTGCTGTATCAGCTTTGTTGGGGGAGCATCCTCACAAGGCACTTGGCCCACTTTACTTCCCAACAACCATCAGTAACCACAGCTCAGGGACTGTAACAAAGCAATCTGTTAAGGAGATAAATAATCAGATTTAGCACAGCACTCCTATCTCTCGTGCCTTTCATTTGTCTTACACGAGAAAAAAAATGATAATTAAAGCATTTATGGTAAACTGTTCAACAGCACAGAGAAGGCTGAACAATAAGGTCTGGAGAGTTAAGAAGAGGTGGAGGGGGGTGGGGGTGGGGGTGGGGGGGCACAAGGGAATGGGCTAACATTAGCTCCGATGGTGAGGGAGAGTGTTCTGACCGGCCTCTCGCCTTCTCTGTGGCGAGACACTGACCAAGCACAGTGGACATCAATCTTCCCATTTTCTCTGATAGATTGAGCCCATCAGCGCACGATGCCATAGATCATGACTTGTTTATGGCCCAAAGCATCTCATCAAAAGAAGCGAAGGAGAAAACAACTGGCTACCAGCTGTCGGAGTCATCTCTGTGTGCAGTTCCTCCTGTCTGTCTGCACATAAACACAGCGCAACACCTGGAAGGTTCAGGCTCACTCTGCCCGGGTCTGTAGGCACTTTAATGTTCTTCTTCTCCAAAGGAAGCTGATGACATGGTTTTCTTCATTGCTGCTACAAGATCATTTGAGTGTTCTTCCCCCGGGCTGCCTGACAATAATAACATCCTGACAGACCTGTCGTGGGTACGAGTCAAATGTAACGCAACGCAGGCAACTGCACAGGATATATTTTTCCCCCTTATTCCAGCACATGCTCTCAAATGGGAGAAAACCCTATGAATCCTGCAATGTTCTCCTATTACACTAATGTAGCTCATTTAGTGTAAATTCTGTCATTTACTACTGTTTAGCCATCCACCGTTTAAAAGAGCTCTTCTGCCGCCAGCCCCTCATTGCGCTTTGTGCTCACTGATTCCCAGCGCACTCCACATTTCATTATCTTATTAATACAGAATTAACCAACAAGCCTGCTCACCAAGAATTAAAAAGAGATCTCTTTAAATTAAAAAAAACACAGCGTTACCTTCGCCAGTCTACACGTTTCCTTGTTAAAAACTCATTATAATAGGTCTTCCACCATCTATTTATTAGCTGTATCAAAACAGAGGTCTAAATGTGAATGCATAATTCATAATTGAATAAAAAAATTCTGACTTTTGAAAAAGGAAGGGGGGGGGGCTGCTAACCACATTCATGAATGCTTGACTGCTTCCTAATTGCAATGCAATTATCACATGTTATGAACAATGTGAACTCTTAAACAAGTAATTATAACACAAGGAAACCTGTGACGACCTTTAAAATTTCCTCCTCGAGGTGCAGCTTTACTAACACTGATACAAATGAGATTTTAATCTGAACATCAGATTTATTTAATCCTGCAAAATTGGAACACCATTTTGATTGCATTTCTTTTTACTGATTTACTTTTTACATTATTTTTTTTAAGTTGGAGCAGACGGATGGTTACACTACGTTATATTTAGTATTTATTTATTTACTTTCCCTTCTGTATTTCAATACATCCTCGTAAGTGCTCGCATTAGTATTAGTATACATCTAAGAATTTAGTGGTTGGACTATTCCCATACAGCAGTTATTCCCAGAGCAGTTTGTGGTGTAATGAATCTCCCCGTTCGGCCTGTTGTCTCAGAGAGCAGAGCTCAGACTGAAGGCGAAGCAGCAGCGTTGTGCTCATGAGCCACCAGAAGCACAGGTGGTAGCGATATAGGCCAGTCCCCCAGGCTCTTGTAGCTGAAAGTTGTGTGTCTTGTATAGTGCCTGTGTCCATATGGCTGCCTGTCTTGCTCTCTTAGCAGACACTGCCTCCACATAGGCCGCATTTCTCAGCGCTGATTGTGGTTAGCCGTGGATCCACACCTCTCGCCATATGGAAGATGTTGTAAAGTTTGTTTTTCAGGGATGTTCCTGCTATTTAGACTGATTGTATGCAGCCATACGCTCCCCATAGATCCCCATAGATGCGTGCTTGTCAGCCCCCTGGTGACAGAATTGGTCAGTAGATAAATTGATACCAGGCGGGGATGTTTACAGTTTGTGCACAATGTGAAAGTGGCTGATGGCATTTGGGGGTTTCATGTCGTGGTATACACTCCTCCAGGTGGGCTCTGGCAGCGCAGGGAAAGAAAAGCAGCCACTGAAGGAGCCCCCTAGCCACCTCGATCAAAGTGAACTGTACCATGGCTCAGTGATACTAAATAATTACATATTGATTTGCTTGTGCTTTCACAACATGACTCCGTTCTTTTAAGAGCAGTGCAAACAGAGATCACACAGGTACACAGGCAAAGGTTCAAAGATCAAGTCGATGTCAATGTTGTCATGTGGAAACATAATATTGTACACACAGGAAAGCACTAAACAGATGTACACATTACAGTCATGTTGTTTGACTACAGACCTGTGATTAGGCCTAACATTAGAACAATATTTATATATTCCTTTATGGGATTTTGATAATTTATTTTGTTTTTAAATCCAATAAAATAGATGAATTCCTCTGTAGTCACTGTGATCCTTTCCTCTCCACAGCACTAAACATCATGAGAATCAACATATAGTTATTACTTAATAGTACTTAAGAAGTGTTAACAACCTTTATTTTGTCAGTACACACCAAACACTACAGAGTTCGGGCAGTTGGTTTTCTATGTCAGATGCCCAAGCAGCAAAAATGGGGGGGTCAAGTGTATTGGAATATAAAATCCTGCCCATTCAGTGTGGAAACCGATAGTAAATATTGCTGAAATATGATTAAATTGTTCTATTTTCCATCATTTGGATCAGTAGTCGTGTTGTAGAGTTGGAGTTTTCCTAAAAAGTGCATCGGTTCCAGATATCAGCCCTCATGCTCCTGGATTACCATTAATCACATCAGTAGATCTGTAGTTTTTACTGATATCTAATGTTTCTTTTGGCTTCGTCCTCTAGGTCCACACTAGAAGAACACTCTCCTCACAGTCACCCTCTTTACGGTCATGGAGTTTGCAAATGGCCCGGATGTGAGGCCGTCTTCGATGATTTCCAGTCATTCCTCAAGTAAGTGAAAGTCATCCGCCAGGTTTGTCTCCGTATGTGTGTCCTTGTGTTTGGCCGATTACACGTTTTGTAACCCCCAGTGACTTAGAGGCACTACAGGTGCGGCCGGTTGTTATTCTTGAGTGTGCCTGGGTTGGCCCTGTCTTAACAAGGGTACTGTGGTGGGGTCTCCTTCTGAGAACGGCATGGGCCTCTAATTCCTGTGATAAGTGCAGTTCCCATGGTGACGGGGGGCCATTTTTCCCAAACAAACAACGGTAGGATGTTTATCTGTAGCAGCCCACACTTATGGCGCTCTGCATGTTTGCCCTTGTCACTGGACAGTGGGATCAGTGTGTGTGTGTGTGTGTGTGTGTGTGTTTTGTTCCTGCTCTTTCTCTGTGTTTCCCAGTGGTTTGTTTGACTTTTCCTCTCCTTTCTCACTGCTTTGAGCTGCATTTCATCCTAGCTCTGCACTTCAGCGCCATGTTTCCCATGCAAAAGATGTAAAAGTATGTATACTGTACTTAGATGACTCCAGCTAAGTCAGCATCACCTGCTGTGAAGCATCTTCCCAGTGTAAACTAACTCGGCCCAATCTGACATAGGCCTTTTGTTTTTGCACCACGAATCCTTGCTTGAGTCAGACCCCTGGTTTACTAATCAAGCCTGTGTGCAGTGCGCTGTGGGTAATCCAACACATAACAGCGCCATGGTTACTGAGAGGATGAAAACATCTGTGTTGTGGCAGCAGATCAATGGCTCACTGTCACCCCGGATTAGTCGCACTTTAAACAAGATATGACACAATTCCATTATCCTAAAACAAGCACTCAGCGAACACACGGGTTCCACGTAGATGCGGTAGGGAAAGGTGCTGCAGTGAACCGTCTCAGAGCCAGTTGAAAGTTTTCACTGTCTTTGTCAACATTTTGAATCCTTTTTTGATGCTTCGTGTACAGTAATCCACACAATTTATCTTCGAAAACCGTAAAGACACATGCAGCATTTGAAGCTTCTGTGAAAGCGACTGGTGTGTCCTGGTCTTATAACTATAACTTAAGATAGTAACTGTCATTTGGACTTAATGTTATTAATCCCGGTGTTACCAACACTTTCACACATTGACACATATTTTCAGCATGGGAGTGCCCTTTTAAATCTATCATTATTTATTGTATTCTGACATGGCCTCACCCTTTGTTTATAGAAGAGAGAGGAATTAAATTCTCTGCCCGGTAGAGCTCTGCCTTAAAAAGTCTCTAAGTGCACTCTGCTATGTTTTTACAAGTGTTTTTATCATGGCAACATCTTGTTTACTTTAGTTGCCTGCTCAAACTGCTTGGAACATGTTAAGAAAACATTTGGGGAGAGTCTCCACAAAGCTGCCTTTGTTTAACAGCAGGCAAGAGTGCAAGCAGCTCACCAAGGTGTTAACTCTCAAACCCTTAAGCACTTCCACATGAAACCCAGCAACCGATACTGCAGGCCTCCAAAAAGAATCAAAAATAAAAACAAAGAATACATCAGGCGATATAATGCTCTTACCAAAAGAAATGTTATAAAATATACTGTAAGTGAGATGAGGTGTGTGTGAGTGTGTAGTCAGCAGAACACTGTGTGCTGTGTACCAGAGAGAAAGAAAGGTGAGGAGGACTCTAACGTCAACCAGATTTCAGCTCCACATGCCAACAGTAACAACTAACATGGGACTGAAATGTTGTTTTAAACTGCGTGTGTATTTGTTCTATCATTTAAAGAAAACATTACATACCTACACACACTATCTCGATAAATACGAAGCTCCGAATCTCTGTTCCTGTTTTCGGCCCGGCACACACGAGGGTTGGCTTGGGGTTCATGGCAGAGCCTGGTGTTTTTATGGGGGTCAGGACCCTCTCCCTTCAGTGTCCAGTCAGAGGTCAGAGTCAGTGAAACACTGCAGTGCCCTCTAGTGCTGCACCGTCTGTCTGCTCAAACCACAAAAAAACTCATCTCTCACACACCAACGCTACGCAGCAGAGGCTCTGCACTCTGAACGCAGAATAAAACTGAGAGTTAGACATACCGTTAGGGGTTCCACTATAAATGTTTACGCTGTTGGCATCCATTTATCTGCTTTATGGAATGCATGGCAGCTCCAAACATATCCATGTAACTCCAATATCTATGTTTTTTTTGGGTTTTTTTCCCTTTATTTATTTTATTTATGTGTTAATTTGCAAATATACACATGTGTAAATATATGTGTACATGTGATTGTACATATATTTGAAGGGGTTTTTATATGTGTGTACAGTATATTATGTCTGGTTTTATATAAACTTAATGGGGGGGGGGGGTAGGCACGTGATATAACAGTTTAATGTTCAAGATGTATGTTTCTTAATATATATTTGAAAATAAAAGACCTTGATCAAAAAAAAAACCCAGTCCAATATCTAAAATACTCACAAAAAAACTCTAAACTAAACTATTTCATGTAACCATATGCATGTAATTTTATAATCCACTGAACACTGAGGAAGATAAAGCGTCCACATTAAGAAATAATGATTAAGACCATTGTAATCTCTGCTCCCAGTCTGTGTAGTGTAATTAGAAATTGTAAAAGGGGAAAAAAAAATACAAGTAACCAAAAATAATAACTAAATAATACGTATATAAAATAAATGTTTTAAAAAGCCGACTGTTGCAGGCTTGTCTATTGAACTTGTTTTATTGTGGCAATTTATATTAGAGGCTGTCATCCTGCCAGAGAGCTTTTAAGTGTGGCTTCATTTGAAGTCCAGAAAGTGACACATGCCAACGTTCATAGTCTCTGTCGATGTCAATTCCCCCGTATCCCCTGCTCTCGTGTCCAGACACTCCTCTCAAGGCTGCATTAGGGCCATTTGAATATTTCATTTCCTATTAATTATGCACTGTGACTCTCCATGTCATTAGAAGAAATAAAGTGGAATGTAACAAAGGATGAAAAGAAGCAGGGCACATGTCTCCTATGAACAGAGAAATTCCAAAGCTCCTCACGTAGGCCACCCTTCATTGAAAATTCAGTGTATGCCAGTTAAATTGAAGTTGAAACGTCTTTACCTTTTATTTTCTTCTTTGAAATTTAGTAAGATGTCCTGAAATGTTTACCAGATTCATTTTCCGACCTACTTAATTAAACGGGCATTTATTTGATTCAAGTAAATGGAAAGCTCAGACCGGTCTGAATTGATTCCAGCGAGGGGGTTATATTGCCCACGCTTTCTTTAAATATGCCTTTTTAATTTCTTTCTTTTGCCACAATAATTAACTTCAAGTGCTGAGTGTATATATCACATTCTGAAAAATGTATTATCAAAACACAATAGGATGACCCGAGGAGAGGAAAGGGAGCACATTTTCCTATAAAGATTTAAATCATTTACCTCAAGGTTGAAAATGCAGCAGCTGAACTGAAAACCTTCACATTTCAAGCAGAGCACTATCAATTTCCCTCGCCTTCACATGCGTCTGTTTTTCTGATGTGTATGTGCGGTGTTTAATGCGCAAATGTGTTGTCTGTACATAAAGCATCAAATGGCGTCAAATTTATCGGCCTGTCGTAACGCCGGTGCCTTCGCAGGTTGACTCTGGCTATTTTTGATTTGCAGTAAATGACAGAAAAAGTGCATTGGGAAAGACAGGAGCGTTACACACCTCTTCCCATCTGCCGGCGCCACTGTGTGCACACAGAGACATTCCTGGTGACAGTGACCTACATGGTCACCGAAGATGTGATATAATTTATGATATATATAATATATTGGATCCATTAGCGAGCATAATGAAGTAGTGAAATGAAAGGGTATTTGTGAAATCAGTTCAAACATCCTGCTCGGATTATGATTAAATGATTAATGAAATGCCCCTGCATAAGCATTTTCAAACAGTAATTCATGCGGCGGCTGATAAAATTCCTCCAATCATATTTCCTTCACTCGTGAACCTTATCTCCACCATTTTATATAAATCACAGAAAAAAAAAACCCTGTCTGCTGCCCGGCGAGCTACTTATTTAGATTAGTTATAAACGTACAGGAAAAGAGAACATCTTCCCCCATATAAAATAATAACACATAATTATATCCATAATTCAAGTTTGTGACAGATCCCATCTCTCTGTCCTGTTGTCCTCGACTTCTGCTCTGGGTTTATTTGAATTCTCTTAATTTTAATGACGCAATTAACTGGAAAAACACCTAAATTGGGCAAATCTAACAACCCAAAAGAGAAGAAACAGCACAAGGGCACTGGTGCATAATTAAGCGAAAAGAGTCCAACCTGAAATTCTTCAATCATCCCTCTTATCTGTGAACTGTAGTTGGAGCAGACATGACCATCATAAATATTGAATGTCATTCTTGTTATGTTAGAAAATGCTTTTTTTTTCAGATTTCGCAGACACTGTGTTAGCAATTCTTAGAGTTTTATGTTAAAACTTGACCTTTTTACGTAGATTTTACCCCATATCTTTGTGCATTGCGCCTCAGATTGCATCATTAAACAGGACTTTGTTCCTAAAAGGTTGCAGAAGGTAAAGGCCATATTGACACCAGCTTTTCCGTGTGTTCTCCATATTTTGTTTTCCAGGCATCTTAACAATGAGCACGCCCTGGATGACAGGAGCACGGCCCAGTGTCGGGTGCAAATGCAGGTCGTACAACAGCTGGAGCTGCAGGTATTGTCTCAGCGTTTGTTTTGGTCCAAATATTTATGTCTCTCCCCCTCTCCTGACACTTCCGCAGTATCTAAACGGCCCCTCCCCCCTCCCCTCTCGTGACCGTCTGATATCAGCCATGGGGTCACCCACTGAGGAGGCTGGGAGAATGAAATAATTTTGTACATTTGCAAGTAACCAGTCATTAAAAATGTGTTATGTATGCATGACAGCAAGGAAAAGATATATGAAGGGCCCCAGGCTAAGTAGGGAAGATAATTACATTTTGAATTTTACTGGGTTTTAAAGTTATTTATGACTTTTAACTGTTTGGCACCAACAATAAAACACTTGGTGAAATGAGTGTAGAAAAAGGCGCTCAGTGTTTAGTGAGTTAAAGGGACAGAAAGGTTATTGTGGCCCGCTGCCGGATACTGTTGATAAGCACTGGCTTTAATGCGTGTGTCCGTTTTCTTTTTCTTTTTCCGATGAGAAAACACAAAATATGTCTGTATATTAAGAATGCACTTAGAGAAACAGGCCGTGAGGGTGACTTATAAAGGCTGCGGAGTCATTATGAGTTAGATGAAGGTGGGTTAAATGGTGAACATGACCACTGTGCTAATGTACTGTTCCATTTATTATTATTGTTACCAGGAAAAATAAAAGGAACCATTCCATCCAATTGCATTTCTATTAATGAGAGGGTGATACAGTTGCAAAGCAAATACAGCAAGGATCAAATTTAATGCGTTCCAGACTCTAGGCACCGTTCACATGTAGTTTACATATCAGCCACATACAACCATCAGAAAAGACTGATTATAAATATAAAACAGTTGTGTGTTAACCTTAAACAATGTGAGTTCAGTTGCTCAAACATTACACCATACCAATGTCCTGTTATTTCCGCTCTGCTGGTGTATTATCCAGAGGGATGGAGTGAAGATTTATCAGACGCAGACTTCCTCTGCATGCAGCTTATCACCATAATTTAAGCTGGCAGTTAAAACAGCGCTGAGTTTTAGACAGGTAGAAGAGGCTCGGGGCTTGTTATTGGCAACGAGACGTGGTATATTTTAACCTTGGATTGGAGATGGAGTGGAGAGTTGTTGACAGCTTAGAAAAGCATTTTGAGAACAATTAATTACACAGAAGGATGTATTTGGTCATCGGGAGATATTGAAAGATGTATGGAATTAATAATAATAATAAATCAAAAAAATTAAGAATTTCCCCTTTTTTGTTCCTGAAAAATTTAACGTGTTCTTCATCCTCATTACAGCTAGCGAAAGACAAAGAGCGTCTGCAAGCCATGATGACGCACCTTCATGTCAAGTCCACGGAGCCCAAAGCCACCCCACAGCCGGTGAGCATCATCCCCGTCATACACCCCCCCCACTCCACTAGTCCCTCCCCCAACCTTTTGTTTGTCTTAATTGGCACACATGTATTCATTAATCCCTTCCTCTATCTTCTTATTTATCTGCTAAATAAAAACAGCTGTTCTCTTGAGGGAGGTAGTAAATATTGTTTGGACCACATCTGCTGACATCCGAGATTCAATTTGGTGTCTGTGATGAACTGGATGCACTCTCTGTAACAGCCTCTGTCTCAGCTTCACAGAATCCATGCCTGCTCAGGCAGACAGACGCTGAAAAGATGAGCAAAGGACAGGGAAACAGCAATAATACCACACTGTTTTAATCAGTTTAAAAGCAACATGCAAAACACCTCCTTTTTAGGCAGAATAAAATATATTAATTAAGATCTATTAATTATTGTCATAAGGTGCAGTGAATAAAATCACCTTAAATGTTATGAGGTCTTAATATCAGAATCCACTCTTTTTTTTTTTTAAATATAAGATGATGAGTATGATCAGTAATTCTGTTTTATATTTATGTTGTAGAATTTGTTTGATTAGAGCCTTAATTTGTTCCTGCATTTTTCCCAAGATGAAGCACAACACAAAGGTCAGTTATAATAAAAAAGCAAAAGAAACATCTGATTTTTGGTGGTTTTCCAGGACGTGATGCAAGTGAACATCAATAATTTTGGGGGAAAAAAATACAATTTATAGTCTTTGTGACACATTGAAAAGATCATGCTTATCACTCTTAATATACACCATGCTATAAAGCCCACTGCTTAATCCTTATCCTATAGGGGTGGGGGTTTAACATATGGCATTTAAGTGTCTGCACTATTTTGTCATGTTTAAGAAGGGGCCTCAATGCCATATTTCAGTCTGTATGACAGTTCATTCACTGAGCCAAATGTGCACAGATCATTTTACTGCAGGGTGTGAATTTGAAATCACACACACACACATAAATGCACTTCATACATGCAGGAACCCCTGCCTCACAACACACTGTGCAGCCTGGATCATTTATTTACAGTCAGAGGAGGCCATTGACATGCAGAGGCTGCATGTGCGCTTCACACAGCGCGGCCAGTCAACATAAAGCGCCTGGAGATGTCGAACGACAATAGGCTGTCTGTTAAAGCTGTAGCTGTGTCACACACACTGATTGTGTAGATTAGAGTGCAAAATGAGGGCTCTGACACAGGGACATTTGTATATGAAAAGTGGTAGGGGCGGCAGATAGCATCTTGAGTTCGCTACCTCTCTTCTCTCCGCGGGGCCTGTGAGAATGGCTGTGTCAGTGCTCAGCGTTAACACTCTCAAGGGGGCAAGCCGGGATTTTTATTCAAATAAATAGACTCCCGTTTTCAGAGCCGCTCCGCTCGCTGCTGGCTGCTATGAAACGCTATGATAAATACGTCTGGCTTCGGTCGGGTGAGTGGTGGACTTCCACAGGTCAGGGCCCGTGGTCCCACTGAGGCCTGATGGAGACGCAGCGTCAGAGTTGGCCTCCAAAAAAACAGAACACGTGCAAAAAAAAAAAAAAAGAGACATCCTCCCAGAATGAAAGTCAGTGCTGACAGGAGATTTAACCAGTCTGAAGAAACAATTGTGCTTTTTCAGTAATTGCTAGTTACATTTTCTCCTGCTCTGTGCTGGTGCATATGATTAAGAAATGTATAAGTAGCCAACTGTCACAGAAAAGTAGCTCAGATGAATTTATTAGTTTACATTTAGTTATAATTAAAGGCAAACAAACTGATACTGTGCATGCACGATGTCAAATGAATAGGATTCATTTTATTCCTTTGAGGTGAACAGGGAGGAGGGAGGATCAAAACAAAACATGCCACATTAGGAAGCCTGTGTGTGTGTGTGTGTGTTTATTTGCCTCAGTGTGTGTGGGTGGGTGTCTGCACTTGGTGTCACTAAGCATTCTTGTCAGAAATCTGACCTTTTACGCCATACATAATTAAGGAGGGACTTTTTGTTTATTTTCTTTAGCAGCTCGCCGAGTCAAAGCCAGTATAATTAGATCACCAATTACCATTTAATTAATTTCAGTCTGAAGTCTCATTTTGTCTAGGCACTGGAGTGAGCCCAAATGGTGAGGCAAACAAAGGCAAGGCTATTACCAGCCTGTCTGGCCTATTGTTGAAGCCTCTCTGTGTTTATGGCCAGGGAATATGGATGAAACATGAAACAAAGCCTGCTAATCCACAGGAAGAGAAGTCAACACTACAGCCCCATTCTATTGATAGCATTGTGTCAGAAACACACAAACCCAAGTGTGATTTATTTTGCTCATGATTTAGAATAACATGTTCTCTGCTACTGTTGGTGAGGATGTAGTGTACATTTGTGCATCCCAGTAGTAATCCAAATTATTTGGGCAGGCTGAGCCAAAAGCCAGAGTTCAGCATCTGGAACATAAATAGACATTGTGAGAAGTTGGACACTTGTCTTGTTATCAGAAAATACAAGTGTCAGTGATGTTAGTGATGACATTAAAGCTCCAAAAAAAAAAGGGAAATAAATAGGAATATGGTTTAAATTTAGTGAATGCACTTCAGTCTATCAGTCACTTTCACCTGTCTGTCTTCACTCCGTCCATCACCTCTCCACCGGTATCAGCTCAAATCAGACATCTGATGCCTCCGCTGCAACAAATGATGTCAAAGATGAGATGAGTCTCACCCACACCTTCCTCTCCTCCTCCCCCGCTATGTTGTGCAGTCTCTTCTGTCCTCCGCCTTTCCTTTTTCCTCTTCCTCTTCTTTCTTTTTCTCACACTGGAGTCATGTTTAATTTGGAAACTGGCCTCCTTCGGCAAATTAGCAATTAGAACAATTTTGTGGGAATATGTATATGTGTCATTAGTTTTCCTGCCAATTAATAGCTGGAACACGGGGTCAGGCTAGAATTTTCCACTTGACTGCTGCTCCAGGATGGAGGCCTGGCACTTGGCTTGGAGCCACTGCAGCTTCTGGAAGCCATGCTATACCTTTGGAGCACTTGCCATAATTAGTTTACCTTGTAGCCATTATTACTTAAATCCCTCCTCTTCCCGTTTTATTGCACACAGGCCAGCCTCAATGCAAAAAAAAACAAAAACTCTGCATATGTCTTTTCATAAAAAGCAGAACTATGGGGCCATGTTTGCTGTGTCCATCATGGCCCTGATGATAGAGGTCAGTCAGATACAGTATTTAATCATCAGATCACCTCCATAAGCAGCTTCTAATTAGAGTCCTCACAATACAATTTCAGCTTGTAATTAGCCCAGATTGGCTTCTTCCTCTGGCTGCCTTATTAGTGGGGCGGCTCAGCGGTAGGTGAGAGTCACACTATCATTTTTCAGAGCTGTTTGGACTGCCCATCTTCCCTTTTCCTTCTCAGCTCTCACCACTCACCCTGCTGCAGCCCCGAAAATGGGGTGGACGAGGAGGTTGGGAGGGGGGGGTTGTTCAAACAGGACAAGGGGGACAAAAGATTAAACAAAGGCATTGAAACAGAAAGCTGGGAATGGTCCTGACACTGCAGCGAGAAAGGGAGGGAGGGCAGAGCACGAAGAATAAAGGAGGTGGAGAGCAGAGGGGTTGTTTTCTAAACATTTAACGGACGCTCATGGATCATCACAGGCCCAGAGTATAATTAGACAAGAGATATGCATAGACAATGAGGCTGCAGAGACACAGAGGTAATTGCACCACTAACCCAGCTCCTGTCTGTCTGTTTGTCTGTCTGTCTGTCCCTTCAGCTCAACCTGGTGTCCAATGTCACATTGTCCAAGTCAGCCCCAGAAGCGTCTCCTCCTCTGAGCATGCCCCAGACCCCGACCACGCCCACAACGCCGCTCACGCCCCTATCCCAGACCCACTCTGTCATCACAGCCAACAGCCTCCACAGTGTGGGCCCCATGCGACGGCGCTACTCAGAAAAGTACAACATGCCCATTTCTCCAGGTACGATGAGATCCTACAGTCACGTTCACCACCAAACAGATCTGTAGAACAGGAACGTCAAATTAATTTTAATTGAGGGGCCGCATTCAGTTAAATCTGATCTGAAGTGCAATGAACCAGTGAAATAATAACATAATAGTACATACAAAAGATTTATGTATATTTTAAAGTTAAAAAAAGTCAAATTAAACAATGAAAATGTAACATTGACAAACTCTCCTTTCAAACAATGTGAATTAATTGAACAAACTGAAAGAATAAGCATAATTTTATTATGCCTCAGTTTATCATTTACACATGTTCATTATGACTGACCGATCACAGTGGGTCTACAAATGCACAGAATATTGTTAAAATAGTACTTACTTCTCTTAAAACATTTTAGGGTTTTCATAGTTGTTGAGATTATTTTTAAAAAATATTTTGTTTTTGTGAAAATTATTTACAAAGAGAAAAATTGGAGCTGTGAGTATGTATAGATTATTATGACAATGAATTTTATTAGTCTGACCCAATTGAGATGTAAGTGGTCTGAATGCAGAACCTGAACTAAAATGATTTTTAATGTCTTTTTTTTTTTCTCCAATTCCCAAATTCGTCCAAAGGGCCAGAGTGGACCCTTCGACGGGCTGGATTTGGCTCCCGGACCACATGTTTGACATCTGTGCTGTAGAACACATAACCAACTTTCAGTGTTTTCTTTTATCCCTCTGTGTAGATCTCAGTCAGAACAAAGAGTTTTACATGAATGCAGACGTTAGACCGCCGTTCACATATGCCTCACTAATAAGACAGGTAAGGATGACTTATGCCTGCTGCTTTCAAACCATTTATTCTGCTTAATAAACGCCATCCTGCCTCCTCATAGCATGAAATATAGCAGATATACACCCAGCTATTTAGAAGGGCACAAACTCATTGTGGATGTGCTTTTTTTTTCTCTCTCTCTCTCTTTTCGACCTCTCATTTCTTGTTAAATTTCAAATACAATTTATACAGAAGCAGATTAAAAATCTTCAAATGAGTGCAAGAATGCGTACGGGATCCCAAAAAAAAAAAAAAAAAAAAAAACAGCCACATATGACAATTGCATTTGATTAAGCATTTCAGTGGCTGTGATTATAACCAAATTCATTTCACACAACAGTAGGGATGAACCTGTTTTAAGATGGCCAGTCAATTATCGCTCGGCCTCAGTAATCTGGGATCTCAGGAATTAATCTGAGCCGGCCATAATTGCTGCCCTGTAATCTGCCTGAGAAATGTTTTCGCTTGCCCTTCATTTATACCCACAAAAGAAAATATATTCAAATCTGCCGTTGAGAATGAAAAGTGCAGAGACTTTTCCTCCAGAAACACAGTGAGGAGCTCCAGTAGACAGTCTCTCTCTCTCTCTCTCTCTCTCTCTCTCTCTCTCTCTCTCTCTCTCTTCTCTCTCTGTTGTGTCAGTGTTTTCCTCAACACACACACAAACCTGCATGCCCTGTGTGAATTATTGATCATTTTGTGAAGGCTGCAAAATTGTAAATGTTTGTTTCTGTCACTTTTCCTCATCCAGGCAATCCTCGAATCTCCAGAAAAGCAGCTAACACTAAATGAAATCTACAACTGGTTCACACGAATGTTTGCATATTTTAGGCGCAACGCAGCGACGTGGAAGGTAATATTTCTGTTCCTACCCACCTCTTTTAAAGCAGCGACAGTAAAGACAGAGACGTTGTGTTGATGTTAGGTTGAATTAAATGATAGCCAGGCATAATACCTTTTATAAATGAAGCTAAAGCCAAATGCACAACAATAACCCACTTCTTCTGTCCAAATGAACCACCCTTTAAACAAACATAAGAACCACAGAGCAAAAGAAAAAGAGGCAGAGAAGGAAAGAGAAGAAAAGTAAAAAATGACCCCAGTGAAATGTGGGGATGTTCTGGTGGTGGGTGGCATTAGTTTTAACATTTCAGAGCTGTGCCAGTGACTCCTGGCTGAGCCCCGTCTGCTCACTTCAGAAGGAACACTGTGTTTTCCACCAGGCCACAAACGCACACACACACACACACACACACACACACACACACACACACACACACACACCTTAAACAGAACAACAACTCAGAGAAATGAAAATGACTGCAGCTACAAAAGAGAACAAACAGCCAGGAAGGACTAAAGGCATCTGTTTAGTACCTGACATGAACTAGAATAAAACCATTCCACAGGTTCACAGTCGCATCAATCTTCTAAACTACAGACAAAACACAGTAAACCTTAAAACCACTCACCATCTGTCCTGTAGCAAAGCTTTTCCACTGATCCCAAAGATGAACCTGGGATTTATCTGCACTAGCTCGAGTATCCACGTTTAGACTAAAAATAATAAAGAGTGTGTTTTCAATGTACTTTTGATCACCTGATCAGTCGTGACCTGTTCAGACAAAATCACACCTCAGTGTATTTGGCTTATACTGACTGAAAAGTTACAGATACGTTATTGATCCCAGGGGGAAATTCACTTTCCTAATCAGCTCAAAAAAATAAAAGAATGCATGAATCATCAAAAGAAGAAGTCATTAAGTAGCCAATAATGTAGTGAGCTATAAGTTAAATTACAGTGAACTTTCATAAAGTAAAGCCTATAAACAAGTTGACAACTATTATTAAACTGTTATAGTTTTATAAATAATACATCCAACATTTTACTCCCAAAAACTTTTGGAATGGTCTGAATACACTCACTATGTTAAAAGCATTAGTTTATTTACTGTGTAGTCTGTATTTATAAAGCAAACTTGAGAAATGTACTTGAACTTAATAAAATATTTTTTTTTCTTTATAGAACTGGTTCCTATTCTTTGAACAGTAATAGAAAGAACCACTTCATAAGTTTACAATGACCAGAATGTTTTTATTCTTTAGAAATATTCATTTTTATTTGAAAACAATCACAAACTACAGTGAATAAAAGTGAATTATTTAAAGAAAAAAAAGTGATGACATTAGTCCAAGGCCATTACCATGGAAACCAAGAAATATTTATATGTTGTTTAAGTCATCTGAAACTTAAGGCGTATCACTGCCAATACTTTCCCAGATTATTTATTGTTTTCATTCAGGTTTCATCCAGTGCCTGTCAAAATATTTCTCTTTTGAAATAATTTTATTTTTTTTCCATTGCAGTCATGTTTACTGTTCTGATAGTGTATTTTTTCCTCTCTTGTGTGTGTGTGTGTGTGTGTTTTTACACCAACTGCAGAATGCAGTCCGGCATAATCTTAGTCTTCACAAGTGTTTTGTGCGAGTAGAAAACGTAAAAGGGGCTGTGTGGACAGTCGACGAACTAGAGTTCCAAAAGAGACGGCCTCAAAAGATCAGTGGGTAGGTCTGTCCTCCTGCCCGGGCTGCTCTGTGTGTCATCACCGACTGATGAGAGGAAGTCGGTGTCGCTGCTCCATCCCATTGTCTGTTTGCCATAACGCCCAAAGTCCCTGCTTGCTTTGGCGTGCCTCCCCTTCATGCTTTCAGAAGGCGTTTGGTGATGCTTCATAACCCACAATGGCTTATTTTCATTTTGATCCTCAACCTCTCCCCTCCTCCCTCCCTCTGTCTGTCTGTGTGTCCGTCCTCTGTCCTGTCAATCACTGCATCTGCATCTGGCTGTGCCTGGTGGTTTGCTTTTCCCAGGGTGCCATTCGCACCAACCTTTCCCTGCATAAGTGCTTTGTGAGAGTAGAGGATGAGTTTGGGTCCTTTTGGACTGTTGATGATGAGGAGTTTAAGCGCGGGCGCCACATACAGCGAGGCCGCCCTCGGAAATACGCCGCTGACGAGAACTTTGACGAGCTGCTCGTACAGTAAGCATTTCCTCCAGAAGGCCGAGCCCCTCCTGCATGAACCCCCCTCCCCCCAAGCCCCCTTCAGTGTTGCCATCATGCTTTTTGTGTTTAGCCTGCCATCCATCATGCTTTCACATTCTTTTCTTTCCTATGAAATGCAAAGTGTTCAAGATAGTTGTGTGGTATTGTCAAGTGATTGAACATCTTAGAACTTTAGTCTTATTATGCACATTACTACACCAGTAAATGTATTACATTCTTATACAAAGTGCATTGATTTCCTTTTGTGAAATATAATACTGGAGGTGAGACATGAGTCTGTGGTTGTAATTGAATTGTTCTGTTTGCAGAAGTCCAGCCTTAGTGAAGAACATTCAGACCAGCTTGGGCTATGGTCCGACCCTCTCTGCTGCCTTCCAGGTAAAAGAAAACAAGAGATTAGACTTCACTCCACATACTGAGCTGTTAAGAAAAAAAAAAAAATTCTCCATCCCATATCCCATATGCCCAGTCACCTCATCTTTGTTTTGGAGGGGGATGTACCGGTATGAAAAGAGTGATGGGCAACTAAGAAAGTGCTGACAACTCTCTTCCGTTTCACATTTAATGCTTCGGGCTTTGCTTTTCAGGCTTCAATGGCAGAAAACAACATACCTCTATACACTACTGCTTCCATTGGAAGTCCCACCCTCAACTCCCTGGCCAACGCCATCCGCGAGGAGATGAATGGAGCGATGGACCATGGAAACAGCAACGGCAGTGACAGCAGCCCGGGACGCTCGCCCCTGCCAGCTATGTGAGTCGCACACGCTCAGTAGCTCCACCACAGTCTGTCTAAAACAAGAAAAGAGTTTCAGCTGCTTACTCCAGTGAAACAGCAGCACTGCAAATAGACTTCAACAAAAAATAACTCCATGAAATGCCCACCTAGCCTGACTAATGACAGGTAATTTTACAGCACGTCATAGATGAAAAGGAAACAATGCCAGAGAGAACAATAAATAAAGTATGGAGCGATGATATTGGACTGGTGTGTGGGGTCACGGCCAGAGCTGTGGCAGGCCTCCCTGTAGAAAAGGAAACTCCACCTTTTCGAAGCTTCCACCACCAGACCGGAGCCTCTCTGTTATTTCAACAGCGAGTTTATGAACTCTCCTTGATGTGTCCTGCTGTCTGTCTTTCTGAAATGCCGGCATAATCAGGATTCCAGTTCGTTAAAATATTTACAAAATGCCAGAACACAAAGTGATAGAGCGGTTGGCTTTGACACAACGAAACATGAGCGGCAACACATTCAGAAAACGCCTCTGAGCCGCTGAAAGCAAAACAACACAAAAGCATAATTAGTCTGGAGGACATCATCCAAGATTCTCATGTAGGAAAGTTGCGGTCGGCCTGGAAACCGCAGCTCCCCATTCACTTGTTGTATAGGAGCGTCTGCTAAGTTGTTTGAAGCCTAAAATAATACAGCACACGCTGCATCGTTTCCAGATGTGGGGGCAGACCACCGATGCGCAGGCAGCATCGGGTAGACTCAGGGATGGCCTCCTGAAATGTCTGAGCTTGGGGGAAATTCTGCCTGAAAACAAAAAAGGTGCAGTAATGAGCTCCTGGCCAAATGGAGGGAAGTGCCATCCCTAATCACTGTGAACATAGCTCTGAGCGTGGCTGTGGAACAGGAAAGGCAGAGACAGGATGGGTGTGCTGGCCTAAAGGCAGCCTGCTTCTCCTTTTGCCCCTCTGCTTCTATCTTTAGGCTGATAAAGCTCACACTCTTTTTCCATAATTATGTGTGTAAGCTTTATGCAAGTACAAAATGAGTTAAATCTGTTTTCTTTAGCTTTTAAAGAACTTTTTTCTCTTATTAACAAAACCTACCCGGTGTTTCATAGCGTTAAATGTTACATACAGTAGCACTTAACTTTATGTTCCATCACTAGAAACCTCCCTTTGCTGAGCCGTAAACTAACAGGAGTAAATATATCACTATCATGCTTTGGCTGTTCTAAATAGTTCATCACGGTTTTGTTCACAGAGAAACATGTGTTTTCCACATGTGCCAGCGTGCAGTGCGGTTGACAGGATCCAGCTTTGTAACGCTGTGCACAAACCGCAGCACTTCTCTTAAACAACCAGACGAGAATCAGGTATCCAGAGAAGGCTAATTATAAGCAAAGTGTAGAATCAGCATGCAGTTCAATAGCATAATAATAACAATTTCATGTCTGCCCTGCAGCCACAGAGTCAGACCTGAGGCAACGCGACTTGTGGAGTTACTTTGATGTGAAAATGATAGAAAAGCTGACTTTACTTTTTCCCCCCTTTTTATAATTCACACCAAAATATGTCAGCTCATTAGCATACGAGCGTCTCCATCAGAATAGTTGCAAATCACACAAGACATCCTGGTGTGAATAAATCAAATGAGGGGCTTGTGTGATGAAGAATGTGCCAGTTGTCCCTTGTTGTTGTAGTAAATGAGCCCAGTGCCTCATCCTGACACTGCTCTACCTCTACTACAGCAGCCTGGCACCGCGGGTTAGAGCGGCGCGTCCCCTGCAGCTGCTCATAATGTTTTTGTTTTTTTCCCTCCTTCTCTCTTCCTGTCTGCCACAGCCAGGCCTCGTCTCTCCCTGCGCTTTATTCCTGCTCTGTTTCTGTAATGAGAAATTTGGCAGATCTCATCTCTTTAGTGGCTCTTTTGCCCAGGCTGTGAGCTGGGGGGGCTCATGTTTTTGCCTTGTTTACAAGTGACAGCGTTATTATTCTCATAAGGGCTCTGTTTCTTATCACAGTGTTGTGCCGAGTGCGCCGCTGCTGCTCTCCACGCACGCCTTCCCTGCCAGCGCTTTTCTTCCCTTATTGACACTTGCTTGAAAATATGCATTAATTCTGGAGTTTAAAGCATGTATGCCGGTGTCTGGTCGCTGTGTTTGCTTGAAGTTGATTAATGATAGAAGCCGGCTCGGGGTCGTCCTCTGGAGACCCGCCTCGCAGGTTGTGCATGTTAACGAGCAGGAAGGGGAACACACAGCGCGCCGCTGATCCTCCGCCACCAGGAGGCTGACAACGGCAGCCTACTCTCTCCGCAGAGTCCATTCTCTCCTATCCTCGTCTCACGTTGTTAATCTTCCTCATTTATCAATTCTAAGTGAATACCCTGTTGTCGGTTGCCATGAAAATAAAAAGCCTGCAGCTTTGCCGGGATTGGAATACCTCAAAGAAAGCTGAAATTATCATCAGTACCAGTGAGGCCCCCACTCACAGTCTCATTGAAGCCAGACATTTGTTTTTGTTCCCCTGTTTCCTTTTTATAAACAGAATCAGCACAGGTCTGTATCACTTTGTGCCTGCAAGTGTGAAAGGTTATTAAAAAAAGAATTAAAGAAAGTTTACTGGAGCAAGGCGCAGAGCTACACAATATAAAAATTCTGCCACGTCACTGCGATGCTTCACAAAGAGGGGTTTTTTTTGTGTGTCGTGATGAAAAGAAAAACTCACACGGTTCTGACTTTACATCTAATCTACACGACTAACATACAACACTTTGCACAGAATCATAACTAGTATCATTACACCTCCCTCAAACCTGCTAATAGTCCACTACAACTCTATCTTACGTGTTTATTTTATATTATTTATTTATTTATTTTACCACTTACCTATTCCATCTGCACCAAAGCACTGAAGCTAATTCCTAGTAATATGACCCCTGTTTACTTATATGGCAATAAATATGATTCTGAAGAATGTTATGATAAATATTTTCACATCCATCACAATAAATGTCAATTCTTTGTTTGTTTACAGTTTAACAGCAGGTTTTTGGTCTGAAGTCAAAGTTGAAAAAACCAGATGTGTACTTGTAAACAATTTTTTATGTTTAGAACATGTGGAAAAAACCTGCAGCACATGCTACAAATCAAACAGAAGAACATCCAGAACTGATAAAAATCATAAAATATTTGTTCAAAATCCAAATAAGCTTGCATAAAATTATATAAACCAACAAAAAACTAAATGATTTAGTATGTGTAGTGGACAAAGGAAACAAAAATAAACTAAAGGCAAAAGGAAAAGTTATGAGAATAATTATATTGATCCCAAAATAAGACTGTATCCTGATTATTGGCTTTATGGTTTTGTGCAGCGTCACCATCATTGCTTCCAGATTCTTTGATTCACAGAAGTTGTTGCCAGTGTAGGTTTTGTGTTGAATTAACTGATCCAAATCATTCTTGATCACTTTCTCATACAAAAAAAAATAGATGTTTCATCAACAACAACCTGAAAAAGAGGAAAAACTGCCAAAGGAAAGGCTTTATGGAATTAATTCATCTACAGGAAATGTATTATAATTGTCTGGATGATTTTAAAAACATGTCATTTTACTCCAAATCCAAAATCATTCCATCAATCCATTCAATCAGTCATCAGTTTCTGTCCAAATAAAGCTGTTCGAGTCACATGGTCACAATCCTGGCATTTTTGTTTTCAGTAGCAGAGGTTGAAATCATCATACATATTTATTTTATTCTCTTTTCCTCAAATACAACAAATGAAAAAACAGGAAATGTGTGCTCAGCCTTAAAAAAAGACAAAAGCATTAACTGAATGTTTGAAAGTGTAAAATCACTATTTAATGTGACCTCTGACCCCCGTGAAAAGAAGCAGCTCAAACAATTAGAAACATCTGACATGTGCTGAATGAAACTAGATATAAAAACATGAGTAAATTCATGACATAAAAGTTATATTTTATGAACTAAAGGGTTGAGGATGTGTTAAATACATAAGGTCACAGTAAATATGACCACTTTTTATTGACAGAAGGTGTTTTTACTTCACATGTATCAGATTAGATGCACGTGTGGACATGAAGAGTGTAATAATCCACTAATAATACCACTCATTTAGTTGGTTATTTTCTCCATTTGTTGAGTGTTTTGTTTATTTGTCATTAATTTACTTTATTTGATTCATTTAAAGAAATTACTTGGTTCATTTTATAGATAATTTTTGTTCATTTTTGCTTCGTCATTTTTATTTTTTTGCATTTTTTGGCTCATTTTGCTTCATTTTCTTCACTTTCTTGCTTCTATAAAACAACAAAAAATAAATGCTATAAATGTAATATTATCTGAAGAACTTTACTAAACCAACAAATATAAAAGTTTTACATGTAACATTAGTGTGTATTGTGTACCGTACACAACACACAATGTTTTTGACTTGAGTCTGGTTTGATCAGTTCTATATGTAAAATGTCATAACATAACTTTATGATGTGGTACTACACACAGTTGTGGAAAAAATTATTAGACCACTCTTATTTACTTCCACTTCCTGTTCACTGTTAATGCCTGGTCCAACTAAAGGTTCGTTTGTTTAGACCAATATAATGATAACAACAAAAATAATTTATAGTAGTTTGATTTATCTTTAAAATGTTTTCCATGTTTTCTTGATAATCACCACAATCACTTGAGTTTTTACATTAATATTTATGTCGTTGTTCTGACAATAACAGAGCTTTTAGACATTCCATTTTTTTTTGGTCACATGATACATACAGGACTTAATACTTGATTGCTTAACCATTGTTTTGGATGACGTTGGGTGGTCTAATACTTTTTTCCATAACTGTAAATACAGTGAGGTTGGTTGGTTGGTTGGTACGTGCACTTTAAAGGGGGCATATTTCGACAAAACCCACTTTTATTAAACAATGATTTTGTGTGTGTGTGTGTGTGTGTGTGTGTGTGTGTGTGTGTGTGTGTGTGTGTGTGTGTGTCTGCAGAGACATATAATGCTATAACTCAATGAATACTTGAAATATCACATGAAATTACATGGGCACATACATATACCTAATGTGCATCAGTTGCAATGAGTAAAGGTCAAAGGTCAAGGTCACAATTAACTAAAAGGTCAAAATCACATTATCAGTTCTAACTCAAGAACAGAGGGTCACAGAACTTTCAGATTGGTACCAAATGATGCGGAATGAAGATTTGTATAATTCTCATAATTGGTGGTTTTTGAGATCTCTGGAGGTCAAAGGTGACATGTCGCAAAAAATTTACTTCTGTAACACAGTTAGTGTGTGTGTCAAGCATAGAAATATCATGCTATAACTTAATCAATACTGGATATATTATCATAATATTACACACACTGATGTATATATACATATAATGAAATTATCAATATTGCAAAAGGTCAAGGTCGCATTTAGCAGAAAGGTCAAAATCACATTATTGGCTCTAATTCAAATACATGTTAGTCTTTGGTTCATTTATTTGTATATTTGGACCCTAATAGTTCATAAAGTTTCAATTTAAATCATCCAGGTACTGTTAAAACTATCTTTATATTAATTTTGGAAAAAAATATAGAGTAGACTTCTACCAGCTGTTTTAAATCCTGCTTAATTTGTGACGTCTATAACCAGTTACATCACAACATTTGCACATATAAGGTCCAGACGTTCGACGAATATTGTTTGTTGTAGTAAAAACTTAAACTTTGAGCCGATTAGCTAAAATGTTCAGTTATTGGTTTAACAGCACAGGCAACAATGTAGAGAGGGCAGGGTAATGTGCATTTAAAGGGCCAGTGCTCCAAACCACCTGCACTGTAAACCTGAACGTTCAGAATAATTCAATATTTCAAGTTGTAAATACTTAAAATTTCAGAAATAGCACTAATAACTCAAATGTATTCAGTTGCTGTAACATGTTCTTTTTAAGGACTTCCAACTAACATTTTTTTTATAAAGGGGAACTATTGTGGATATAAGTGAACATAATTTAAAAACATAGATGAGGTAAAACTGAGTGGAATTAAGTCATTAAATACTGAGAATGATATTATACTGTTATTTTATATTGTTTCAAATAAAGATGATTGAAAAAAATAAACTGATGTAATAGATGCTGAAATATAATTCCACAACACTCCAAATAGATCCAATGTCTATCACACCAACAAAGTAATTTTATTCAGGGGTGTCTATGGCTCAGTTGGTAGAGCAGGTCGTCCAGTGGGTGAAGGGTCAGCGGTTCGTGGCCCGACTGAACCCTGACTTATAGAACCAAACAAAGTGTCCTTCAGTTGTTCTGCTTTTCACCTGTGGAACAAACTACCTGAAAAACTGTCAGTTCATTTAAATCACACTGAAAACATTCATATAATTACTGGAGCTTTTACTTAAATTCTCAATTGTTTTTTAAATGTTTTTATGTCTCTTATTTTAATTCTCTTTTAATGCATCTTAATCATTTTAATTTTCTTATATGTTTTATGTAAAGCACCTTGAATTATCCTGTGCTATACAAGGGATAACGTATTATCCACGAGTTACTATCGGAAAAATAGTCCCCGATGGGGCCGCCCAGAGGGGGAATATTTTTCGGTAGTAACTCGTGGGTAATACATTATCCCGCTTATTCTACGGGTTATTACAGCTTATTACTGCTACTACTCTAACAGATTGGATAAAATAGCCGTTACAACGTAGTGCGGAGTGATATGGTACCGTGAATCTGAAGTGACAAAACTCGTTGCCATGGGCAGCGGGCGGTTATCGAAAAAAATCTGCCCGCTGAAGGCTGGCAACGTCAATTTAAAGTGAACGGGAGCGTTCTAGAGGGCCGTAGAATAAACAAATAAATTTCCCTTGCCTTTACCTTACAGTAGGTCTGGCAGAACCTTAGAAACCTACTGGTGTGTGTGAATGGGTGAATGTGACGCTAATGTCGCTTTGAGCACCATAAAGGTGCAGTGTATTTATAATTTATTCAGGTAAATGGTCTGAATGATCTTATTCCAATGGTTTGAAAACAGTCACTTTTAAGTCTTAAGAAATAAAAAGAACTGCACATGTTTGTTTTGAGCTAAATGAGCACTTTTAATTCACCTGTTATTAAAAGGTTTAAGTTGTATTTCATCTAAATTTTAAGTTCTGGAAAACTTTTATTTTTTAATTTCATCAACTTTAAATAATTGAGCCAATCAATTGCCTTAAATTTTTCGACTTCTGCTAACTTATTTACAGTGTGTCATGGATCATTAATCAGAAAAAGGGTTGAAGATGGACCTGTAGGGTTGAATTAATGAAGAATTCAGAGCATTTACAGTTTATGTTGAACACATTAAAAACATTTTTACACTTAATAAAAATAAAATCCCACTCCTTTAATGTCAGGTTGTTCCAGTATCACACACCTCTAACGTCCATGTTTTGTTTTTGTTTTCTGTGCGTTCCTGAAGGCATCACATCAGCGTTAAGGAGGAACCACTGGATCCCGAAGACCACGAAGGACCCCTCTCCCTGGTAACGACCGCCAACCACAGTCCGGACTTCGACCACCACAGAGATTACGACGACGACCAGGGCCACGACGACATGCTGTAAAAGGTCCGAGGGGGAGGGGGGTCGCCTCCGCCACCGTCGCCCTCTTCCTCCACCTCCTCTTCCTCCTCCTCCTCCTCCTCGCCGCCTCAGAGGCAGAGGCAGTCTTTGGTCATCTGGGAGACTGAAAAAAAAAAAAGAAAGAAGAAAAACACAAAAAGGAAAAAAAAAAAAAAAAAAAACCCCGCTCCGCAGATAACAAACACTGAACTGCAGTCTCAGCCACTGATGACAGCTCTCAAATGTCTCCAAGTAAACTTTTTAGTGCCATTACGTTACATAGCGAGAACACACAGACTAAAAAAAGACGGCCCACGTGAGGGTTCCGGGTTTTTTTTTTTTTTTTTTTTTTTTTTTCTCGATTACTTTCTACTTTTGATTTGAGTCGAGCTTAAAAAGCGACGTTTCTACATGTGTCGGACGGACTTGTTTTGGTACGTGGTCAGGAGTTTTTGGGATTCCCCTCGCCGCGCAGCCTTCGGACGGACGGATGGACTGCAGAGGGGTTGTGTGTCACCCCTAAACCTTCTCCTCTTCCTCGCCCTCCTCCTCCTCCTCTTCTTCTTCTTCTTCTGGACACACGCATCTGACCACAAACTCAAAGAGAGAGAAAAATGACTGACGTTTAATTTACACCACGCTCATATGTGTGTGTGTGTGTGTGTGTGTGTGTGTGTGTGTGTGAGTGCAGACTTGTGTTCATTGTCACTGCCTTCAACACTTTTCATTGGTTTCCATCTCGGGTGGGAGGGATGTTTGGCTGTTTTGTTCTGTTTAGTTTAATTTTTGTTTGTTCTTCGGGTGCATTCTTTTGGGGCTAATAGATGATAAAAAAAAAAAAAAAAATGATCCACATAATGTGTCTTTCTGTCATTCATGCTGTTTTTGACACCTTTTTCGTTTTTAATGTTGTTGTTGTTGTTGTTTTTCTTTGAAACTGATCAGACCTCATGCCCATGCTGTGGAGATTCTGTGGTCAGCACTTGATGATGAATGTTTATAATTTCCTCTCATGTCGTTTCTTTAAAAACATACTCATGAAGCCGAATGTCAGATACCAAGTAGTATTTTTCTGTCATTTATTCCACGATCTTCGACGACTAAAAAAAGGAAAAGAGAAAAAAAAAATTCAAATCACCACTGACATGTAGCCGCCGCCACCACCTCACCCCTCTTCCTCTTCCTCCTCTTCCTCCCTCTGCTCGTGAAGTCCATTGGTAATGCACTACTCATAATGAAGGCTCTCTCCACGCATCAATGAAGTTTAATTTAAGATGCGAATGAATGACAGAGAAATCATGCAGGTTATGATTTATCCTTATGAAATTATACTTTAAAACAGCCCCACACGACAGAGCATGTTGAGCTGCAACACAATTCCTTGATCACTTACAAGTTCCGGGTGTTATTTCTTTCTCTTCTCTTTTATTTATTTTTTTTTTTAACCGCAAAATGAAAATGTCAGGTGTGTACTGCTGAGATAATGATTTAGACCAACTAATTGTGATTCCAGAACACAACTGTCACTGTTAATCAAATGTGTCGACTTACTCTCTCTCTTTTTTTTTTTTTTTATTTATTTAATTTTTTTTTTTTAATTTTTTTTTTTTTTTTTTTAATCCACGCTGTAATTTCATCCAGTCCAGGCCGTTGCTCGGAGATAAACGTGCATTCCCTATGGTTTTATTTGTATCACACGCATGGCTAGTTTAAAGTTTTCAGTCAGTGTTAATAATTGCACACCAGATGAAACCGAAGAGGGAAAAAAAAAAAAAACTCATTCAGTCGCACATTCCAGCCTTTTCGCAAACCAATCATATGGGCCCAAACATAACAGCACCGTGGATACCTCAGTAATGTCCCAAGTAGTCACCCCCCCCCCCCCCAAAAAAAAAAAAATATACAAAATGTAAAGAAATGAAAGAAAAAAGCAGCTAATTAAACCCATCAAACTGAATCCACAGCCTTAGAGTTGTTAAAAATTCCAGCTTTGGTAGTAGATCAAGACTGCAATCAACCACTTTTAATTTTGTTTTAATTTATTATTATTATATTATTGTTATGCTTTTTTCTTTTTAGTTGTTGATGTGTTTTAATATCTTATTGTGTGACTACCAAAGATAAACTACAAAGTCGACATTGCGTGTCCCATGCAATAGCAGATAAGGCCAAATAATCTCCCCTCTGTTCTCATTGGACGCCGACGTGTCCCAACCTGCAGCAGTGGAACCAATGGCAGACTCCGAATCGAGGGAAGTGCTCCTCACACTGGTGTCCTCATTCTTTTTTTTTTTTAATTCTCTTTGTTTTTTTAATTCTTTTTTTTTTTTTTTTTTAAATTAAAAACCAAAGGGTGGGTGTGGGTGTATTGGGTGGACAGCTGCACTAATGTCTGCAGTGACCAAAAGCGAATGGGAGGCGCTACTATCTGACCAACAGTCTCCAGCCTACATTATGACCAAATTAGGGAAACTTTTGTCTTTGGGCCAGTGAGCGGGGAAACAAATAAGGGAGCTTTTTTTTGGTCAGGAACAGATTTGTGTGCATGTAGATAAAGTTGATGAGGAAAGCTTTCGCAGAGAACAATGTGAAATGGATTCTTTTTTTTACTTCAACTGGACCACACAGTGATTCAAATGTTTCTCTTCCTTTTCTTTCCTTTTAATTCCTTTTCCATTTGTATCCTTTTTAATGATTGTATGCCACTTTTTAGGGGGGTTTTAGCATCTTGACGGGGACTCTGCTGTTCTTTGTTAAGATTGGCAAGACTTTATGATTGTGTTTAGTTTCTGTCAACTTATTACTTTTTATATTAAAAAACACTCCTGTCAACTAATAAGCTGGGTACAAGGTACTTTATGGCAGTTATTGTTGTTATTGTTTGTTGAAGTTCACTGCTCATTTACTAAAATTATGAGGAAAAATAAGAGTTGGAGCGAGCAGGGGCGGGCGGGTGGGGGTGGGGGGTGGGGGGGTAGGGGGGGTGAATCTGTGGTTTCCAGAAAATGTATTTAATATCCAGGCAGCTGTGGGATGGGTCAGTTAGAGCTAAGGCTAAGGATCGTGAGAACAGGGAACCGAGCTCATCCACAAACCTCAGTCTCTGGCTGGTTTTGTTTGGTATCCAAAAAGAAGCAAAAAAGCGCTGGTAGATTAGGACATTCTCAGCATGTGTAGCTTGACATTACTAAAGATAACAGCATGAGAAGAAGACGAAAAAAATATTAAAAAAAAAAAAAACCCGCTAGTACTGTTCGCATACCTCAGTTCAAACCTATAGGGAATGATTCAATGAAAAACAAATTAAAAAACAAAACAAAACCAAAAAAAAAGACAAACATTTCAACTCGGTTGCATTTAGCCGTACGTCTTTTTTGCATGTGTAGTCGGAAAACTGTAGAGAGAAAAATAACAAAAAATAATATTCAAACGGAATTCGAGCTTGTTTATCTTAAAGGGTTTTCTTTTTTTCTGTTTAAAATTTTTGTTGCCAAACTGATCCAAACCTCAGGCCTTTATTTTATTTTATTTTTTTTAATTTTGTGTTTGTTTTAATTTGTTATTTGAGTATCACCCAGCTGTGTGTGAAATCATTTCGTCTTGTCCAAAAAAAAAAAGTCTGTACTGATGTTCCGACGGGTTGTTTTTAATTTTAATTAAGGGCGTTTCACATTATTAGGTTGTACATACATGTGGGTATAGCCTCTTGTCTCTGTCTCTCTCTTTCTATCTCTTTTATTTTCTCTTTTTTTTTTTTTTTTAAGTCAGAAAATACATTTGTGTTATGATGTTTGCTTTATCGCGACTGCTTTGTATTAACTATGAAATAGCTATGAGAAAAACTGCTGTATGTATTGGAATAGCAAACTGTGCTGCAAATGTATTTTACTTAGTAATCCTTGCTTTATATAAAAAAAAAAAAAGAAAATGAAAATGAAAAAAAAAAAATCCCATCATCCACGACGCAGACATCTGGGTGAGCTGGGCAGGGGCAGGCTGAGGCGGAGATTATCCCCAATTTTGGATTTTAACTGTAATATAAAGAACAGACTTTTCTCTGTTATCATTGACCTAAGCATTTTTGTACAGATTTTTTTCCCTCTTTGTGTTAAGCTGTTTTTGATACTTCCTTTTGATGGTCCAACCACTGCCTTCTGTGGCTGTAAAAGAGGAAGAAAAAGAAGAAAAAAATACATAAAAAATAATAAAAAATAAATAAAAATAAAATAAAATAAAGGGCAGACAGGTATATTTCCTCAACAAGATGGAGATATCTTTGCATGACTGATCCCAGGGTCACAGAGATAAAAGGGGAAACTATGGTTTAAGTGGTCAGTAATAATATAAGGGTGTATCAATCTAATGATATTTTATATGAAATTAATAGGAAAAAGAAGAAAAATATGCAGTGCCAAGATGTAAAGAATATTGTTAAATGCTGTTTGTTTTTGTTTTTTATTATTATTATTATAAAGATTTTCATTCACATTCACATCATCCACGGCCGTAGTTAGAGCATCTTTGTTTGGGCATCAAGATATTTATATTTTTTATTATCTCTGGGGAGGGGGGGGGGGGGTCATTGTAAATGAGTCAAACCAAGCACAGCAGGAAGAGGAGCTGAGCCGAGCACAGGGCGCAACACATCGGTACTGAATCAGAACCACATCAGTACTGGATTAGAACTAAATCGGAACCGAATCAGATCTGGATCGGAACCGGGTCGTCTTGTGCTCGGCCCAGAACCCAAACACACGACTGTAAACCTGAGCTAAATACACATTATTTCATCCATCACCGACCATCCAACCTGCTGTTATTCTGCACCCCCTCCCTCTCTCTCTCTCGCTCTCTCTCTCTCTCTCTCTCTCTCTCTCTCCCTCTCACATCACTTTGTTTTTCCAGATGGTGGGGGAGGATAGGGGGTGGGGGTGGGGGTGGGGGTATGGGGGGGGGGGGGGGGGGGGGGGGGGGGGGGGTTGCAGGAGCTGTCACGGTGCTCTCATCCCGCAGCAGCTTGTCATGCTTTTCTTTCTTTTTCTTCTTTTTTTTTTCTTTGAAGATGTACTCTGTAGTTTCTTTTTTTTTCCTGTTTTGTTTCTTTCTTTTTTTTTGTTTTGTTTTAATAGAGGAATATTATTGCTCATCACTTCCATCAGTCTGTAACCTCCTCATCATTCCTCGTCTGTCGGATGCAGACCACTCTGTTGTAGTCAGTGGCGATGACTGACGTGAGCATCTAAACATGCAATAAAATGCTGGTTGTTCAGATCGGTTTCAGTCTCTGTCCGTGCATCTGTTCGACGCTAAACATCACAAACACCAGGACGAGTTTAACTGAAGAGTTTGACAGTTGAACGTGTTAACGGTAACAGATAATAGTTTTAATAGATGATAGAATTAACTGGAAACCACACAAACAATAAACAAAAGCATGTCATTATTAAACAAGTGGTGTCTGACACAACAAACCCCGCCCATTTTAGCTCCTAATGGACACCTCCGTCTCAAAATGTGAGACTATGGGTTTGATAGGTTTCTCAAGGTCAAATGTCATGATGTCATTTTGGAACCTACATGTAGTTTCCTATGTTCCACGAATGGAGACTGAGACCACCTCCTCTGTTTGGAGTTACCACCATTTCAAATCAGGTGACCTTGATTTTGACCTTTCAAGGTCAAAGGTGATGACATTTTAAAGTTTCCTATCTGTCACCAATAGTAACAAGGTCTCTATCTCCACTGGTTATAGTCTGTTTGAGGGTTTTTTTAGGTATTGAACCAGTGACCTTTGACCTCTTGGGTCGACAATAGGGCAAAATCGATGCAGACAAGATGCAGAATTGAAAGACCAGCACTCTGGTGCTGATTGGAAGTCTTTAAAATGAATACTTAAAAAGTTAGACCCATAATTAAATGTTTACCTTTATTGTGACCTTTGACCTAGAGCCTTTGAGGTTTTGATGTCAATGAACATCAACAGTGAGAGTAAAAAGAAGCTATATGTCAAACTGAGTAAACAGGAATAAAAAGGAAATTATTATTAAGGTACTCCATCTCTGATCACTTAGAAAACACATTTTTAGTGACTGTGACCTTTGACCTACATTCACCAAAATGTAATGGGATCTATTCTGGACCACCCTGCACCTTCCCTGGAAATTTCCTGGAAATTGGAAAGTAGTTTTTGCATAAACCAACTCAAACTCATACCCCTCACCTCTTCAGGAGGCGCTGCTGCTGCTGGTGGTGGTGGTGGGATGTTGGGGGGGGGGGGGGGGTATTAAAGCAAAACATTTACTTGATTCAAAATCCCTACATATTCTTTACTCTTCACTTGTACAAGTGTATATAAGTGCCTGTGCAGAAGACTGGGCCAACAACTATAAAAACTAAGAATCATGGACCAGGTCAGATTATTCTCGAACATAAACATAATTATTCTGAAGTTCAAAACTAATAAAACTCATGGATGTTGTCGAAGTGCAAACAGCAAAAAATTATGTTCAGGGTTAAAAAACAATTCCTTTATAAACTACAATTACATTTTTATTTAGAGAATGAGATGTTTTTTCTTCTAAAAACTGAAACATATGGAGGAAAGGGGGGGGGGGGGGGGGGCAAAAAAATATTAAATAAAAATAAATAAATTGTTAGAAACATAAAATAGAATAGAAAAATATATATTTATATATGTATGTCCTCCTGACACTTAAAAAAGTGATAGTTTTTTAAAACTTTTTACATTAAAAAAATATATGTTTATTCATATTGACCCATAATTCATTCACTCTCACATTCTCCCTCTGGTGGTGGTAAACTACATATGTTGTCCTGGGGCCACCACCGAACATTCATATACCAGTGACACTGGAGAGTGAAGGACACAACAGACTGACAAGGACAGGGATTCAAACCACCAACCCTTCAATTATTGGATGACCCACTCTACCAACTGGGCCATGGCCAATCAATCAATCAAAGTTAATTTCTATAGCTCTTTATAACAACATAAATTAGACCAAAGTGTTTTCTATCTAAAGTAAAACACAGGATAAAACAACACAATCACATATAATTAAAAAAAAATAAATAAATAATAATAATAATAATAATAATAATAATAATAATAATAATAACACAAATAAAAGAATAAAAAAACACATTTAATGTCTAAAAATAAAACTAGAGCAGTGTAGTAAATAAATACTTTGAATCATGAAACTGATAATTGAATGTATTTTCCAGCTGTGGTTTGTTTTCGTGGGCTCCTCCAGGTGCATTATGGGAATGTTTTCCTCAGTGTTTTTGCTGCAGAACAGTTGAATCCAGAATTGTGTTTGTCATCTTCTGCCAGACTCATCTCAGCCTTAAATTATATTGTAATTAAAAAGTGACAGTTAAACTGTCTTTTCCTAACAGCAATTTAGGTAACTGCATTTGATAAGCTATAAATTGTAACGACATTAAAATCCCAGAAATAATAGCAATATGGATTTGGTGACGGGAGCTAATGCTGATGATCAGGACTTGTGTTTTTACGACGGCGGCGCCGGGTCACGTTGGCCACTAAACAGGAGACAGAGATCAAGTCTAAGCACTTTTAATCTTGTGAAACAAGCAATTACAAATAGTTGCATTGATTTGTTAAAAAGCTTTAGGTGACATAAATCGTTTCTTGCTTAGCTTATTGCTGCAAAACATAAATGTCAAGTGTATTATTAATTAAAGCCTTTGAAAGACAAGATTTAATGGAAACGATATAAAATCACCAGCGATCTTTCCGTGGGCAGTATTTCACTGTACGTCGAGGATTCTGGGAAATCCGTGTTGTTTTCATGACACTGATCGCCCGCCGTATACGATGGCGTCAAGTCAAAAAAAATGCTAATGGAAGGTGTTTGTGTTGAAAAATCCTCCCTTCACATAAATTAATCACTTAATAACTTGCAGAGAGCCATTAACATATGATATTATTACAGTCCATAAAGGTGGATGAAATATTAATGGGACCAGTGGATATACTGGTGCAGTGACACGATCAGACGATACTGGCCTCGCACACGTAAATCACAATGTTCCTCCAGACTGTAGCCAACACACACAGAACATTAAATGATACTGTGCTGTCACTTTTTTTTATCAACCTGCTTCTTATTTTTGTCTTTGATGCCTTAAAACTAGTGATGTATGTAGTGATCAGTATTTTTTGGGCCCAACGGACTTAGCAGCACCATGGGGCGGGCACTGGACAGGGGGGTCTGGGGGAAAAAATTTTTACGTCTTAGATGTAATTTCCTGCATTTTAATCAATTAATTAATCTACTGAACCGGCTCTTTTTTTTTCTGTTAAAAGGCGTTGAGGGTAGATTTTAAGGGTCACCTGGGTTAGGTTATCGGTACCAAGACCCTCTCAGACCCTCCTCAACAGTCTGGATCAGTGATGCTACGTGATGATCGTCAGAAGAATCACCGTGTGTCCATCTTATTTTCCTTCATATTTCGTAGACTTGGAATTTGTTTGATTTTCTCGCTCGCAGTAGTAACTGCTAAGGAACATTCTCACTCATTTCTGTTGATAGAAGCTAAAATGCTACAACACTTATGTTTGTACATTTTTATTTCTGCACTGTTTCTGTTATTGTAGCATTTTTCTCTTGCAGCTTCACTTCTGTTGCATTTGTTTCAATGTGTTTGTGTTTTGTCGCTACGGTGCGTTTGCCCCCGTCGGCCACCGTACAAATGTAAATGGATACGATTGAATTAGTTCAAGTCTGTGACAAAACTATGTCTTTATAAAAGCTGTTTTGTTATCAATATCAATCAATCGCATTCTACACAATAATATCCTCCTGAGACTGAGTAATGTATTTGTGTTCTCTATGAGGTAGGGGACAAAAATTCAACAGTTTTACTTTACATTCCATTAAAAAATTGAGATAAGATAAGATACGATAAGATAAGATAAGTAAAGTAAAGTAAAGTAAAGTAAAGTTAAGTTAAGTTAAGTTAAGTTAAGTTAAGTTAAGTTAAGTTAAGATAAGATAAGATAAGATAAGATAAGATAAGTGGGGAAATTCCACTCATGAATAAATAAAAAAATATTTGAAAAATAAATATTTGAAAAAACTGTTGAATTGTTCAGTTTAAAATCCAGATACGTGTTTAATGCCAAACCTTTCACTTTCTTGGGTGTCAGGAGGATATAATGACTTGAAGTGAAAATTACCTTAAGTTGTGGACTTTTTTCAGCAATTTTTAGGTGAGATTAAAAAAAGACATTAATTAGATAATTTAATAACAGATCATAATTAGGTAATCTCTACATTTTTAAAATCTCTCTGCAGCATTAATTATGTAACTGCTTATGTGTGTGTGTGTGTGTGTGTGTGTGTGTGTGTGTTTTGTAGGAGGATTATGTAATGACTACTGCTCTGTTTTTTTTCCTAAACTTGGTCTTCAGGTTTGGACACAGGCCAAGGATGAGGCTGTTAAATATCTGGAGCAGATCCATGAGGAAAAGGGGGCGGGGCATAAATTGGCCACACCCTCTACCTGTACATCACATGGGAGTAGATTTGATGAGTAAACACAGATAAAAAAAATGATCTGTGTTGCACTTTGACGTCACTTACAGGAATAAAACCACCCAAATTACACC
This sequence comes from Siphamia tubifer, assembly GCA_020466265.1. Taxonomy (NCBI): domain Eukaryota; kingdom Metazoa; phylum Chordata; class Actinopteri; order Kurtiformes; family Apogonidae; genus Siphamia; species Siphamia tubifer. The sequence goes on from CM035787.1 coordinate 48,332,838, forward strand.
CAGACATGATCCTGGTCTGCATCTGCTTTGGCTCTGACCTTGACATATTTTTCTAACCTTAACCATCTAACCATCGTCTCACATACCCACATGTATCCACAGTGTATTAACCCTTTAACCCTTTAACATTCAGAAGGTGTGATTTATTTAATATATTCAGAAAAATTCAACTCAGTTGCAGATTTGAAAATGCACTGATAGAACAGAGCTTGTTGTTTTCACAGACATCTGAACATGCTCAGTGCAAAAATAAATAAATAAACAGACCCAAAATTAAAAGTCCTGGATCTAAATTTAAATCCATGTTGAGTTTGTTCCAGTTCATGTTCAACTTCCTAAATCTGTTATTGATGCAGATTCTGTGTCACCAACAATGAGACACTCAAGGATGTCGCCTCAGTTTTACATTTAGCTGCTTTTTGCAATGACATCAGAACCTCGAAGGACAAATTTGAAGACTATAGGTCAAAGGTCAAGGTCACATTAAGGGTCAACATCAAATTCAGTATAAAACTTTTGAACTGTTCATTTTTCAGACTTCCAATCAGCACCAGAATGCACTTCTGTATCTTGTCTGCATAGATTTTAACCTATTGTTGACCCAAGAGGTCAAAGGTCACTGGGACAATAACTAAAAAACTAAAATGGACTATAACAGAAAAAACAGTGCAGAAGCAGACACTGTTACTATTATTGACAGATAGGAAATCTGGCATGGGCTTTAAAATGGCTTATTGACCTTTGACCTTGAATGGTCTTGTTAAAGGACACATGTTTTGTTGTGCTTAGTTTGTGTGTGTGTGTGTGTGTGTGTGTGTGTGTGTGTGTGTGTGTGTGTGTGTGTGTGTGTGTGTGTGTGTGTGTTTTCCTCATTTTATTAACTATTACGGGGCAAGAGTTAATTTTTTTGGTTCATTTTGTTTGTTTTTTCAGCAACTTTACGCTAAAACTACTGGACCAATTTCCATGACATTTTCAGTTAAGGTGTGAGGTAGTCTAGAATAGATCTCATTACATTTTAGTGAATGTAGGTCAAAGGTCAAGGTCAGATTAAGGGTCAAAATTGAATCTCACTTTTGAACTGTTCAGTTTACAGACTTCCAATAAGCACCAGAATGCTAGTCATTCACTTCTGTATCTTGTCTGCATAGATTTTGACCTATTGTTGACCCAAGAGGTCAGAGGTCACTGGGTCAATTCCAAACAAACTGAAAGTCTGCAGATACAGACTTAGTTATTATTATTATTGACAGATAGGAAACCTGGCATGGGCTTCAAAATGGCTTGTTGACCTTTGACCTTGAGTGACCTTGAATGGTTATAATAAAGGTCACATGTGTTGTTGTGCCCATGTTTGTCTGTCTTTTCCTGATTTTATTAACTGGGTTAATGGGGGTTAATGTTTCTGGTTCTTTTTTTGGGGTCTTTAGGTTAAAACTATTGGACCGATTTCCATGGATTTTTCAGGAAAGGTGTGAGATGGTCCAGAATAGATCCCATAAAATTTTGTTGAATGTAGGTCAAAGGTCAAGGTCACCAAAGATGTGTTTTCACAATGATACGTGATTTGGATAAATAAGATAAAATATAATAAAATAAGATAAGAATTCCACTTATGAATAAATAGGTCAAAGGTCAAGGTCACTAAAGATGTGTTTTCACACTGATAAATCCGGTCAAACATTTGCAGGAGGCGTCGCTTGTATTGATCAGAAGGTTTTACATGTTTATAATCATCATCTGCTCTTGGTTTGTGTTCCAGTGTTTAATGGTTAAAGAACAGAATCATAATAAATACTTTTCCTGTATTTATGATGATCGTAGTAAAAGTATTCGTGCATGTATGTGACACAGTCTGAACAGTGGACAGATGTGTGTCATGTGTCTGATCATAAAACAGACGTTTGATTGACTGGTCTGTGATTGGGTGGAAGTATCAGCTTCAGCCGCTGAACCTTTAAGGGTTTCAGCTCCAGCAGCGACAGTCAAACACTGAAAGATTATCCTAATGTGTGACCTGTAAACCATGTGGAGCCAAGCAGAGTTTATTCTGCCAAGAAAAGGAGGAACATTATGAAAAGTTCTGTATAACACTGGAGTTACAGTTACATAGAAAGCTGAAGTTTTGACTTATGGTTATTACTTTGGGTATTTTTCTTTCTTCTATGCCCGACTTTTCATGTATGGTTTTTTTTTTTTTTTTTTCAGAATTGGCTTCTGGAGTAGAACAGCAGCTCACATCTGGGCTGAGTTCATCTCTGCTAATAGATATGTGCTCACTGATGATGAATAAAAGTGAGAAATCACATGTTTGGAGATTAAATTAAGCACCAGCTGCAGTCATAAAGGTGAGATCAGTTCATCTGTTAAATGTACATTATTTAAATGGAATGAAAAGTAAATTATCAGTTCTAATTGAAGTTTTTAACTCATAAAATCCACTTAACTATCGACTAATATAAAATATTTCAGTCAAAATGATCCACGAATACGACCAACAGTTGCAGAAATAAATATTAGACCATCAAAAGTCATCAAAAACAATGGTTTTGCAATGAAATAGTAACTTCTGTGTAGATCATGTGACTAAAACAGACAGAAAAGAAAAGATGGAATGAATAAAAACTGTGTTTTTCTTAGTACAATGATATAGATATTGATGTAAGAACTGAAGTGATTTTGTTTTTTTTAATCAATAAAACAAGTTAAATGTATAAATATCAGCTACTTCTACTGACTACTATGAGCTATTTTTGTTGATTTTATTACATTTGTCCAAACAAATGTGTCTTTAGATGTACCAGGTATTAAAATAAACAAGAAACTGAAAAAAAAGGTGGTCTAATAATTTTTTTCTACAACTGTACATGTAAATAATAGTTGAAAATGTAGTTTTTCATCTTTTCATTGGATCCGAGTCAGTTGAAATTAACCACTGGTTCAGGAAAATATCACACATTTTTACCTAATTTTAATTGACCTTTGACCTACATTTGTCAACATTTAATGTGATCTATTCTGGATCATCTTGCACTTTTCTTGATAATTTCATGGAAACGAGTCCTGTCCTTTTTGCATAAACTTGCTGACAAACAGACACACATTTACAGTTGTCATTATTTACAGGTTACTATGTTTTCATTTTACTGGTTCGGCCCATTGGACATTAAATCAGGCTGAATGTGACCCCTGAAGAAAATGAGTTTGAGACCCCCGCTTCAAGTGTGATATTAAAGAGATTATCTGGAGTAAAAATAAGGTCATTTGTTAAATGATTGGGAGTACATACACTATAGTAACAAAAGTATTGTGTCACCTGCCTTGACTTACATATGAACTTAACATCCCATTGTTAATCCATACAGTCATATGTCTTCACCCTTTGCAGCTACAATAGCTTCAACTCTTCTGGGAACAAGGTTTAGGAGTGCGTTTATAGGACCATTCCTCCCAGAAGCATTTGTCAGATCACAGACATGGGGACTTGAGTCTGAGACTTGGACTTGAGTCGCACTTAAGTCACACAAACAAAGAGTTGTGACTTGACTTTAGACTTGTGTGATATGACTCGTAAGTTCATTATCATGGAAGTATTTATTTTATTATTTAATTTGTTTCAGTTTTTCCAATGTGTTTCCTGACATTATGGGAAAATCACAGGTAGAAATAATCGTTTCCCTCCTTTGATATTTGTGCAAAGGTTTGTAACACGTACGTGCTGCTACAAGGTTCAAATTACAAATACATTGTTACATTGTATTTGTAATTTGATCAAAATACATTGATCACATTTAAACAAAGCTTTTGGGATTTTTCTTCACATTGCACATGCATTGTTCTGATCAATTTTGATGGTGTAGTGTGAAATTTCATCCTAAAATTCATCCTAAAACTGTTCTGTGGAGTTGAGGTTAGTACTGTGTTCAGGACAGTCACATTCATCCACATCAAACTCTCTCACCTATGTCTGTATGGACCTTACTTCATGCACGACTGTTCCCACAAACCTGGCTGCATGAAAATAACCAAAGTTTCTCTCTCACACACACACACACACACACACACACACTTGCAGAATACAGAAACGCCATCAATTAAGAATTGGATGTCACTTGAGTGTATTTCGAGGCAGGTGAGTGAATACTTTTGGTAATATAGTGTATATATAGTTGACATACGTTGAGAATTTTCGATTTTGCAGTTTTGAGCCAAACTGTGTTAACATGGAAGTGATGAGGGCATGCCTTTTCCACCGACACGAAATGTTATTTTTAGACCTCTTCTAAAGTTCTAAACAACATCACACTCATGTGGTAGTAAGTAGAGGGTCCCTAAAAGTAAACTAAAGTATCCTGAGGTCTTCATGTTGTCAGATAGTTTATCCAGAGTTACTGAAGTATTTATAAGACGTCTTAAGAGGAAACCTGAAATAGTTGATTGTCGAGTGCTCTGGAAAGTCATGACTTTGTTGTATTCTTTTTAAAAAACATAGTCCAGTATTTCATTAGAAATGTAAATGAAGCACCAGTAAAGCTTAGCATCAAAAAAGTGTGTAACTACTCATCTAAAACTTATTTTTACTCTGGATAATCCCTTTAACACTGGTGAGTTTACTGTGTACCTGTATAAGACATGATGACACAGTGGACGCTAAAGTTAAAAATGAGCCTGAACACAAAGATTGTACCATTTACCTCCATCACGCTGCAAAAAAACCCAAAAAAACCCTGTCCTGATCAGCATCGTCCACTTTATTCCAATTAAAGCACCGCACAGCCTCATCCATTCACACAAGAGCTTCAGTCAAATAGTGGAAGCTGGCAAATTCCCAACATTTCAGTGAGGCAATTAGCAGTCCTGCAGTGTTTGTTATTCATGGTTTGATGTAAAAATTTGTTTATTAAGATGGGCTGCAGGCGCGGCTGTGCAATAGACCTGCTTGTAATTAGATTCCAATTATTTGTCTGTTTCTGATATTGTAAACTGGCACTTACCACATCAGTTAAATTGACACACTGCACTGCTTGGTTTACTCTGTAATTAAAATGTGTTCTGTTAATTAGATGATGACCACTTTATTCCAGGGCTCTTGTGTTTGGGCTCCTCGGCGACTCGCTGTTTGGATCATGAGTTGCCAGACGCTTCCCTAATCAGCCCTTGTTTTGTTTCAATTACCACCTGCTGTTCAAAAGGCACGCCTCGCTGCCCCCCACCCCTCGTCGACACACACACACACACACACACACACACACACACAGACATCCACACACGTACGCAACAATAACATGAGGCCTGTTTCAGCTCCGGCTCCAGCACCGACACAACAATCAGTGATTCACAGCTGGGCCTGCTTTTCTTCTTTATTAGAGAGCACAGCCAGTTTTCAAAGAGAGTCCAAGCAATTAAAAAGGGAACTAAAGGAAGATGAAAGTATAAAGGTACTTATCACATCAGTTAGCAGGCCTCATGTGAGTAGCCAATGGTAATTAGACTCATTGGGTAAATAGCAGAGATGTTCAGATGTCTCCTTCTGTTGGTACCAGAGGGTTAAAGCTGCTGTTGAATCCACTAACTGCACATGATCACTAACAATATCATGCAGGTGTGTGTGTGTGTGTGTGTGTGTGTGTGTGTGTGTGTGTGTGTGTGTGTGTGCGCAGATGAATATGGAGCTGCTGTTGATTCAAGATGCACACCCTGATGCTGTTGCAGTAATGTGAATGTTATCGTAGGCTTTGGAAGAAGGAGCAGCAGACGAGCGCCAGGATCTGTTATGTTTACGGGTTCCAAAAGTCAATACAGAACTGGGAGAGAGAGCTTTTAAATGTTCTGCTCCCACTGTCTGGAACTAAATGACACTGAAAAACCCAATAAGGTCACTGGGCTCAAAACTCTTATAGAAACTGATACAAATTTTGAGGTAAGCATCAAAATGTTTAAGGCAACATCCATTAAAAATGACACTATAGTTACATTTAAAAATATATTAACATTTGAGGTCAGGGACTTATTTTTTTTAAGGCAAGTCCTCACAAATTACACTGTAGTTATACTTAAAGGTCAACTTCTGTGGTTATATCATTTATATTGCTGCGGTCAAAACTATGGTTGAATGCATTGTGCGTCAGTTCTGTGAAAAATAAGGTTATAGTTGTGTTGTTTCAAGCTAGTGGTTGAACGACTGGCTTTTCTGGTGTTAATAAGGCACATCTGATTGGTTTTCTAAACAAGAAATGTTAAAAAAAACAGGAAAGGTCCACAGCAGCCTGTGGACGACTTTTTCTGCTGTTTCACAGCTTCACAAAAAGTTTGTGGATTAGTGTCTGTTGAGTCGCATTTTGTAATAAACGTAAAAATGTACTAACTTTTTCATTTCATTTTGTAATAACGCTGCATTTTGTAATAAACTGACAAAATTTGTTTTGTAATACATTTTCCTAAATTTCTATTTCCAAAATATATTTCAAATATTTTAGTGTTTTCTTATATATTTCAAATCATCCATGTCTAATATGTCTAATTACCAGCCAAGCCATAAAATGAATGATGAATGAATGTTTCCCAAACAGCTTCTTGAGTTTTAATACCACACCAGCAAAGCGCCCTGCTGCTGCAAGATGTAAAAAGTTATGATATAATGTGGCAAAATGTACTACAAAATACAGCAGTTTATTACAAAATGAAATTAAAAAGTTATTACATTTTGGATGTTTATTACAAAATGCGGCTCAACAGTGTCTGTGTTCACAGGATCAGTCTTTATCTTTCAATACAAATCATATGTAGTTCAACATCAAAAGCGCTAAGTGCCTTCAGCGCAAAAAAAAAAAAACACACACAGAGACCACTTTCCTGTTTTTGTTTTTCTTGTTTAGAAAACCAATCACAGGTGCCTTATTAACGCGTCACAATTATTCATGAGGACCACCAGAAAAGCCAGTCGTTCAACCATAGCCCCTGTTCTAGCTCATAGAAAACAGCTGGAAACAACACAACTATAACCTTATTTTTCACAGAACTGACGCACAATGCCTTCAACCATAGTGGTGATCACAGCAATATAAATAAAATAAAGATGGAAGAAGAACACAGCTGTTCTTATAGCATGTGACCTTTGAACTTGGGACCTTATGGCCACACATCAAATTTTACTACATTTATCACACTGTAAAATGTAAATAAGTTGATTTTACTTTGAAAACCTCTGGAAACTGAGTACCTTAAAGTTTTTAAGTAAACTAGGTTACAACCTTTAAGCGTGTAAAACTTAAAACTGGTGCTCACATAAAAGTTATAAGCTAGTTTATGTAGAAATCTTAAGGCAATCAGTTTCCTGAAGTTTTCAAAGTAAAATCAAATTATTAGATTTTACAGTGTAGTAATAAACTTTTAAAATTATCCCAAAATCTCCTTAAATGATCTGTAAGTTTTGGTGAAAACAGACTGACTGACCCTGGTCTGGTGTAAAACCTGCAGGTGTGGAGCCTGGGGCTGAACTAAAGCTCTGATGAACTCAACATCACAGCCCTGATGTTTGTCCTGCGTTAACGTCGCTGCATAGTACGAGACATCATTTTGTCTGAATAATTGAAGAGATGCAAAACAACATGAATAATTATGTGTCGCCGTCGCACTTTGTGTCAAAATGAATTAACAGACGAAAAGTGGCTGATGCTGCTGGGTGATACATGCTTTATTTATTTATTTTTGTAATTGCACTGTTGATTTCACACTTAATTTCATTGTACCATGTGCAATGACAATAAAGTTTATTATTATTATTATTATTATTATTATTATTATTATTATTATTATTATTATTATTATTATTATTATTATTATTATTATTATTATTATTGGGCTGAGAACAGTAGATGAATGCACAGTAAAGTGGGTGTACAAATATTAAAAACAGTTATTATCCGTTCCAGACTTCACACATGAAGATAAAATAATCACGTATTGAACAGTTTTGATGGAACTGTGTGTGTCGTTGTGTTTCATTAATATCAACACACCACACATACACTGGAAAAAAAAAAACTAATTTTACCAAGTGTATTTTCTCATTTCTAGTCAAAATATCTGATTATACTTAAAATAAGACATAATCACCTAAACAGGAACTTTTCAATGAGATATAAAAACTTATTTTTGGACAAAACTGTTTGAAAACCTTGTTTCAAGAAATCTTAGTAAGATATTTGTCACTTGTTCCATTGGCAGATTCTTTTCCTTAAAAGAGTCATTCCATGGTTATTTCATTAATATTACTGTGTTCTCCATTGTTATTGAATACATTGTGTGTTGGTTCTGTTTTAAAAAATGTCCTTCTATTTTTTTCACAGTAGAAAAATGACTTGCAGTCGAACATCACTTTACCGCTACTTCCTCATACATGTCCTTGATGCTGGTGATGAGGCGTCTCTGATTGGCTCAGAATGCGTGAAGGGACACTCTTCTCTTGCTCTCTATGTGTGTTTACCAGAGTAGCATCCCGCTAGGTTTCGTTCCATCGCTTGTTCTGAAAACGTGCAGGAAAAAAATGAGGCTTTAATTCTACAGAGAGCACATGAACCAGTTTGATCCGACATTTTTTCACGTATGTGCAGCAGCTACTGTGGCACCGTCTTCTCTTGTAGATGCTAATGCTAATGCTACTTCAGATTCGCTACAATGGGGGACAGCCTTAACCCCACGTGGGTGACGCTAAAGTCCATCTGACGTCAGATACTGATACAACAAAAGGAAATATCGGACAATATATCGCCCGATCTATATCTATATCTATATCTATATCTATATCTATATCTATATCTATATCTATATCTATATCTATATCTATATCTATATCAATGAATTGTATTGTTTTATTTAATTTAAAGGTTTTTTTGTTTATTTGATTCATTTGAGTGTGAATTAACTAAACTAAATGAATGAATGTGATGCATTTGGGGATATCCCCGTAGCCATTGCTAGTTTTGTCTATTTTAACCCTGTTATCAATAAAGGACCTATATTGAATGTGTCCCAATATTGCACCTCTGCAGCCCACTCTGCACCTTTGTCTTTTAACTTGTTGTGTTTTTGTTGTTTCTAAACTGTTTTTTTGCTGTTTTTAGGGTATTTTTAGCACTTAGGCTGACTTTTACCCATAAAACATTTATTTATTTACAAATTTACTCATTTATCTATTTATTTACATGTATTATATGTATGTGATGTGTGTGTATTTGTAGATGGTGAGCTATGTGACAACCTAATTTCCCTGAGGAGATGAATAAAGTATCTATGTATTTATTTATCCAGTATATATATACAGTTCATATTGTGCATTTATGGAGGTTCAGTAAATCCAGCTGTGACCTTTTCTGTTGTGAACCTGAGTGAAACAATTTTGTTTTCCAGTTTTAACCTGCGACAGTGAATGTACAAACTCCTCTAAAGCTCCACAGCTCCTCCTTTACAAAATATTAAACACCCAGAGTCGTGCTGCAGCAGCCACAGAGTTAAACACACCTTTAAATACAGGACGGTATTGGTCACAGCGCTTCACTGTACTGAAAGAAAAAAGGCCTTTTTAAATTTTTTTTTTTCATTTCTAGCGACAGAACCACAGCACAACAAACCATAAACGTCTGTACGTCCGAACTAACCCATACTCATCTCATGCAATATTCATACATCATCTACACAATCCATAATTTGTGCAATAGAAAATGCACACAAGCCTGGGTTTTATTTTTGATTTACAAGCATCACTCATGTGGAACTTGTGACTTGCAGTTGTGTGGTTCTCTGACAGATTCAGTTAAAAGAAGTGCATTATGGTAAACTGCAGATACTGCCAACGCTCTATTCAGCGCCATCGTGCTCTGATGCCTATATGGGCTTTCTCTCCTTCCCCCATGAATTAAATGCCGTCTTTTTTTTTTTTTTTCCTTTGCTCTCTCCCTCTCCCTTTCTTTGAAAAAAAGCTATCATTTAAACATGTCATGGGTAGTGTTTACCTGCAGTGAACCTTGATTGAGGAAGCCTGTGACTTTACACTGATGCCCTCCTAATCTGTATGACTGGCATGCTAATTTCTCTGACGCTGCCATTCAAAACACAAACATGAAATGTTGGTTTTAGAACCGGGAGACCTGGTAGAGTGAATTTCAAGTGCTTATTCAAATATTTCATTAAAATGTAAATTTTTACAACACCGTACGTCTAGCTGTGCACAAGGCATGACTTAAGAAGTTATGAAGTTATAACAGCATTTCTCTCTCTGATGCCAATTAACTGGGAGGAGGAGGGGGCTATAATGTCCTTACCTTGTTTTATCACCCCATAACAGCGCGCTGACAAATGCATCACATGCAACAGGAGTTTCAGGTATTGACAGCTCAGATGGGTGGACTGGTAGGAGGAAAAAAAGAGAAGGAGAAAAAACGGAAAAAAGAAGCCAAACATAACGCCTCCCAGAGAGTGGTGGCTAATCAATTCTCTTATCTTCACAAAGTGCAAATGAAGTGATTAAAATTAAGGTTATGCAAAATAACGCAGGGAAAGTGAAATGTAAATGAGTCCCACGACCCCACAGCCGGATGTCCACAGTTATCTAAGACACTGGTGACGAGGGGAATCTAACTGTGGAGGATGAGGACCATAATTCTGCTCCTAAATATAAAGTATGAGCTTTAGACTGAACTGAAACTGATCAGATTCACTGCTAATCAATTTCATTTACACTGCAAAAATCTATATCTTACCAAGTGGATTTATCTCATTCCACTGGTCTACAAGTAAAACACTTCTGGAATAAAACTAATGAAATGTTCCCACATGTGTGTTACTGATAAAGAAAACTCAAGTATTAAATGCTGGTTGGATCAAGTTTCCAAGATAAGTCTGGAGTCAAAATGTGAAATTATTAGAATTAACCAGTGAATAGGTTTTAGTTCAAAGGAATATTAGTGTCAGATCTACTTCCAAACACTGTCTGCACATTATGATCCATTCACTTTACAGGTTCTTTCTAGTGGAATATTTACTAATCCATTGTATACATGTAGATAAACCAGCATATATGTGGAATAACACACTATTATATATATTAAAACATGAACTAACCAGCACTAAAGTCATTTGTTTTCTTATTCATCTGATTAAAGTATGTAAGATTTAGCAGATTAAATGTCTGAAGCAGATACTTTCTAAAAAAATTGTAGAGAAGTGTTTTTTGTCCGAATATCTCATCCCACTTTTTTTGGCCCATCACCACCCTCCCTCTTTGGGGGCAACTTCATTGTAATTACAACTGGTGTTTTTAAAATAATAATTTCTAACTCAGTTGGTAGAGTGGGCCGTCCAATGATTGAAGGGTTAGCAGTTTGAATCCAACTGTCTGCATGTTGAAGTGTCCTTGGGCAAGAACCTACTGGTGTGTGTGTGTGTGTGTGTGTGTGTGTGTGTGTGTGTGTGTGTGTGTGTGTGTGTGTGTGTGTGAGGCCTATATGTTGAAGCACTTTGAGCACCTTCTAGGTGGATGGATGGATGGAATGAAACACCTGAAGTCAACACATGTCAATTAATTAAATTATTAATCTATAATCAGTATTGATGGATGGGCGGGTGGGCAGGCAGATAGATAGATAGATAGATAGATAGATAGATAGATAGATAGATAGATAGATAGATAGATAGATAGATAGATAGATAGATAGATAGATAGATAGATAGATAGATAGATAGACAGATAGATAGATAGATAGATAGATAGATAGATAGATAGATAGATAGATAGATAGATAGATAGATAGATAGAACACGTAAGACAAGACAAAGACAGATAATAATTACATATTCATCATTATGGATTGGTGTGTGTGTGTGTGTATGTGAGTGTGTATGTGTGTGTGTGTGTGTGTGTGTGTGTGTGTGTGTGTATGGGGGCAAACAGAGAAGGTTTGTACTGCTCTAGGTGTTGCATGGTGGTGGTTCAGTCCTGGTTGATGTTTACTAAAGGAGAAGGAGAGAAGGGGGGGGGGGGGGGGGGTTGAGGGAGGTTATAGTGGAACATAATACATTTGTGGATTCTTTCTTTAATTGCCTTATTGTTTCCTAATCTTAATTCTAAGCCGTTTTCTATCTAACAACATATTTTAAGCCTATACCAGAAAAATACAGAAATAAATATTAGACCATCAAAAGTAATCAAAAACAATAATTACACTGAAAAAATCTAGACCTTACCAAGTTTTTTTTTTTTTTTTTCATTTTTAGTTCAAATATCTCATCACACTTAAAATAAGAAATAATCACCAAAATAATGTATCACTTGTTCCATTGGCAGATCTTTTATTTAATATGTATTTATATCTTGAAAAGGTTTATTGAAATCAGATTTTCCAGATCTATTGTTTAAAAACAAGTTCTTAGATTTCACTGAAAGGTTCCTCTTTGGGTGATTATGTCAGATTTTAAGTGTGATGAGAAAAAATATAATGATAAGACTTAATTTTTTTTGCAGTAGCTACACTGGACAAACTGCCCCTCAAAAAACTAGTAAAAGTAATCCATTAAATACGATATTTTTTGCTTGAATAATGCAAAAATAAATAAAAATCTGCCAATCGAACAAGTGAAAATTATCTTGGTAAGATCTATTGTCTATAAATCAGTTCATATACAAATTCTTCTTTTGGTGATTATGTCTGATTTTAAGTGAGATGAGATATTTGGACAAGAAATAAAGAAAACGGGCTACAATTGGTAAGATTTAGATTTTTTCCCAGTATGTGAACCAGAGGTTGTGATAACCGAAAATGGTCATTGACTGAAAATTCTGAATCATTTTCACAGATTAAACTACTGAGGATAATTTACCAAAAAACTACTGACATGTCAGGGTGACAGGCACGAGGGGGTGCCGGAAGTGGGACAGGAAGTGACGAAATAAAATCAGATTCGTAGATGAAGTCGTGGTTGAATCACGTGGCTAGTTTGTTTTATTTTGAAAGCAGCTTTATGTCCGGTCAAGTTAGGTTGAGTCACACAACACAGGTGTAAGAGCAGCCATAGTACACGCGCTAATGTTTGGGCAATAACGGCAGATACGGACGCTTCTAAGTAAAATATGATAAGAGTCGTATCAGTAATTGTACAGAAATGATACTCATAGGTAGGCTAAGTCACGCCCTTCTACTTCCGGTCCATGGGTGTTTAGCTGGCAAAAAATTTATCAGAGGCGTTGGAAGTAGTTTTCAACAGGGTTTGCCGTAAAATAAATAGGGGGGGGGGGGGGGGGGGTCTGAAACTGTGGGTCGTGTTCCGCGGTAGAGGAGGTACTCTATGTCGGATGCAAGGAGGTCTCGTAAAGAAGGGATTGTTTGCACATCCAGATATTTAAGCTATTTCTGTTTGAACAAGCTGGATACCAACAGGCTGTGACTGTCGTAAATTATACAAAGGATTCGTATCGGACACATGTAATAGACAGCCAGCGCAATGACAGCCAGCGCAGAAACGCACAAAATAAGACCATAAGAGCACCTCAGTGGTCAGTGTTGGGATTAACTGTAATTTCATTACTTTTGTCAGTGATTTAGAAACGTAACTCATTTCAGCTCTAATTTTGGTACCTTCATTAGTTACTAGACTACAATACGGCTCGTTACACGTTACTCTTGACCATTGAAACTACACTGAAAAACCGATAGGCTGACATTACAAACCCACAATGACAGCTGCGTCTGTTTTCTTAACCTCGCTGCCGAGTTCAGAAAGAACGCGCGCGCGTGTGTGTGCGCGCGCTATCACCGCAGTGACAGTTGTTCATGTAGCAGTGTTAGCTAAAAGCAACGTCCACAAAGATGTCCTTGAACATTTGTATGAGAGCCTGGTTGCCACAGTAACAGAAAACAAATCAGCCTGAATGGAGAAGAACAAAAATCTATACCAGAGTTTTCATTTCAACTCCTTAACTAGGTGTTCTTGTTCTGTCTCAGCACCCCCACTTCGGGGGTTAATGGAGCGAGTCAAGCTAAATTCTGATTCCGTTTTACAAGTGCTCTGAAATTAACATATGATAGCAGTCAATAAGAAATATTTGATGTGTCATAGGCAGACCATCCCTTTTTGAAGAGAAGCACACGTGACGTTAGGTTTTATGTGGACTTAGTAAGAGACTACAATGCGTCGCGTGTGTGACGTCATACTCCGCTCAGCTGTGGTGTGTAGTATGTGGTGACGTCATATGCGCGCCAGGCGTGTAGTCCAAATAATTAACGAGTTTTACTCGCAAATGAATCATCCGTTAGTTAACAGAAGCAGTTGGAACGTACATCAATAATTATCATTTATTATGAGGTACAACATGTGTGTGATTCAGGGCCATCTATGATTTTAGTATTTTATTTCCCATTGAATACCATTCATTCATTTTCTGATCTCAGGCCCCATGAGCCTCCTGGAAGGGGCGGAGACTTGATCTCTCCATACCATAGCCGAACAGAGACAAGTGTACAACTACCTACATCGTCCTGGCCGCATATCCAGTAAACTTTCACCCACTGTTGGGTCTTCAAATAAACAAAGATATCCTCCTAAACGTGGATGAAACATTGAAGACGAGACGCCATGTTTGCGTCTTACTTTTTCATCGCCACTGTATAAACATAGCATCAGTCAGTCAGTGACATTAGCTTAAGATGCTACTTTGCTAGTGCTAAATGTCAAAGCAACAAAGTCTTTAGTTCTTTTCAAAAGTCCAGTAAATGTGATGAACTGATAAACACCGTGAAAAAATTATACAGAGGAGGGTTACTGCATCACTGAGGTGTTTTTTTCAACAATAAGTACTAGTAAACATGACTTATTAAAATGTAATTTGAAATGACAGATAATAATGTGTCATGATGTTGTTTTTTTACAACGGACAATAAAAAAAACTTCTGGGGTAACCTCTGATGTGAACTGTATATTTCAGTGATGTTCTTCTCTATGTGAGTTACATTTTTGTTTAATCACTATTGTCACTAAATTCTACTTAATATACATGCTTTCTATGTAACCATTTATTGAAATAATGCAGGTTTATATTTTGAAAAAGTGACATAATCTAAGCATATTTTTTAGAGAGACTTATTTCCCATGTAAGTCGCTTTGGATAAAAGCATCTGATAAATGAATAAATAAATAAAGAGCATTTTGGTTGAAGTTAGATTCACGTACACACATTAGAAAACACTGACAGTATTAAAAGTCACTTTTCACTACTTTGTTGCAGTAGTTTTCAGGTTATTTCCAAAGCTGTGCATGTAGTTGGAAACAGAAATGAATAAATGTGTTTTAATGAGTGACCTGGACCCAGATGATTTTCTAGAACAGACACAGGTTAAACTGGATTAGAAATGTAAGAGAAAAAAAGAGAATATCTTACCCTAATAACCCAATGTTTTTTTCTGTGAACTCCAAAGAAGGAGATTCAGAATAGACAATTATATCCTACCTGATACTGGACTGATGTGGAGTTTTTTTTAATACATTCAGTTGTATTTAGCTTTAACATATTTGACTGTTTTCACTTCAGTTGTTGGGGTCTGAGAGTATTCTGTACACAACTTTTTTTTCTTGACTTGAACATATGATTTGTGACAAATAAATAAAACAGAATTGAGAAATAAACCTGATGTATTCTAGTTTTTATAGGCCTGTTTGACTGTTATTTATGTAAACTGGGGTCTTAATTTGTCCAAAACACCTTGAAAATTGACTTAAAAAGACTAGTGTTTGTTAAATACTGAAAATATATTTTTTCATTTTATCTTATTCACTGCAAAATTTGTAGTTGAAATATTTAGTCACACTTGAAATAAGACATACGTTTTGCTTAATTCCATTTTTTTTTTTTTAAGTAAAATGCTTCTGGAATAAAACCAATGAAATGTTCCCACATGTGTATTACTAATAAAGAAAACTCAAGTCTTAAATGCTCGTTGACTCAAGTTTCCAAGATAAGTCTGGGGTCTAATTGTGAAATTCTTACAATTAACAAGAGAATAGATCCATTCACTTTTCAGGTTCTTTTTAGTAGAATATTTACTAATCCATTGTATACATGTACATAAACCAGCATATATGTGGAATAACACACCATCATATATATTAAAAACATTAACTAACCAGCACTAAATAATTTGTTTTCTGATGCATCTTATTAAAGTATGTAAGATTTACCACATTTAATGTCTGAAGAAGATACTTTCTTAAAATGTATAATAATCAGTGTAATCAGTAAATAATGTTCTAAAAAAATAAACTCACTCAGGCCAATCCTTTATCATCTGTACTGAGTCTTCTTTAGGGCCATAAAAGAAGTCAAATGTGTGATGCCATTAAAGTCTGTCACCAAAACTTAAGTATCACTATAAACACTGTGATAGTTCGAATTACTGTTTATCTGTGAACATTTTATCTGTCCCGCCTGAACGTACCGTAAATCAATAAGTCCATAAGTGCAGTGCAAATGTGGAAAATTCGCTCCGTGCTATAAATTCAAAGGAATTGAAATTTCCACACACACACACACATACACATAACTCTCTGTGGTTTGTTTCACATTTTTCACTCAACAGACTGGAAGCCTCCGAGCGTCTCTTTGCTCTCACATGTTTTGGCCTCGGCAGCTTTCGTCCCCACAGGCGAACGCCGACGTGAGCCATGTGAAAGGAGACGCTAAACATTTACTCAGACGACAGCAGTTTTCTCTCTGACGGCTGTTTTTCTGCTTCCAAATCAGCTGCAAAATGTTTGATAATACACAGGAAAGCAGCTCGCAGTCATTTACCCGTCAGTCAGTTATTACCCGTCAGGTTGCGAGGACTTGTCACAAGGACGAATCAAAGAACAAACGGGGTTGTTGACTTTATGTGTGTCTATTTGTCTGTGCAGTTTCCCTGCCTTGATCATCTGAAACTTCAGCAGAATAAGAAAAGACCCTCCAGGGTTTGTATCGCTCCAGGTTCTCTGCTCTCCTCTTTTATTTCTTTATTTATTCTCTCATTTTTAACTTGCAGGGGGAAGACAAAATGGTTGCAGGTGGTGATGAAAATAAGAGCCATCCATCATTATTTATTAGGCATGAAAAAGATACACAATAATGTAATTTAATCTCTCAGCAGACAATTATTTCCACATATTGATAACGCAATGCGAAAAGTGCCATGAATCCTAATACGATGTTTGCTTTTATTGGTGTATGATACAACCAGAACAAATAATGTAATTGTATCAGGGTGAAAATGTGATTATTTGCACATGCTAACATTATAATACCAATCTGCCGCAGACAATGGTATCATATTATTTTGCTGTGCTTAACTAGTTACAATTTGCATTAAGTTATTATGGCTGGATGGCAATAAAGACGCCGCTCTCCCTCTGGTCTCTGCTCGTCTCGGTTTCTCATTACAGCTCTGCAAAATTTGGGAAGGTTTCAAGTCCGACAGCTTGTGTGATATGGGAAACTTTTATGTGGACTTTTATCAGGCTTTTCTGTCATGTTGTTCCCTTTTAAATGTGCATCACCGTAGACGATTACTATGCAAATGACAAAGCTGGAAACAAAAACAGCCTTTTTTTGCCATTAAAAAGTGAAATGCTTTAAATATTTGCATATAGGTGCACTGATTTGGTTATTCACAAATTTCAAGATGATTAACATTAATGAAGGAGTGGCTTCATGCACCAACTGTCAGGCCACCTCTGTAACCTCCTCTGTGTTTTGCATGGCGAGGCGTTCACGCCGTAGTGAACTAATGACCAAGTCGGCCTGTGTAAAATTAGACCGTGCATCTACACAAGTGTCTTTCTGACATTATGAGAATGTTTTATTGATGACTCATTATTAGCAGTCCAGCAGTGAGGTGAGTTTGATCCACCCAGAAGATGCAAAGTGTAATAATAATAATGCCTGCTTAATTATTAATATCCAAAACCTAATCCATCTCTGCAGAGAATATGTACATATTTTAGTGTCTCATTTGAATTTTTGCAACAAACACACACCTAAAAACCATTAGACGTCGGCCGTAATGACAGGTTTAAATGGGCTGATTTTTAAGAATTAATGTGTTCGAGCCACTGTATGGTCTGCGCTGAAAGGAAGAGGTCTTCCTGTTTATTCTGTTTGATTCTGAAAGCGTGCAGCGTCCCTGTAGAGAGGCGAGCAGAGCACACACTGTGTGAAGGCGTCATTTTGCACCGGAGGCTAGAGGAGTGTTTGCAAGTCATTAGTGGTTTGTAAATGATATTTGTTCCCATGTGACATATCATTTGAAATGGTTTTCTAATAATAACACCCACTGATAATAAAATAAGAGGGCCCTCATGTTGTGATTATGCTTTTCATAAATTTGGTTTGATAAAAAAAAATGGGAGGGGGAGACATTTCAGCATGAATAAGAGCTCAATATGTTGATATGATTTTTTTTGTCTGATTGTACAGATAGCTCAGCTTTAAATCAGGTTGACCGCTACGAGTGTTGCACGCCGAGTGCCGTGAATCCTCCGCCTAAACTTCCTAAACGGCTGCGACCAGCTTTGTTGTGCACAGATGAAAAAGAAAAAGCATCTTCCTTCTAAAGCTGGTGGCTCTGTATTCCAAAAGCAACAAAGCTTGAACTGTCACCTCCTTCCTTAATGACTCCTGACAAATACCCTGTCTTCCTGCCGTGCGTTTCCTGTTCGCCACAGCACAGAGCTGAGACAACTTGGCAGAGGATGCAGTGTGTGTGGTGAATGGGGAGCCATAGCGCTGTTCTAACACCATTTGCCTTGTATTTTATGAAATGAACCAACGGCTCGGAGATCAATAGGCCCCCATGGTGAATGCGAACAACGCTACTGGCTCCTTATCAGGAGCCCGCTGCCAATCTGTGGCAAGCGAAGCCTGCACCTTCCCTGGATACACCATTGGTCTTTGAAATTAAAGTTGACGCCTGTAATCCAGGGAAATGGTCCCTCTACTCTCGCTTAACACCGGTTTAGTTTCACCCCAGCTGATGATAAAGCATGACAGAAATACAGAGCACTATCTTCTTGCTGGGGTTGATAGGTTCTGCCAGCTTATCAGGAAACAGGCAGCTAACCTTCTTGTGCCTGGCCCGTGGACAAAACTGAGGAGTCAATTTACAAAAGAAGCCATGCTGGATGGCTTGTAAATAAAACCATTCTGTCTTTTTGGAGAAGACAAGAAAAGTCGAGGAAAAAAGGAAGAAAATAACCAGTTTTATAACACACCCAAAAGTGAGTAAATGTATAACACAGGAGGCTAAGCGCTAGTGATAGAGTGTATTCATGTAAATCCGCCCAAGCACAGCTGCAGGAAATTGACAGGGATCTACTGGAGCGCTTTGCCTGTAAAGGGTGGGATTTACATGCCTAACTAGGGCTTAACCACCCTCCCCAGAGTTTACCTGTTACTCTCTGGCCTCTGAGCGAGCGTCTGGATGGGCTAAGGTTGCACTGCTTATTTTTAATGCCTTTTCATCCCCCCTCATATCTGTCAGTCTCAGAAATAAACTCATAAACTCCATCGGGCCTCATCGCTATACGGGGGAAAATTGCTTTGGCGTAAGGACGCATGGAGGCTTTTTGTTTGTTTCCGCAGCCGATCAGATGAGCTGGCGGACGCGTGGAGCAGGATGTGACCGACACCGAGGCTGACGAGGCGAGGTGCGAGCGCTGCTTTATGGGTAATTGAGATCGCATTAATGCTGAAGAGAAAGTGCAAGGCTTTTCCTTTTGGACAGGATGTGGCTTTGGGCAGTTGGGGATGGTGGGCGTCGCTCCTGGGCTCCACAGCCTTCAGCAGAATCTCAGCCCCTGCAGGCAAGAGTCTGTAGACCGCTCATGGCAGTTTAGACTAAGCACAAAAACTGTTTGGCTTTCCCTTTTTTTTCTGTTTTTTTCCTTTTCTTTTTAAAAAGAAACACATCTATACACGTAGAGCACGCAACAGCGAAGCTTGTACTAAATCAGTCTCAACAAAAACACTGAAATGTTTCCTCATTTGTTTTTTTCCTCTGAGCTCAGATCCTCACAGATGATTAAAAACACAAATGGCCAGCACCATTTCTATTAATGCCTCCATCCTATCACACAGGAACTGAGTGCAGATGCAAAGCATTTTTTTTTGCCCTGCGTGTTTTGTATTTTTCCCTCCTCTAAACAATGATTTTCAGAACTGGAGCCGCCGCCAATAAAATTAATGGGAGACTTGCTGAGTCCATACAGGAAGTGGGCTTTTTAAATAAACACATTGTTTCCAAACTAATCCACACCCCTATTGTTTACAGACGGGGAACTGGGCTGGGTGCAGACCCGGTGATCCGCCCCGATTAACCAAGGCCACTCTAAACAGAGGAGGAACATGATAAAACTGTCACCAGGAGTTCACTTTGATGTTATTTCAGGTCACAATTACTACCTTTCCATGTAATGTGAGACCAGATTAGACAAAGATGTACAAAGACACACACCTTATTGTTTTATTTATAGTTTAACTGATTTTTTTTCCTTTTTGGAGGCTAATTCAGAACTACTTGGCATTGACAATGGCTATGTTTACATGATGTTTTTTAATTCTGAATTATTTATTCAGAATAAAATAATTCAGAATTAAAGCTGTTTCCTTTGTGTTTACATGGAAATGTAGCCTAGTCGCACTATCCCCGTTCATTACATGTATAGGTCTAGTCGTGCTTCATAGGCAGGGGAGGCGGGCTAAAAGGTTGTCTTTCAAATCCCTCTGTATGTAATAGGATGGTACTACATGTAACCTTTAGGATGACGTAGTTAGAGCGCCGGAAACATCGGAGAAAGTTTCGACTGACTAAACAAAATGGTGGATTCTGGAGCTTAAGGACTGTAAAAAGAATTTAAAGATTGCTGACGTTTTCTCACATTCTTCACTGATCTTTGATAAAAGCAAATCGCCACCCAGTCGGCAGCCATATATCTATGTTGTTCTTCTTCTATGGTTGTTTCCGGTTGTTTCTCTCCAAAATGTTGCAGCTCTGTCGTCACTTTGTTACGCCTGCCCTCTGACTCTATACTTCACTGTGATTTGTTGGCCAGTTTCACATAAGTAGACCGTCCCCGGTAGCAAATTAGATTTGCTACTACTAGAGCTAGGCTAATGGAAATGTTCATTCCAAATAAAGGTTTCCATGGGAAACAGGTGTATTCTGCTGTAGTTAATTAGGCTTTCAGAACTGGAGGTACGGAGGGTTCTGATTGGACAGAATGGGCGTTTAACATCTGGATGTCTCCCGGAGAAAATGGTCACATCCACTTCCTGTTTTTCTTTTGTTTCAACTATTAACATAGAAGGACAGATACTACATGCCATTTCTGCATTAATTTTTGCGATAATTACAAAGCAGCAGCTAGACTGAATCAACCCTAAAAATTGACATTCTAATGCCAGCAGTGCAGAATATGTGTGTCATCAACACAAAATATGTGCATCATCACAACGAGACCAGGAGCCTGTGCACAACGACAGGAATAATGTTAAAGAGGAATTAACTGTTTCCATGTCAGAGGAATGATCAAATTCTGAATTAAGAGTGGAATAAACCAGTGATTTTATTTAGAATTAAGTTTATTTATTCATTCATCTTCTGAACCTGCGTTATCCTCACTAGGGTCACAGGGTCATTGGGGGCCTAATCCAGCTACAATGGACGAAGGTGGGGTACACCCTGTATGAGTCTCCAGTTCATCTCAGGGCTGAACATATATAGACAAACAATCACTTTCACATTCACACCTATGGGTAATCAGTGCATGTGTTTGGATGGTGGGAGGAAACTGGAGAAAACCCACGCAGACACGGGGAGAACATGCAAACTCCACACAGAAAGGTCTGGTGTGGGAATTAGAACCAATATCTTTGCTGTGAGGCATCAGTGCTAACCACTGCACCACTATACCGCCCTCCGTGGAACTTTATGTTGCTAAAAAAAGTTGCGTTACAGTTGATGGTGAGACAAGGTTTTTTTTTTTAATTATTATTATTATCTATGCATTATTCTAACATTTACACACGTTTATCTGTTTAAAGTTGTGACTTTGTTGCAAAACTGTTAAAATATCAAACTGTGAAAAGACATAAATATAAAGTGTACACATTTGAATGTCATGATTGATGTCATCATAACTGAGTTTCTGAGGTGAAATATGTCCATTAAACATCGTTCAGATGTTTATTCTTGAAGAATGTGGTGAAAGAATCTGAGGTGAAGGTTTGTTTGGTGTTGGTAGTAAACATGTATATCATGTTTGAGACGCAGTCGATTCAGCTGTTTAATTAAAACA
Organism: Siphamia tubifer; assembly: GCA_020466265.1. Classification (NCBI taxonomy): domain Eukaryota; kingdom Metazoa; phylum Chordata; class Actinopteri; order Kurtiformes; family Apogonidae; genus Siphamia; species Siphamia tubifer. The sequence continues at coordinate 48,355,209 of CM035787.1, forward strand.
TGACCATGAACTGTGACCTTCTTGTATAACAGCACTCAGTAACCCCAAACATACACTTAACCTATTGTGCAATGTAAATAATATAAATACTGTATATATGTAAATATGCCTGTCTTCTCTGCTATTTTTTATTACTTTTTTTTGCTGCTGTAACTAAAAGTGTCCCCAGGGTGGGATGAATAAAGGTCTATTCTATTCTATCAGCAGCAGCAGTTGTAGTAAAAACTGAAAATATGTCCAAACTTTGAGCCAGTTACCTAAAATGTTCAGTTGTTGGTTGAATGGGACAGAGCAGCACAGTCAACAACCTGGAGGGGGCGGGGCCTGAAGTGGCTCATGTGTATTTAAAGGGCCAGTGTCTGGGCGTCATTACTTTTCACTGTTATTTCAACACCTGCTGTTCACTTGCACCAACCACCACCTCTGTAACTTTACATTTAGTCTTATTTAGTTTTAATAAACTGCAAATCATTCATTGAATCTTTATAATCTTAAATTATAAATGGAGTTAATTACTATATTTTCTGGACTAGAAGTTGCACCAGCCAGAAAATGCATAATAAAGAAGAAAAAAACATATATAAGGCAGATTTTTTGGGGGAAATTTATTTGATAAAATCCAATTTCATCATGAAAGGCAATTTAAAATAAAAATAGAATAGAGAACAGGCTAAATAGGTGTACGGTATGCTAACATTCAGCTAATGTTACATGATGCATAAACAACAAACTGAGAACGTGCCTGGTATGTTAACATCACATATTAAGTTATAGCATAACTATAGCCTCTCAGCAGCATGTTGTTCAAACATCCATATGTAAACTCGTTCCTCTAGCTCAGTAGTTCCCAACCCTGGTCCTCAAGTACCACTATCCTGCATGTTTTAGATGTACCCCTCAACCAACACACCTGATTCAAATGATCAGCCTGTCATTAAGCTCTGCAGGAGCTGGATAATGACCGCATACGGCCCAATAATGGACCCTCACCGGCCCACATGAGGTCATTGGCAACTTAAAAGTTAATGTAAATATATATTATACAGCTTTTATTTTGTAGAGCTTGCTAAATTAATGGGATTTATTTGCATTTTTTCCCCATAAGAATTAAGAATGCAGTAATTTTAACAAGACATGGATTTATATGGGTTTTTTTGTTTTATTTTTTTTAACTGAAGTCAGAGAAAGACCTGAGATATGCAAACAAAGCTTTATTTGTGTGTAAAGTTAAAATGGAGGAAAAGTAAATAGGTAACATGGAGCTGGTTTTGTACATTGTTGAAAAAAGAAATCATTAATTAATTGTGTTGTGTGTTCCACATTTTTTATTATATCATTGTATTGTTTTGTTTGATGCTTTTATACAGATGCACATGGAGCAGAGCTGCAGCTGATCTAAAACATGCAGGATAGTGGTACTTGAGGACCAGGGTTGGGAACCACTACTCTAGCTGTGACCACCTAGCTTTTAGCCAGTGATGAACTTTTTTTGTTTTTTTCTTTTCATTAACATTCCCTTACAAGTTTGTCGCTCACTCCAAACTTTCTTTCTGATGCTACATTACCATTTTTGGCTGCATATTTCATTACTTGTAGCTTGTAATCTGCAGAATCTGATTTTCTCTATGCCATTTTTGTTCAGTCCTTCTCAGTTGTTTTTATGAGTTACAGCTAATGTTGAAATTATCCATTTTCAAAGGTACAGAATTAGCAGGTACAGATACAGAGGCCTACAGCGCGCTTTTGCAGTTGTCAGTGTGATAATAACGTGCAAAATTATATAATAATGTGTTTAGAATTTCACGATAAGTCACTTCAGAGTATAAGTCATAACCCAGGCCAAACTATGAAGAAAAAACTTGTGATTTATAGACAGAAAAATAAGGTTTTTGTAAAGAACAAAGACTAGCTATACTCAAACCAGATGCTAATAACTTCTAACAATAAGAGCATGTGATACATAGATACAAACACACACCCTACATACTGTATGTACCACATGGTTTTTAACATTTACAGACATCTATTAGTGTAGAGGGGCCCTTATGCAATGAATATACTTTGCATGATCAAATTATCATCCCTGAATTGGAAATATCTGTGGATGCTCAGAAGCACTCCGTCAACCACTCTCACTTATCGCCTCCTGCATCGATTTTTGTTTCAAATACTACCAGTCACTTATACTTCCATTTACATAATGTCCGATGAGAAAAATTTGTCAGACAGATTGTAATTCATATCTCCACTCTGTGCACTCGCCTGCCCTAATACTTCAGTTAGCTTCCTCACATTTACATTTCAATCAGTGATTATAGGCTCGCCTCCTCTCACCCTGCTGAAAGTAAATACTGGACTCCACTATCTCAGACTGAAATGCATTCAGCGGGACTGGAGGGATAGGCATGAATATTCTGGTCATGGGCGTAAAATTGCATATGGACGCTATGGACATGTCCATACCAATATTTGGATGCTTCTAAAATGTCCATATCAATTTTGAATGGGAAATTACACGACATTCAGGAAACAAAAGGTTAATTTTCCCCTCCTCAGTTCTGCCTCTCACAGATGTTGTGTCATTGGTGGGGACAGCCTCGCTATATGTGATTGGCTCAATTTACTGTATGTATAAAAACCTCTTCAGACCTGAGGTCTTTTCTTTTAACTGCTCGATTTCAATAGTTTTCCTGTAGCACAGCATAAACCTCACATCACTTCTGTGCTTCCCTTTTCATTATTTCTCATTTTGGAGAGCTGGAATGTGTTGCAGGCTGACACGGATTCGAATGGAATAAATTAATCACATTAAAAGCAAGAGTTAGAGTGGTCACCGACTGAAATGCTAAGGTTCTTCTGGGTATTGAAACATGCCTTGTCTTTGGGTTCCATGGTTGTCATTTGAAAAAAGGCTCGAAACACCATGAAATACCTTGAAACACTCCTGGAAACATCTAGATGGACATAAATAATGATTTAAAGCACATTTTAACCAGATTTGAAGATGGTCCAAAATGATCCTTTTGGGCGACTGTGGCTCAGGTGGTAGAGCAGGTAGTCCAATAACTGAACAGATTTGCATCTGTGTGTGTATATATATATATATATATATATATATATATATATATATATATATATATATATATATACACATACATATTTGTAGCCTCTGTTTGAATATGTATGGTTTATGGACGTCTCATAACTTCTTAGGTTTAAGTATTTATTGTTGTTGTTGTTGTTATTATTATTATTATTATTATTCAGTTCAGGCATTCTGCCTCTAATTGCACCTTTACTGTTTAATTATGACTGTGATCAACATTACGTGGGTGCAATATCAAGAAATACATGTTATTGAAATAATCAATTCAAACCATGCAAACATTTTTTAAGAACGACTTTCAGCACTCTCTCTCTCTCTAACACACACACACACACACACACACACACACACATATATATATATAGTGTGTATATATATATATATATATATATATATATATATATATATATATATATATATACATACATACATTATTGTAATTATTAGTCAAAACTACTTTATGCACTTACATTTTACTGAACCTATTTTAAGCCCATATTCAGGTGTAAATATTTACTTTTCTACTTTATATCTACACATACATTACCAGTGAAAGTGTGGACGTACCAGAGCTAGAGCACAGATGGAGCTCAGAAGTGTTCAGTATCACTGGAAACATCTTCAAGTCTTGTGGAAAACATTTCAGATGACTCGCTCATGAAGATCATCCAGAGAATGTCAAGAATGTGCAAAACAGTAATAAAAGCAAAATGTGTCAATTTTGAAGGATGTTAAAATAAAAAACCTACCTTGAGTTATGTCACACCTTTTTTTACTAAATAATTCCACATGTGTTCATTCATAGTTTTGATGCTTTCAGTGAAAATGTACAATGTTAATCGTCATGAAACTTTTCACTGGTAGAGTATTGTACATGTTCACACAAAAGTACTCTGCCTTCCTTTACAAATCTTTCTTTACAGTCCAATCATTTCCACATTTGTCATCATAATTTATTTTCACTTTCATCTAAGTTGATTGTCACCTCTACACTTTATGAATATTAAAATTTCAGAATCTTTTTGACTCCATTTTTTGCCCATTTCTTTAGTTTCAGTATATCTGTTTCTAGAATATTAGTGGGTAGAAAATGAAAGTCCCAACACATGAGCCACTTCCTGGAAGTTTTTTTTTTTCTCTTTTTTTTCTGCATAGATTAAACACATCATCACGGAAAAGGTCAGACAAGTGGAAAATTTGTCTATTGTTAGTTTACTGTTGACCGCAACTGTGAAATGAGCGTTTGACATGTTTGTTCCTTGGTGTTTTGCATAGATGACTCTGAGAATAATAAGGGAACGAAATGCTGCGTGGTTTATAAAGCTGACACCCACACAAGCTGCTGCTGATGACAAATGTTGGGCTCCCTGTTGTCAAAGCGAAGCCTCGCACAGAAAGCAAGACTATATCTTTAATGCTTTGGAAGCCGATGTAGGAAAGTCTGCTGCGTTTGGAAAAGCTCACTTCCATGTTCTCCACCGCCGGCCGCCTGCTGTCTGTCGACTTCGAAGGCCTCGGTCAGTCGGTGGTAACCCAAAACCAGGCTTCAGGGGGGAAAGTCTGATAGTTGATGAGTCATAGTGTACAATCATTACTTTTTAATTGCTCTTTGAGTGGAGTTGTTCTTCGTCTCGTCCTGGCACGAGGTGAGACGAGCCAGGAACTGCAAAACTCAAAGGGGAATTGTTTGCATGTTTTCTTGTTTGCTTGTTTTGGAAAGGCTTCGCAACTCATCTATCATGCAGGAACTGGAAAAAAGGGACAAATCATAATAATCACACTTTGCCACAAACTGCTCTCTCTGGCCTTCTGTTTTCCAAGTCTGGTTACACACATGTTGGCTCCGCAGAATATTCAATAGACATTTATAGGAAATAAATTAAGAGATGAATGCAAACCATATGGCATTCGGAGGTTTATTTGTAAAGCCTCTGCATCAAAGCTTTTTCCAGATCACACCATATTAGCTATGTTTTTCCAGTCCAGCAAAATCAGGAAGGTAACCACAGACTTCCCTGATGGGAAACACATGAGCCGCTCCGCTGAGACAAGGAGCCTCATACAACGGACGGAGCATCGTCAGGGAGCATCAGTAAAAACAATTATTCCCTGCATGTCTGGATGTCATATGTCACCCCGGGTTGACTTTAATAGGAGCCGTGGAGCTGCGTCACTGCTTCTAGAAAGCCTTTTAGCCTCAGAGTGAACCCCCCCCCCCCCCTGCATTCGCACTTCTTTGCATGAGGCGGCCTGGATGCCTGTGTGGGGTGTGGGCTTCAAGACAGACCGGGAAGGAGGCCAGCAGGAAACGGTGGTGCCCAGGGTATACACTTCCACCTCTGCATGAACGCAAACCCCCACCCTCTACCCCTTACCCCCTACACCCTTCACCCCTTCACCCTTACAAGCATTTCATACAGGCCAGACAAGTTTACGGTTTCGTGCGTTGGAGTGTGACAGGAGTAGCCCTCCTTCGTGTGACAGGCCCGACAGCGGCGGTCTGCCGGCACCCGGGTGGTTTCTTTTCCTTCGCTGTTGATCTTGGGCTCGCGCTGCACACACGCAGAGGCCCTGCCAAAACGAGACATGGAGAACCACACCACTGCAAGGCCTCAACTTCGACCAGAAAGATGTTATTTTAGCTTCAGAGACACACATTTTTGTCAAGAGAGAGCACCGGGTTGCAGTTTCTTTACGGCGGAGAATCGGCTCAGGTCATAACGTACGTGAGACGACACGAGGGTCACTATCACTCGTGACTTTTTTTTTCCTTTTCATGCAATTGATTCACATAAACACACACTGATAAATGCACTATAGACTCAGAGTGATCAGAGCCTGCTGTGCGCCATCGGGCAGTTTACCTCAGGACCAACAGAAAAGCACTTCCAGGAAAAGAAAAGCCAGGGATTCCTGCTGAGGGAAAATGCATCAAAGCGCATGACTTAAGGCTATAATTAGCCATGGTGTTTGAAATGTGGAAGAATGAAGTCTTTGGAGAAATTGAATTGTTTATTTATATACGTTTGTGTGATTTTTTTTTTTTTCTCCTTCCAAATGAGGACATTTTCAAGACTCAGCTCTGATATGAAGCTGTGGTGTGTAGTTCATTTAGTGTTTGTTAGTGTGGTATGTAGAGTGAAGTTGCATGTTCGGCAAAAAACAAAACAAGTGGAAGAGGTGCCACGTTACAATGAAATGCTCCAGGGATACATATTTTTGTCAGCTAACACGGAAGTTAGCATCTCTTTGGTTCTCTCAACTAATGGGAAATTTCCACTGGTTTGTGAATTAGTTCAGACAATAATCTCCATCCAAACAACTTTATGATACTTACATATTTTGTTCCATGATTTAAAACTCAAGAGTGTTAATATTAGGCTATAAAGGGACTGAACCACAATTACACCGTGTCAATGTTAACACCACTGAACTGATAATTTGTGATTTGATCTGACAATTCCTTCATCCACAAATACTTTCCCTCTTCTTCCAGGGTCACAGGAGGACAATATGACGAAGCTGTAGTGGTTGACTATGGTGAACCCACAAGCACTGGTTTGATGACAGTGATATTTTGCTTTTTGAAAATGGAATTATGTCTTTTCAAACATTTCCCTGTGGTCTACATAAACTATTAATGCTCTGTTTACATCTGAATTCTTCGTTAATTCAACTCCACAGGTCCATCTTCAACTCTGGGCAGTGACACCAGAAAGGTAGTTTGGAGCGCTGGCCCTTTAAAAGTACATGACCCACTTTAGGCCCCGCCCCCTCCAGTTGGTTGTACTGCTCTGTCTCATACAACCAACAACTGAACATCTTAACATCTTAACAATGATTAGCTAGGACATTTTTACCCCACCCCTCTGAGGGGTACTGGACCAATTTCCATGAAAATGTCGGGAAAGGTGCGAGGTGGTCCAGAATATATCCCATTAAAATGTGGTGAATATAAGTCAAAGGTCAAAGTCACAGTCACCAATTTGTGTTTTTTCAATGATAAGTGACAGGGCAAATCAGGCAAACTGTTTGCAAGGGGGCGGGGCTTGTTGTGCTTGGTTTTGATGTGTTTATTTTGTCTGTCTGTCTGCCCGTTTGTCAACAACTCTATGCAGAAACTACTGAACAAATTTCCAGTAAAATTTCAGTAAATTCCAAGAAGATCCAGAATAGATCCCATCAAATGTTAGTGAATGTAGGTCAAAGGTCAGGGTCACCAAAAATGTGGTTTCACAATGAAAAGAAATAGGACCAATCATGAATTTCCTTTTCAATCCTGTATACTCAGTTTTGCATATAGCTTATTTTTGCTCTCACTGTTGATGTGCATCAGAACCTTGAAGGACAAATTCTCTAGGTCAAAGGTCAAAATCACAACACAGGACAAAATAAAATTTTGGACATAACTTTTTAACTATTTCTCTTAGATACTTCCAATCAACAACACCACAATGCTGGTCTTTTAAATTCTTATACTTGTGTGTATAGAGTTTGACCTATTGTTGACCCAAGAGGTCAGGGGTCACTCAATACCAAAAAAACTGAAATGGACAATAACAGAAAAATAACTGAATACTGGGACTTAGTTCAAAAAAGTTATTTTAAAAGTAATTTTGGTCCAAGAAAGTTCTCAACTGTTTTGTACAAAACAAATGAGGCTGGGTAATTTCTGCAAACTTGTGAGAATATTTAGTTTTTCTCAGAGAATGTCAAAAAAGGAAGTTGCTTTTTGTTCTAAACAGAAAATACAAAGTTTTTAGTGGGACGATGATAAAGGGGAGCTGGTAGAGCTGGTAGATAGGAAAACTGGAATGGGCTTCAAAATGGTGTAATGACCTTTGACCTTTAGTAAACTTGAAAGGTGAAACTCAAAGTGACATGACTCCAAAAAGAGTGATGATAAGCACTCAGTTACTATTGTTAACAGGAAACTACATGTAGGCTCCAAAATGGCATCATGACCTTTGACCTCGGGCAACCTTGAAAGGTTAAACTCATATTCTCACATTTTGAGAGAGAGAGAGATGTCTAATAAGAGCTAAAATCTTTGTGGGACGTGGGGTTTATTGTGCCTGGACCCACTTGTTTAGGGATGTAACAGCTTTAATTTAATGAATGGGGTGTTTTTTATACAGTAGAACAACACATGCAATAATATTAAAAGAGTTACAGGTTATGTGAGGTTAAGCTACAGGCTCTTATGAATGAAGGGAACCCTGACATTAGCTTAGAAATACAGTTAGCCACTGTTTTCATATGATGACATCCCAGCATTACAGCCTTCAAAACAGCACACGAGAATATGTAAATCATAAACCCGAATGTATTTTAAGGTGCAATATGATGCATGCATATATTAGACAGAAACAAAAGTAAGAATGCGTGTAAATATCTCAACCACAGACCACATTTTGTGCAGCTAACAAAACATACTGCTTTTGAAGCCAACTACTGTCTTCAGCGTTCTAAGTGGTTTTGTCTTATTTTTAAAACAGTCCTCTATTTTTTCCTCAGTTGTGTCTTTCAGGTTGTGGGGATGGAAGGGGGCGTCCTCTTAGCACTTTTTGGCAGAGCCCAGCAGGCCTGTGGATAAATCCAGCCAGTCCATTTTTTTAATGATGTATGAAATCCTAAACTAATACAAATGTACGACCTGCTCTGCCTCTGTCTCCTGTCTGGTAATCCGGCCAAACCAGTGCCCCCGCCGCTGGCGAAGAGCACGCCGCTGATGAAAACCACGGCCTTCAGAAGAACCTCAGTATTGTCTTCCCCTTGAAAGAGGAGAAAAACTGTTCTTCCTGCCACTGACAAATCTGCCGCTACCTTACGGCTCCACCAGCTTTTCTTGAGTAAAAGGATTTATAGATATTTAAAATTTACTGCTGTTTTCAGACACAGTGTGTGTGGGGTTTTTATAAGGCAAATCTGACAACCTGCTTGAAAAAAAAAAAAAAAAAGAAAACGGCCTCGTCGTAAAATAACCTTCGGTGCCACGGATTCCATAAAAAGGAAAACATTACTAACAGTGTGATCATTTTTTATGTATGAATGATATTTGCACAAGTCAAACTGTTTCACAGCTCTGCTCTAATGTGGAACTGTTCTCTAACTAAACACTGCCGTCAGAGGCACAAACGCAGACACCCCTCACATGGAAGCATTTGGACTACAAGCAATCATCGCTCAGTTTACTCTGGCTACTCCTTACGTTGCACCTTCGGAGCACCTCATCAACACAATGAGGAACGGGGAAAGTCATTTATGTTTGTTGGCAGCCCAGAAACTGTCTCTCAAATCGGCCTTTCTAGTGGAATCACAACTTGGATTTTCTGGAAAACACCACGAGGATGCCCAAGCCCTGTCTAAGGCAAGGAAATGTACAGGACAATTAAAGGTGCTTTACACAAAAACATATAAGAAGATTAAAATGATAAAGATGCATCAAAAGACAATTAAAATAGAGACATAAAAACATTTAAAAGCAAATGAGAATCGAAGTAAAAGTTTATGTTTTCAAGCCTGATTTAAATGAACTGACAGTTTGAATAGAACTCAGGTATTCAGGTAGTTTGTTCCACAGGTGAGGAGCGGAATAACATCTAATGCAGGGGTCTCAAACTCATTTTCTTTCAGGGGCCACATTCAACCCAATTTTATCTCCAGTGGGCCGCTCTAGCAAAATAATATCTTAATAATCTATAAATAATGATAATTCCAATTTTTTAAATTTATTTTATTGCAAAAAAACCCCATTAAACTGTGACATATCCTGTAAAAAATGTAACTTTCAGGAAAATAAGTGTAATTTTAAGGTATATTAAGCCTCAATTTAGCATTTCTCCATGTGTATTATGGATCAGTTTTACAATGACACTAAACACTTAGTAATAGAATCAGAAAATGTTCACAATTCTGCTTAATTTTCTTTATGCATTTCAGGTTGTTGATACAGGTTATTCACATTTTATTGTTACGAGATAGTATGTAAATGTAAATAGTTTACTAATTTGACATTATTTTTCTGTATTATAATAAAGATAGAAACATAATGTGGTTATTATTTATAGCCATAGTATATATATTTTTTCACATTAAACTGAGAAGAAAATATGGAGTCATTATTATATTTTTTAGGTTATTCTGTTATTATTGTACTTGTATTATAATGGTCTGTATGTAGAATCTGAGCTAAAGTCAGTTCCACAGCCTTGATGGTGAAATTTTTACACTTTACATATTCATCCCAGGGGGCCTCATTGGAACCTTTGGTGGGCCACATCTGGCCCCCGGGCCACATGTTTGAGACCCCTTATCAAATCATCACAGCAAAAGTGTCTCAGGATCAAATAACCTTCAACTGCAATATTTCCAGTGAAAAAAGTCAACTTCAAAAACCCACCTCACCGCATCTGAAAAACTAACAATGACCCTAACTCTTTATTGTTAACAGGTATCTGCTGGTGGCGTCCAACAGGGACATGTGTGTGTGTGTGTACATTCTCGCTCTATAATTCCCAGTGACTGAAGCCATAAGGAGTGTAAATTGCTTTTTGGGTTTTTTTTTCATCCCAGAAAGAAGGCAGTAAGTAGCAACCATTTGCCTAGCATGCCTTGCCAAGTCAAATGATATTCTTGGGTTTGAACCAACGTTCCCTAAATATGGACAACACATTTTTGATTTTCAGACACTGCATTTATGCTTTGCCATAATAGAAGGAAAAAAGATATTTGCAGAAGTGTGATGATACAATGTTTATTCACACTGCAAGTCCACAAATAGACCACAGACTAGAAAATGTCTGATGTAATTAAGTTTTCCAGTATCTCTCACTCTATGCATCACCTCACAGTTTCATAACAGTCAGAACAAGCAACCTGAGAATTTAGTGTTACACAACCACAAGTCTGCGCTGATTTATTTAGCTCTGCAACGCCTAAATAATATCTTTGTCAGAGGTGTTCAATGTACTCACATTCTGTACTTAAGTAGAAGTACAGCTACTTGTGTGAAAAAATACTCTGATAAAAGTAGGAGTACTGATTTAACTCCTCTACTCAAGTAAAAGTAAAAAAAAAATACAACTTCTCAATTGTAATAAAGTACAAAAGTAAAACTGCTTTTTTGTTGTTGTCATGAACGCAATAATACTTATTTAAACAGAAAAATCAGGAAAGTTTCAAAACTATGCAGAACCAGAAAGTACTCACATTCTGTACTTGAGTAGAAGTACAGCTACTTGTGTGGAAAAAATACTCTGAGAAAAGTAGGAGTACTGATTTAACTCCTCTACTCAAGTAAAAGTAAAAAAGTACAACTCCTCAATTGTAATAAAGTACAAAAGTAAAATTTAAAACTGCGTTTTTTGTCATGAATGCAGTAAAATACTTATTTAACCAGGAAAAATGAGTAAAGTTTCAAAAGTATCTAATATAAAGCCTATTAAAGTGAGTTTGATCAAGTCACAGTTACTCAGTTTTGTGGATGTGGGCAGGAAATTGAGGCAAATTGAGACAAATAATCATGAGATTAAAAAAAGAAGAAGTTATAAATATGACATAAAAATGCATAATTTTAAGAGAAAGGATTGTGAGATAAAAAGTCAAAATTATGAGACAATAATAATAATGTATAAAGTCACAGTTCATCCTCCTCTGAAGTGACTCATTTTTCGTACTGTCACATCTGTTTAGTTTGAAAAAGTAAAGACAATATTCTGAGAATGTAAAGATTATAAAGTACAGATATTTATGTAAAAATGTAGGGAGTAAAAGTAAAAAGTTAACAGAAAAATAAATACTCAAGTAAAGTACAGATACCTAAGTAAAGTACTTAAGTACAGTAATGAAGTACTTTTACTTAGCTACTTTACACCTCTGGTCTTTGTTTCACTTTCATGGCTAAATTCATGCTTCAATAGTCATGTAACTGATCCTATTATCAGTCATTAACAAACCATCACAAAAACATCTGAATGTATTGAACCGATTGACTAAGTGCAGCCTCAGGATTTATTCTCCTGGAATAAAATGGACGAACAGTAGAGTCTGAATCATTCTGTATGTTACAGTTCATACTTCAAGGTGAAAATAAAACTTTTGCTGAACGTGTATTTTTTTAATGTGATGCTTTCATTTGCAGCAATTGTACTCATTTGTGTTTCACGTCCCCACATGCACATGTTCCAGAAAAGCAAGTTTCTGTTTTGCAAAAAGTGCCGTCACTTCCGTGCATAAAGCTGACGATGATTTTATATGTTGAATTAAGTCAGCATTTTTATTTCAATTTAACATTAAAAATAAAATGCTCAACTTTGAGTCGTTAAGATCAGCTGAGACACTTTATTTAAATACAGGTAAAACACCCACCTGTTCATTGGTTCAGATACACACATTCTTTTAAGCATGTGTATATTTTAATTATTTATTTTATTTCATGTTTTTAATATGTTATATCTATTTATTGTTTTTTTTTCATTGCTCCCTGCTATAATGCTTTTAATCATCATCATCATCATCATAAACTTTATTCGTATAACACTTTTCATACAAGGATTGTGGCTCAAAGTGCTTCACATTGATAACATTTACAATAAATAAAATATAAGTTCATAAACTGAAAGTTTTATTAATCAGTTCAAATCTACACACTCTTGTAAGCTTAAAGTTTTTGTTTTTATCAGTTTGATCTATTTAATGTTTATATTTTATTTTTATTTTTATTGCTCCTGCCGTAATGCTTTTATTATGATTATGATTTTGATTATTATTAATAATCATCATCATAAACTTTATTCATATAGCACCTTTCATACAAGGATTGTAGCTCAAAATGCTTCACATAGATAACAAGAAATAAAAAAACACTTAAGAGGTAAATTTGCATGTGCAAAAAAGTGATTACACATAATTATAAAAGTTACAAAAATGTCAGAAAATTAAATGCTATGCAATAATATGTGATTATAGATAACTTGTAAAATGTCAAAAAAAATAGAACATTCAGGGTTAGGGTTTTAATGTTTTATGTAAATGAAATGTGCTATAGAAAAAACCCCTGCCTTGTCTGAAATCTTCTGTGCATCTTTTCATATTTTATTACGTTAATCTTTGCTAAGTGTTAACTAGTCTGTAGACATTTCAGTGTAAATGTTTCCATTAGTAGCTTGGAACTATTACCACATGATTAATCAAATTACAATCGACCCAGCCTCAGACAATGACTCTGAGATTTAATGGGAGACCCTGTATGCTTTTATTGGTGGTCCCACTGAAAAGCTTTTTTGTGTTTGGTGCCTTTTCTTGTCTTATTTCCACAACATTCACACATCAGATTAAACTGAGTTCTGACTTGGTTTAGTGATGCATAGAACACTGACCGACTCTGCTGAGTAAATGATGGCTGTGCTCTATAAATGGTAAATGGACTGAACTTATATAGCACATTTTATACAGATTCACAGTGCCCGAAACCACTTTAGAATTCCCCACATTCACCCATTCACATACACACACACACACACACACACACACACACACACAGACACACACACACACACACACACACACACACACACACACACAGACACAGACACAGACACACACACACACAGACACACACACACACACAGACACACACACACACACACACACACACACACACACACACAGACACACACACACACACACAGACAGACACACACACACACACTCACACACAGACACACACACACACACACACACAGACACACACACACACACAGACACACACACACACACACACACACACACACACAGACACACACACACACACACAGACAGACACACACACACACACTCACACACAGACACACACACACACACACACAGACACACACACACACACTCACACACAGACACACAGACACACACACACACACACACACACACACACACACACACACACACACACACAGACACACACACACACACACAGACACACACACACACACACAGACACACACACACACACACACACACACACACACACACACACACACACACAGACAGACACACACACACACACACTCACACACAGACACACACACACACACACACAGACACACACACACACACTCACACACAGACACACAGACACACACACACACACACACACACACACAGACACACACACACACAGACACACAGACACGCACTTACATTTTTCATGAGGACCAAGTTTGTAATTAAGTAGTCATTGGGTAGTGTAAAAACATATTTGTAAATACACACATATATATGTATATATATATATATATATATATATATATATATATATATATATATATATATATATATATATACATACACAAAGATGTTTTTACACTACCCAATTAAATTTTTTCCCGAAATTAGAATTAATAAAAAAAAACACAATTGAAATATCAGCCTGTGTAATTACATATTATTTACATAAGAATATTTCTACCCAAAGTGAAGCAGAAACACATGAAATTATGCAAAAGTTATATAAAGGAAAAATAAATGATTCTTTACATCGACAATTTTTATTTATATAATACTGAACCGGCCATCAGGGTGATTTATTTCCAATGGTTGCTCTTTATTCAAATGCATTCTTTGGGTTATCTGAAATATAAAGCAGTACATGTTAGAACCATATATGTATAACCAGTGGTGTTAGACAGGTACACTGTCGTACCTCCTTTTATTATTGGCTCCTGACAGATAGCAAACTAATTCCTCTGGTGAACAAACCCCACAAAGCATGCCCCTACACAGACTGAGTGGCATAGAAATATGTTTTAACACATTATGAGCAACTCATCCAAACTTTGAAGTTCACTTGAAAATGAAATGAATAGAAGCTAAAACATGAATTGTCTGTGACTGCACGGCTGCTTACCTCTTTCATAAAGATCCAGAACAATAGGGAAGAAGTAAAGGAGCAAAAATGCTAATTATAGTGGGCGGTGTTACACTATAAAGTGCACACTGGGAACGGACTCACACTAAAAAGGTTCCACATGCTGACTCGGAGGCCCAACCTGTCAGGTACTAATTAACCAAAACTAATTAAAATACAGTTTGTGTAACTATAACCTCAACAATTGTCCTCGACATACACACATTGCTGCAAAATAATTGACCTTGTTACAAATGTATGGAATATATTATGTGTCCTAAGTATGGAGACTTATAGGACACCCTGTATTTATGAAGTGTTTCCCTTCAATAACCTGAACATCTGGTTTCTGACACTGAAACACTGTCCTTCATTTAAGTAGGTTTGATTATTTATATACTTCATACTCTGCATGTTGGCTACAAGTCAACAGTTACATCATTTTTATTGTCAGAAAAAAAAGAAGGAAATAATGAAACAGGTTTTTTTTTTCTTCTGTAATATTCTGTCAAAATACTTCTGATATAAACAACAACTTAATGATGTACATGATTTTTTTTTGTTGCAGTACCATAGAGGCCTTTGATCAGATATTATTTCTAGTATTATCATCATCATCATCATCATCATCATCATCATCATCATCATCATCATCATCATCATCATCATCATCATCATCACAGTGCAATAATAACTCATTGGTATTAATGTGTATATTGTGCATATATTTCTTTTTAAAAATTAACAACTATATATTGTATATATAATTATTTCTAGAATGTATTACTGTGTGTGTTAAAATCTTGCTGCTGTAAAACTGGAATTTCCCCTAGTGGGACTATTAAAGGAATATCTTATCTTATTTAGGTCACAAATAAACTAAAGCAGTTATAAATATAATGTAAAAGATGATAGAACATAGGTCTTCAATAGACGGTCTATAACGCCTAGGGGGTCCACAGAGGTACTGCGAGGGTGTTAACTTAAGTATGTATGCATGTATGCATATATGTATTTATTCATTTAATTATTCACCCACTCCTAATACTAAATAAATAAATAAATATGCATACATAAATAAATATTAATAGCTTACACATGTTTAAAATAAAAACATGAATGTCTGAACCTGTGTATTATTTAAATAGCTTACACTGGACGTTCCCCATCCATCATCTACATCCATGTTTTTTCTAATTTACTACTGTAATTAATTCCGGAATAGGAATGCACAGTAACAACATACTTTTATACATGGCACTGGGCCTAGTTTCACATAAAACACAATTTTATACAATATATACAGTTGAGGGAAACTTGACCTACAACCACTGTTGCATCAATATGTGTCATAATGTCATGATGCTGTAGGCTACAACAAACTAGCAGGAAAACTAATAACAAACATCAGTAGGGGGATCTGTTATATATTAATCAGAGAGTTTAAAGGGGTCATATTTGGCTAAACCCACTTTAATTAGTCTCTGGTTCATATATTTGTGTATTTGGACCCTAATATTTCCTAAAGTATGAAATTAAACCCTCCAGATGCAGCACCAAAGGTATCTTAATATTAATTTTCATTTTAGATTTTTTAATTTTGGTAGTGATCCAGAAGAGATCCTGGATTCTGAATCACTTTGAAATGTATTCTCCAGTATTTACTGCAATGTAAAATGTGGGATCCAGAATCCAGGATCCCTTCCAGATCACTACCTAAATGTAATTATTTGTTCCTTGTGACCCTCCCAACATATCCTGATTTGATTTTTTTATTTTTTTTTTACATCAAAATCTATCCATAACTTTTGGAGTAATGTAATGAAAAACAGACAGACAAACAAACAGACAAACACAACTCAAACACAACACCCCTCGCCTCTTTGGGGGGCGGGATAATAAAACTGAGCTGTGTGGAAAAATAAGCAGTTAAAGCTAATGCTGGAATAGGTCCTTATCAGCAATGCATGGGCTGACCCCAAGTGAGTGGGCACCCGTGGTCACCCGCAGTTAGGGGTCATTGAAAAATATTTTTAATGATATTCAGGTTGCGGTCGGTCGGGTCATTTGTCATTTGAGATAAACATTAAAATAACCTGGTAAATCATTGTAATTTAAATATTAGGTATAATTTTCTATTATTAATACATACACTTTATTGACTGGATTTCCATGAAGGTGACGTACAATGTCGGAAGTATCCTACGGTATAGGGAACCTAAGTGACACGATTCTATTTCCGGTCGATTTCCGGGCAATGGGGCCTAAGTGTCATAAAAAAATGAACGTCAATGGAGGGATAAAAGTAATTTTCTGGTCCCGTTTGTAATGTGCTACGGTTTTCACATATGATGTCTGTGAATTTTAAAAGGTCAAAGAGATTAGTGATCGACACAGAACATACATTTCAGTGTCATCCTTCTTGTTGCCAAAATAATTAAATAAAATTAATGATAAAAAATAAATAACAATTAATTTTTTTTAAATAAATAAATGAATAAATCAAAAAAATTATAAAAATAAATATTTCTAGCAGTCCAAGTTGCGGGCAGGCTAGTTAAAAAACGGTCGTGTGGGTCGTTTATACATCGACCCGCACATCACTGGTCCTTATGTTTCCTGATTGACAACAGACAATAATGGACAGACGTCCTGACTTGTGAGGGGTTTGTGAGACAGTAAAGACAACAACAGCAACTAATTCTACAACATGAAAAGCTAATTCAAGCTAGCTGTGGCTACATGTCATCTATTCACTTCAAAGTCTACAGTAACATGGTGTCCTTGGCCACAGTGAACCACTGCTACAAACGTCCTATAATAAATGGTATTAATGTTAAAGCGGTTTGATGCAGATGAAGTATCTCATTGTGAATGATAACATCCGTGCAGTGTCCTTGTCCTTGTCAGTTATTGTCCAGTAAATATTATTCAGAATGATTTCCTCTTTATTTCTGATTTGAATTTAGCACCACTTGAACTGGCAATTTATTTTTTTTCTCCAACAAATTATCTGACATCAAGAGTGCCTTGAGTTTCACTCCATATTGTCTTTCTTATTTGTTCACGCATTTCACTCCACTTGAGCGTCATCTAAAAAAAACAAGCGCAGAAAGAGTTGATCCTCGTCTTTACTTAAAAACCCCCTCAGATTAATCACCAATTCATCAGATCACTTGTCTTTGTGTTCGCCCGCTTCAGTAACTCTTACACCAGATGAGAGTCACCTCTAAATAATGTCTTCATCATACGAGAGAGAGCTGACCACGGGATAAAAAAAAAAAAAAGAACACCGTACTGTTTTCATCCAATGTCAACAGCTAAGAACGAATCACTCTTTCAAAGTCAAATGTACTGTCAAGTTCAATAATTAAAGTTGTTTGTATTTCAAATAGAATATTTAATTTATATTAAAAAAAAACAGACAGTAATATCAGTAATATCACTGGACGGAAAGCTTTGTATCAGTGATGGAAAAGAATAACTGCACCCAAACCCTCCTCCCAGAAACTCACAGAATGATTACATTTATGATTAAAAGGAAAAATAATTGAATACCTCTGAAAAACTCCAATTAATTTTGCCATTTTTGCCACAGAGGATCCCGGCTTGCAAACAACACCGACCGTTCCGTTATTGTTGTATTCGTCAGATCAAAGAGGGCTTTAATAAGGCCATTATAAATACATCTGAAAATTCACTCTCGTATTCAGCAAACAAATCAATACAGGATGTGCAACGTTCATTGGTCTTTTATTGCTGCACTGTAGGCCATCGCTGAGGTACCACGGCATAATGAACGAAAACAGCGCAGGGCTCCTGGGCCCCCGCTGCGTTCAAAGTCGCTCATATACACTGTACATTATAATTGAAATAAAGGTAATCTCTCCACGCCTGCACGCTGGAGGATGTATTCTTCTACCTTTGTCAACAAAATAAACATGCACTGACCAGGTAGGACGAGGTAGGAGTACGTTAGAAAATAAAGACGATGTTCTGATCAATAGTGTTTAAGTAAAATCGAAATATTTCAGTCATTTCTGTGGATAATTACGCCCCCCCCCCCCCAAAAAAAAAAAAAAAGAAGAGAGGGGTTTGAATAAGTCTGTCTGTCTGTAAACAGGTTTACACAAAAACTACATGGACCATGACATTTTCAGGAAAGTTGTGAGGTGGTCCAGAATACATCCCAATAATTTTTGGTGAATTTAGGTCAAAGGTCAAGGTCACAGTCACCAAAATCCTGTTTTCACAATGATCATTCCTGTATTCTCAGTTTGACATATAGCTTATTTTTGCTCTCACTGTTGATGTGCATTGACATCAGAACCTTGCGGGACAAATTTGAAAGACTTTAGGTCAAAGGTCACAATTCAGGTCAAAACTGAATTATGGATATAACTTTTGAAGTATTCATTTTACAAACTTCCAATCAGCACCAGAATGATGGTCTTTCAATTCTGCATCTGGTCTGCATACATTTTGACCTATTGTTGACCCAAGAGGTCAAAGGTCACTGGGTCAATATCTAAAAAACACAAATACAGAAAAAAAACAGTGGAGGTTGAAAGTTAGACTTGGTCCATAAGTCATTTTCTTTCCAGCACACATGTGGAAAATGAGTCATTTTTCATCATATTTACACATATGTTGAACTTTTCCCATTTTGCCAGTGATCCATCCATGTTGTCCACTGCACCATTTGTCATTATTTTACTCCCACATTATTTCAAAATTATACAATATCTGTCCAATAATCAGCAACAGAAAGTATTAGACATGTTTACTGTTAAACTTGAGGAAAAGAAGCCGATGTCAGTATTTAATGGGGCTGGGGAGCTGTTATTGTTAAAATGGACAGCTAAATCTATTTATAATTTACACTTTTATTAAATGTCATCTCTGAAAGAGGGTTAAAATACTGGGATTTTTCAGTAACTGACATTTCATGATGCATTAGCCGATATATTTCTCGAGTTTACCTTTAATAAATTGCTCTAAGGTGTACAATAAGCCATATACGTCCTCATTATTTATTAAAGTGCTATAGTAAAGAGTAGCCTAAATCTATATTCCTGATACTTTTCCTTGTTTGAGCGTTTGGAGCACGGTGACGGTTGATTAGACCTCAGTGCTCTTGTCTTTCACCACTAGCCTACTTTATTCTCTTGCAATATTAATGAGCTGCAGACCTCTCAGCAGAGCATGATGGTCTAAAAGGCCCCCTCCTGGACCCCAGATCCTCTGAGTGGGGAGGATTACCCCACTGGACACTGGACCATGGTAGCGGGCAGTTAGAGAAGAGGAAAAAAGAAATGCAATGGGAGTCTAATATCCAACTATAACATAATATAAAATAAGGGGTTATGTTATATTGTGTTATGGTTGGATATTAGACTCCCATTGCATTTCATACAAGCAGCAATTTAACTCACTGGATTATCTTATTTTGGACAAACTTATTCAGAAACGATTGGAATTAAAATATAGATTTAGCTGTTTTATTTCTTCAGTTTTTGTCTGTAATAGATTCAGCTTGTTATCAATCAATCAAACTTTATTTATATAGCACTTTTCATACATGGTGCATGTAGCACAAAGTGCTTTACATCAACCCCCCCCCCCCCCCCCCCATTAAGTTAAAGGATTTACAGAGTTTAAAAGAATAGAATAAATACATAAATAAATAATAGTGATAAAATAAAAGTAAATACATAAAATGGCAGAATTAAATAATGTTGAGAGTAAAATTTAACTAAAAGCTGAGTTAAAAAGGTAAGTTTTCAGTTTACCCTTAAAAATATAAACACTCGCAGCGGACCTCAGGTCCTCAGGTCGACTGTTTTATAGTTTGGGGAAATAAAAACTGAATGGACATGGACTATTTCACTATTTTCAATTTGTTCTGTCTATGGTTCAAGTCAACATCTTGTTAGCAGAATGTTAACATTAGCCTAATCATCATCAGTTAACATTTTTCAACGGCAACGTCTGTTTATGTTCATGTTTGTTTGTCTTAGTATAAAATGTAGTAGACGAGCAGGTTTTTGAGCGGGCTAGATGTTACCCATTGAAAAGGAAAAACAAGGAGCCTCACAAATTACAGGTTTGACGACTGTGCACAAGTTTTCAGTGATTTACTGCTGTTGCAGTAACTACTGTTCACTGGCTGCAGTTGCAGCTGTCCTGCTATTTCAACTCTTTCCTTACAATGACACTGTTGTTTACTGCTGACAGTGATGCACTGGCATGTAAAGGCAAAAGGTCCTAACTGCATTTTAAGTCGAAAATAAGTTATTTGTGTTCACCATAACATTCAAAACCATGAAACCATGGCAGAAAGACACAACTGCAGTTACCACTCTGACACTCATAAAAGACATGTTACTGTGCCGCCTCACAGTTACCATACTCTGCCTTTGTTTTACTGTCCATAAAAAATGGCTGGCGTGGAATTAGGGTTACACTAGGATTCTGTATTTCTGGTACGAAATTGCCCATTGCCTCCCATTTGGTGGGGCGGGGTCATAAATATGGTCTATACATCCACAGTTAGTTGTAACATATGATTTTTGTGTAGTGACTGGGTGCATTTGAGGTATTTGTAAAGTTGCTGAAGTTCATTTGTAACAGAGTTAATGTGTATTACTTGTAGTGCAATAAATAGATCTATTTTTCCTCCATTACCATCACATTTCTGGCATCATATAAAAGAAACACCTCTGAGATTCAAATTTACAGGTCAACAATTTCAATTTCACAAAGCATGTTTGTAATGGTCTGCTAATTTAAAGGAACATGTATTATATCACAGTGTTCCTGGTACAGTACGAGGATGTAGAGGCGTTTCACAAATATCCCAGCTGAGTCATTCCACCGTACAATCACTAACAAGGTCGACAGAGGCGATGGGCTTCCTTTCTCACCTACCACACATGCCTGCTACACTCCTCACCTCACTATTGTGCATCTGCAGTATATAATAAACCTTGTTTGAAGTACATTAACCTGGCTCACAACAATGGTAATGTGCACCCTGAGGGGGATACAGGCATTATTGACTTCCTGTTCCTGCAATGCTTTTCTCCTGACTGTTAACTGAACTCAGGCATGTGTAGAAAATGAATATATTAAAGGCAAACCCAAATGTTTAAATGTAGGAATGGGTGTTGACTGTTCAATACAAAGAGGTCTGGAGTGCATTATGGCTTTAGATTCCATGTTAGGTCTGTGCACTCTTCTTTCTCTGAACTCAAACATTTGCTACATTTACATGGTGCTTTTTAATTCTGAATTATTTATTTGGAATAAAATAATTCGGAATTGAAGCTATGTCCTTTATGTTTACATGAACATGTTAATTCTGAACTAGAAAAGCACTCTGAGAGCACAGCCCCCCGCCAAGGTAGACCCCCCCCCCCCCAGATCACCACCATAATCTAATAATTTCTAGATCTCTCCATCTCCCCCAAAATCCATCCATAAGTTTTCGAGTTATCTTGCTAACTAACAGACAAACAAACAAACAAACTCTGGCAAAAACAAATCCTCTTTGGCAGAAGTAATAAAGGTTTACATGGGAAACAGGTGTATTCCGCTCTAGTTAATTTGGTTTAGAGGTAAGATCAGGCCTAAAAAATCCAGCCTGACCCGACCCAGGCCCACAGGCATTAAAGCCCGACCCAGCCCAAGCCCGACCAATTAACTTGATTTGCAGACCCAAGCCTGAAGCAAACCCGAAATTTCAATTTATCCCATAGTATTTTTGGCAGAAAAAAAAAGGAAAATTTTTTAAGATTAAAATCATCTACATATTTTTATTATCATGATAAATGCATTTACACAACGAAATAACACTGTAACATAGAATAAGAGGCCAGACAATGAGAGCACTCGCTTAATTAACGGGACGGCCATGGCTCAGTTGGGAGAGCGGGTCGTCCATTGACCGAAGGGTTGGTTCGATTCCCGCTCTGTCCTAGTCAGTCCGTTGTGTCCTTGGGCAAGACACTTTACCCTCCTTGCCTCCAGTGTCACTCACACTGGTGTATGAATGAGTATGAATGTTGGGTGGTGGTCAGAGGGGCCGTAGGCGCGAAATGGCAGCCACGCTTCTGTCAGTCTGCCCCAGGGCAACTGTGACTACATATGTAGTTTACCACCACCAGAGGGAGCATGTGAGAGTGAATGAATAATGGAAGTGAATAAATGTGAAGCGCTTTGGGTGCCTTGAAAAGCGCTATATAACTCTAATCCATTATTATTATTATTATTATTATTATTAATTGCACAGATGTAGTGTATTGGAATATCAGAAGTGCGTTTCCCAGTTTGATCTCTGGGTGGCACTGTAACTTTAAGGTGTTGTTAACTGTGTTGTTGTTGGGACCACAGAATAAAATACAGAGGTAGACTGACAATACATGGCTTTGTCCACTTCGTATATTACAGCGGAGAAAAAAAAAAGTCAGCCTGAGCCCGACCGGACCCGAACGCAATGATTGACATTTTAGGCCCGACCCGACCCGAATTTCGGCCTGGGTTGGGCTCGGGCTCAGGCTCGGGCTAAAGATCTTACCTCTAATTTGGTTTTAACTCATTGACGTATATACATCTTTTGTGTTTTTTCATGTGGGATCAAAGTCTTGTACATCATATGTGTAAATTTCAGACTTGTGGGTAATGTATTTCTGTCCCAGCCGGTATTTTCCAATAAAAGGCAACCATAGATTTGTGCCTCGAAGAAGACGGAGGTTGGTGAGTTAAGACAGTGAGAGAGAAAATGCCAAAGCAGAAGATGAAATCGAGCAAATCAAAAAAATTCTAGCAGTTTAAACTGGCACAGAGTCTGTCTGGCAGCAGGAATCCAGTGGAGACCGTCACTCTGGGTGTGCAGGTAAACACGTTGTAATGCTGTTCGCTGGTTTGGTACATACTAAAAGTTGTGAACATTTTGTGTGAACACCCGTGAACAAGGTGCTGGGACAGACACCTATTTTTTGAGTCTTGAAAGTTCAGTGAAAATGGCCAAAAACTCTGGCAGTATCAAGCTTTCTATTCTGAACATAGCTGGCAGTCAATGAGTTAAGAGCTGGAGGTACAGAGGGTTCTGATTGGACAGGACGGTCGCTTAGCGTCTGGAACGTCTACCAGAAGAAAACAATCGTGTCCAATTTCTATCAACATGGAGGAACAGATACTACATGCGATTTTTGCATTTATTTGTGTGATTATTACGACGCAGCAGCTTGACTGAATCAACCATAGGAATCAACACGGCTTATCAACGCAAAATATGTTCTGATTGGACAGAACGGCCGCTTAACATCTGGATGACGATCGTGTCCACTTCCTGTTTTGCGTTCGTTTCAACTATCAACACGTTAGACCAGATACTACATGTGATGTTTGCATTTATTTTAGTGAAAATTACAAAGCAGCAGCTTGACTGAATCAACCATAAGAATCAATAAACTAATGACTGCAGCGCAGAGTTTTCCACAGCATAACAAGAATAATGTTAAAGCAGAATTAACTGTTTCCATAGCAGAGGAGTTATTCGATTCAGTTAAAAACAGATTTTTTTTCTTCTTCTCTCGGCTTAATTGAAATAAAGATCATTTATAATTTTCAGCTGGAATTTGTTATTTACATGGTCATCTTAAAGTCGAATTAACTTTTATTCAGAATTAAACAGGAATAAACAGGGCTAACAGGGCTATTGACAATTGGATTTAATTTATTTAGTTTTCACACTCATTTGGTGTATACAGACACATTTCCTGTGAACTAAACAAAAGATTTTAGTTGATTGATTACACAATAAGCTTTTTCTATCCCCTCAGTTTAGAGGTCGTCACGAACATTTTTGTTTTACAACGTCGACCTGTTTTAAAAGCTTCGCTACAGCACAACATCCACAATGACCGACAGCATCTGCATTTTTGTCTTTGCAATGGATTTCAATGAGGTTTCTGGGTTATGAGTTCACAAATCTGGCTCTCTCGAGACAGTTGGGCTGTTGGCCAGATTCATTTTCACACTATGTTTCAAAATGAATGGAAACATGTGGAATAATAAAACGATTTTGTCAGTGTTTGCAGTGGAAGCTCTGTCTACTCATCTCATCTGAACTTTTGGACTGAAAGACACATTCAGCTCAGTTCAAGTCAACAAGTTTTGACAGTTTATGTATTAAAATGCCTGGGTGCTGAAAAGTCTTCGTTTCTCTTTGCCTTTCAGGCTTTTTGTTATGTAAATACCCGTGAGTTATGTACGTATATATACTTGTAGGTAAAGGTAATAATGTGACAGCTTCTGTGGGAAATGTACTGTTTAGCTGCTGAGTTCATTTTAGCCTGTAGGCAAAACAGACTGTTTTTTCATTCACACAAACAAAAACTTGTGACCTTTTGTACATTGACTTTCGTAGCAGCGTCACGTATTCCCACAGTTTTCAAAGGGCGTAGTTTTTCTCTTCAGTCTGCATGATCATCCTGCAAACATTATATATATATATATATATATATATATATATATATATATATATATATATATATATATATATATATATATATATATATATATATATATATATATATATATATATATATATATATATAGTCCGCTAGAAACTATTCGAACATTATTTGAAAATCAAACATGTTTTTACAACCCCACCCCCAAGTACACACGCGATGGGTAAAAGAGGTAACCAAACATTTGCTGAACAAAGACGAATATTACAAATTACACAATAACAACATGTTGATCTTCCCATAGCAATTCATCTCATCTTCTGCATAAACAAACCAAGCTTTTAATTTTGAAATAGCAATAACTACAGCCAAGACTATATAAAAATATTGTAATTTCACAACATGTTAGAGCATTATTATTATTAGAATATCTGTGCACAAATATTAGAAATGACTGTAAATGGTTACTGTTTACTAAATGTAAAACAACGAAGCTTCAGTCAGTCAGTGCCAGTGTTTCCATTAAATCACAAATTTGATGATTTATATATTTATTATCATAAGATGTAACAAGAAGTTGTTCCATATATGTGGTACTGAACATAAATGTTGTTTTGAATCTACGATGGTCGTTACTCTAAATTACAAAAATGTTTCAGTTTGCTGGTGTGTTCATACAAACTGTGCTTAAACTTTTATTCACTTGCTGTAAATCCATCAACATTATTATTTTTTTGACTGTTGTTTATATTAGTCTATTTGCACAAAAGGGTCCATCCATTTCAGCTTTGAACCATATGCCAATTCTGCTACACACAAAAAAAAACCTGTTACAAAAACAAAAAAACTATTTATCGAAAAACAACAGTTTTGGCAAAATTGTTGTTTTGCCATAAAGCAAATTTTTAAAGTCATATAAAGTTATATTTGTGCAATTTGAAGGTCAATGGAAGTACAACTATTGACCTTTTAACCTGTTTTTCATCATGGTATGATGTGTGCTGCATTATAAGAAGGATCTGAAGTGACAGTAAATCAACAAATGTATTTATTGTTTCCTGCTAATGCTTTTGATGTTTTACGAAAAGCACTTTGAGTTGACTTGTACATGAAATGTGTTATAGAAATAAATAAATCTGCCTTAAATACCTGTCAATCAAAATAAGATTCAGCTTTTCCACTGAGCCTCCAATTATCATGCGGAAGTTCAGCGTCAAAGCCACCCGAGGCTCCGCCCATGGCTCCTTCACTACACTAGCTACGTTTACATGATGTTTATTAATTCCAAATTATTTATTTGGAATAAAATATTTTGGAATTAAAGCTATTTCCTTTATGTTTACATGGACATGTTAATTCCGACTAAATGTTTCCATGGAAACGGGTGTGTTCCACTCTAGTTAATTCTGTTTAAACAGCTGGAGGTACAGAGGGTTCTGATTGGACAGAATGGACGCTTAATATCTGGATTACTACCGGAAGGAAACGATCGTGTCCACTTCCTGTTTCAACTATCGACACGCTTTTATTTTAGTGAAAATTACAAACAGCACCTGGACTGAATCAACCATAGGAATCAACAAACTAATGACTGCAGCGCAGAGTATTTGCAAAATAGGAACAATGTTGAACTGGAATTAACTGTTTCCATAGCAGAGGGGTTATTGGATTCGGAATTAAGATCGGAATAAACCAGTAGCTTTATTCGGAATTCAGTTTACTTCAGAATTAACATTTTCAACTGGCATTAGGTGTTTACATGGTCATCTTAAAGTGGAATTAACCTTTATTTGGAATTAAACAGGAATAAAAACTCTCATGTAAACAGGGCAATTGAGCATTCGGGGGCGGGACAAAATCGTGGCGTGTAGCCAATGACTGCTGAGTTTTAAGGCGATAAAAAACACTCTTCCACACCGTCCCATTGAAGTGCATGGATGCTCAGCTTCTATAGACAAATGCATAGACCATAGAACACAAAAGAAAAGAGCGTTATGTGAACGTATGAGAAGTGAACAACATCCACTCTATTGATTTGTTAAACAGCTGATTCTGAACAAACTCTCTTCCAGATGAACATATTCTAATGCATTTTTAGTTAAAGTTAACACAACCGTACATATTCGATCATTTAATTTTTGTCATCTTAGGGGAAAGCTGAGCGTCCCTCGCAGACTCTGATCCATTTATCAGATTTTAATTGTACTTTTAAAGTAGTTTGTGACTGTGAAAAGTTGTCTCTAAATAAAATGTACTTAATAACTTCTCATGTAAAAGTGATGTTTGCACCAGTTTCATCAGTAACACCAACACTGGTCTGTCTGATAAAGAGGTGTAAAGTAACTAAGTAAAAGTACTTCATTACTGTACTTAAGTAGATTTTTTAGGTATCTGTACTTTACTTGAGTATTTATTTTTCTGGCAACGTTTTACTTTTACTCACTACATTTTTGTACAAATATCTGTACTTTATACTCTTTATATTCTTTATATTCTCAGAATAGACTTTACTTTTACAAACTAAACAGATGTGACAGTATGAAAAATAAGTCGCTGTGACTTAATATATTATAGTGATTATGACCATTATCTCATACTTTTGAATTTTTCTGTTAAAATGATGCATTTTTATCTCACATTTCTAACTTTTTTTTTTCAAATGTCATGACTTTATCTCAATTATGACTTTTCTTCCCTCATTTTTCCTACATTTCTTGGCCATATCCAGTCACTTGGACTCAATCAAACACATTATCTACACAGTAACTCAATTTTAAAGACTTTACTTTAGATACTTTTGAAACTTTTCTGATTTTATTTTCTGAAGTATTATTGCATTCATGACAAAAGAAAAGCTGTTTTACTTTTTACTTTTGTACTTTATTAAATCAATACTTCTACTTTTACCAGAGTATTTTTTTTCACACAAGTAGCTGTACATCTTCTTAAGTATAGAATGTGAGTATTTTAAACACCTCTGGTCTGATAAAGAGCAAGAAATATGGAAAATAGCCTGAATCTACAGCTGCTCTGTCAGCGTCCATAAGCCTGAACATGTCCACTGTCCACATCTACTGCAGCCCTAGTGCTCACACAGACACACTAATGTTGTCAGCAGCACATTATCACAGAGTAACTGTTATTGTCATTGACTTCTGGATGTCATTTGTATTAAAACCAGAACCACTTTCCTACTTTCCAGATGTTTGCAGTTGATTTACATAAATTCCTCAAGATGTGATTATTCTTGACAAATTTTCCAGATATTTTTCAAAGTGAGAAACCCACGTCTGCAGTTTAGACATCACTTTCTGTTTCTTTTATAAACGTCTAAATAGATCTTGATGTCCCTGTAATGTAATTCAGCTCACCAAAGGGAAAACGCTATCGTTTTTCTCTTAAAGTAACTTGATCAAAAAGTAGATTTTGTTAAGTCGCTAATGTTTCATAATATCTTCTTTTCAGAAAACACTAAATATTCATGAACCTTGGAGGATACAAGAGGTGAATTTGTGCAAAAAAACTTTGCTTTGGAAAGTAAACTTTTGCATTAATTCATGCTTTTCATAGCAAACAGATGAGGAGACAAGCTTCTGGGCAGGTTACATCCACAGAGCTGTTTATCAAAATAAGCAGCCAGTCCATAGTGGTCAGCCTATTGATTTTCCTGCCAAATATAATCTGTTTCACCATCATAAATCTGCATCTGACATCTGCACAAAGCTCCATTTTAGCCAAACACTGCCAAGTAAGGCTGTTTATTCACTGATGGCCCGATAGTCTCCATGACAACGCTCACTACAATTAGACAACTGTAATCCCGCCTTCAAACATGCACGCAGTTAATTATTTCAGTACAAAGTGAGAGGCCGAATGCAAAGAGGGGAGATAGAGAGCGACTGTGGAATCCTGGTTAGTTGTTGTCATGTGTGGATGTGCAGCACAGTCGACCTTTAATGAGCCCCAGAACTCAGTCAAATTAGAAGAAATAAAGGAGGATATTGAGCCGTGTTCTTAGTCCATGTCTTTGAAAAAAAGATTTAAAAAAAAAAACCCCACAATCAAAATAGTTAAGATTTATTCATTTACTTTGAACACGTTAACACTTTAAATCCCACTGGTTTTTTTGACTCACATCACAAACTTCTGGTTAATCCTGAAAAAAAGGGACGATAGGGGTTGTTGATTTGCTATGTATTTAGTTACTGTATGAAATATAAATGTTTCATGTTCCTTCTCTTAATATGTATAAACTAGAAAAGCACAGACCTCCACCAAGGTAGAGCCCCCCCCCCACCCTGCCGGATCACCACCAAAATCTAATCATTTCTTCCCTCCTCTGTCCACTGCGAACAGATAAGAAGCGGCAAATGACGGCCTCACCCTAACCCCTGTGTCTATTTATTTGGATTTTAAATAACTCATATTATTATATAGTTACATTCATTTATATACACATAGCATCCACCTTTATTTTATATATATATATATATATATATATATATATATATATATATATATATATATATATATATAAGCACCAAGCTCCAGTGCCTTCACATATATAAAAAGCTGGGACTGGGGAGACCGGCCCATGGGGGACCATGGAGCCGGGGGCCGGCAGAAGAGGGAGTTGGGCCCACCCGCTGGGAACCCTGAGTGGGGGGGGGGGTAGGTAGAGTAGGCCAGTTCCCAAAAAGTCCATCAGGATGACCCTACCCCCAACCCTAACCCTTAACTCTAACCCAGAGTCTGTTGGAACAGACTATTGTTTGAAACACATGCAGCTGTTGTAGGTTCTGGATCTTTCTAACCCTCTGTAGTTTTAGGAAACATTTCTCTTGGGGTTTTGTGCCACAATTTAACTGTAAAACAGTAACTGAAATGTTCAGTTTTGTACATGATCATATTTGTGTTTCAACTTCTGTTGGCATCTGCCTCCAGTTTAAATAGCAGACGCTGTTGCTGTGCTGTAGCTTTGGCAAATATCACAAATAAACACTGGTAAGCCCCACGCATTCTGTTTCAAATATATATTTTAGGTAATGCTTTATGAAGTAGTAAATGATCATGCTGATGTATACATTAGTGATAGAAATTAGTAATACAATAATAATAACATCATGATGTAATTATATATATATATATATATATATATATATATATATATATATATATATATATATATATATATATATACACACATACACTGAGCATAAAATAAACATGGTAGATTTATATGTTTATTCAACAAAATGGAATTCTTCAAATTAACATGTGCAACTGATGCACTTTTTTTTTTTAATGTAAATCTAAAATACTTTTTTTTTCAGTGCTGATATTCAAAAAGGAGACATTATTTTTTGCCAAAAAATGTTTTGAGCATGTAATAGTTTTCTACATATGATGCAAATATAAGTATTTATATTCAGTCTATATAATACAGTATATATTATTATGGACAGAGACAGAAAATCCAAGTATATTATTATTACACAAACTGAGAATTTTATTTTCCTTGTTCAGGATACGTACAGTCAGTGTAGCTTGTATTTACAAGACTAACAAATAATACTGAGCAAACAATGAGTCAAACTATGAATTATGAAAGAGCTGCAGCATCTGCAACTGACAAACTGTCAAAAGTATTCACATTCTGTAATTAATTACAAATACAGCTATTTATGTGGAGAAATACTCTTGTAAAAGTAGAAGTGCTGATTAAATTCCTTTACTGAAGTAAAAGTAAAAACCAACTTCTGAATTACAAGAAAGTACAAAAGAGAAAATTATATAATGTATAATTAGAATAATATAATTATAAAATAATAAAACAATACTAACCAGGCAAAATCTGAAATGTTTCCATTTTCTATTTCCACAGTGAATGGTCCAAAAACATGTGGGGGTGAGCAAAAAAGTTTAATTATTTTAATTTTATTAAAATTCTTTATCAAATTTGTTTGGGTCTTTTGTTCATGTATTTTAATTTAAAATAGTTTTTGAATATGTTTTGAAGTTTTCATCACTTTGTATTTTTTTCTCCACATGTTTTGTGTTGCTTAAAGTATTTTGTGGGAAATTTTAGTACAATTAAAAAACAAACAAACAAAAAAACATAACAGTCAATCATGATGAATTGAAATTAATCCAAAGCAACCCTGTCATTAAGCTTATTAAAAATGATAATTATTTGACAGTCCCAATATATACACACACATATTTTTAGACAGACAGACAGAACAAAAAACAAATATAAATCGAGACTGTATGTGCATACTTTTATCCTTTTATAGAAATGTATGATTGTTCTGTGTTTCTGTTTTTATTGACCCACACAAAAGTTTCTGTTTGTGCACAAATGGCAACAAATTTCTTGAATCTAGTTGCTACTAGTACTGCCACTACAAAACACTTTAATATTAATAATATTAATTATAATACATATGTACATTTGAATAATGAAAAAAAGACCAGCTGATGCACATAAATAAAAAACAAAAGTGAATATGAAATACACAGGTAAAATTAAATTAATCAAATTAAATGTGGGCAGGTAGTGTGTAAGGACGTGAAAAAAATAGTTAGACAATAAGATTGTAAAGTTTATATAAAGTGAACGAATGGACCCTGTGCTTCTTCTCCTCCACTCATTTTTGTTCTTTGAAAAAGTAACGAGTCTATTGTGAGAATGTTAGGAGTATAAAAGTACTTCATTAGTTTACTGTAAACAGTATCACAATGCTTCAGTTTCACACACTTTTTATCCACTGTCATTTTCTCTGTCGACTCACTATATATATTTTTACTGCTACGTTTATGTTTCTTTCCCATCATGCACTAGAAGTGTCAGGTGACCCCATTTGAATTCCAGTTGAAAAACACTGCTTTAATCCCTGATGTGTCTGTGGTGAGTGTTTGGAATGTATAATTTATTTTAAATATTCATAAAAATTCCACCGTTTCCCCAACAGGAAAAAGTTCAAAACGTGCTGATAGAATAGACCTTGTGTTTTCCATAAACATCTGCACATGCTCAGTGCACATACTCACCATGTGTAGAATGGGGACGGACGGACGGACACACAAAACACCAACAGTTTTAAAAAAAACAAAACAAAACACTGTTTTACTTGTTTTTGCTGCTGACACTTTTTCAAGTTTGATTTGATTTGAATGCTTTATTTCGAACATGTGCAGAATATAATAATAATAATAACAATAATAATGACAATAATAATAATAATAATAATAATAATAATAATAATAATAATAATAATAATAATAATAATAATAATAATAATAATAATAACAATAACAATAATAATAATAATAATAATAATAATAATAATAATAATAATAATAATAATAAAATACTAATAATTACAATAATAATAATAATAATAATAATAATAATAATAATAATAATAATAATAATAATAATAATAATAATAATAATAATAATAATAATAATAATAATAATAATAATAATAATAATAATAATAATAATAATAATAATAATAATAATAATAATAATAATAGTTCAACCAGGTGCCAAAAAAGCAGGTGGATCGTTTCAGAAAAAAACAAAAGACACTCAAGACAAAAAGTCCAGGGTCAAGATTAAAATATTTTCTCAGTTTGTTTCAGTTCACACTTCAGATTCAACATACGCAATATCTTATCGATGTACATTATTTGTGTCTTATTTAAACTTCCATTCCTGTGTTTGTCTTTTTTCTGTTATTAGATTCATCTTTATTGTCACTGACCATCTACAAATGCAGGTCATCCATCCATAGATAGAACCATTTACAAAACCCACCAATGAAATTTGCATCAACTCCTGGTTTTAGGCTGGAAACTGGTGTGAAATGTTCTGTTAAAGTTGGAAAACAGTGTTGGTACAGTAACCTCTGACTAGATGAGTCATTTTTTGCAAAGTTTGTCAGTTTTTAACCAAATCCTGGGATCTTTTTTTCTAAAACCAACTGTAAAAACGTGTATAAAATGATGCCCAAAATGGAGAAAACTTTAAAATGAACAACTTATTTGGAATTATAATGCAATATAACAGAAAATCTGTTAAATAAGCATCTTAAATAAGGAATGTGCAATTAATGTGGAGTTACATTTATATGTACATGTGTAATAATTATTTTCAGCATTTATAAACCCATTTTTATAACATTTTATGTCATGAGACACTTTATTTTTTACAGCTGTTCCAACATAGGTTTTTCTCTATATTTAACTTTTTTAAGTGACTTATCACCATGTGTAATAATAATAACAACAACAATACTACTACTAATAATAATAATATGTTTGAGTCCAAAGGAATATTGGTGTCAGATCTACTTTAAAACACTGTCTGCACATTATGATCCATTCACTTTACAGATTATTTCTAGTAATATTTACTAATCCATTGTATACATGTACATAAACCAGCATATATGTGGAATAACACACAATCATATATATATATTAAAAACATGAACTAACCAGCACTAAATTAATTTGTTTCCTGTTTCACCTTATTAAAGTATGTATGTTTTAGCACATTTATTGTATGAAGCAGATACATTCTAAAAAAATTCTAGGGCCATCCATTTGTTGGGTCTTTGTTATTTATTTATTTAATTTTTTTTTTACTGATATTTGTTGTCTGTCGAAATTCTTACACCAAATCTGAGAGCTCTACCTCAATCTCATCAATGACAACAAAGTGAATGTAATCTTTCTATTACACCAAGAAATCTCTGTTTAATATGATATATATTAATATATACATATATATATTTAAGTACTGCAGTTTGATTTGTTTCATATACCATTTTATAATCTTAAAATGAAACAATCCCTTCACATCTTATACACTGGGGTGTAGGTGAACTTTTAACATCTGCTGACAGAACTATTGTTACAGCTGAATTTAAAAAAGCCTTTATCTACGCTGAGCTACAAGACATAAACTCCACCATTATCTCACAACAAATACCAGTGGGGTCTTCTGTTGGCTGTTAATGTGTCTACAGTGTGTTATTCCACATGCTTTCTTTCCTCTCCAACCTGCTCTCTTCAAATGTTGACTCAGACAGAGCCTCTAATTCCCCAGAAGCCTCAACAAGCACCATTTGCTCCTGCTCATACCATGTTAACAGAAAAAACTCATTTGCCATGTATTGTTAAAATTTTTTATTAATAGCAATTTATGTCACTCAAACGGGGTCTCTGCAGAAATGGAAAGAAAGAAAGAAAGAAAAAAAAAAAAAGAAAACATTTGGGCCCTTGTACAAATCTATCACTCAAGTTGTCAAAAAAATTTGTTCTCATGCAATATGAATAGTCTGCGGGCGGAGGGATACGATCTGTTTCTGCGAGGGCGACGGGCTGGCTGTTCAGAGACTCCCAGTAAAACAGGTCATGCTGTTCACATCATGAAGCCTCAATCACAAACAAATGTTTTATTTAAAGAGCCAAAGCGTTATTTACTCCAGTCTGCTTACTCTCTTTTCCTTCCCTTCCTCTCCCGCCCTGGTGCGCTCTGTATGTTCAGCACATTTTAATGCTGGAAGCGCACAAAGAGGAAACAACAACACTCCTGACAGGAAGCTCTACCCCGTCATGTAAAGGAACAAATAGGTAGTAGGCATGAACAAAGTGGGCCAATGTGGGTTAACATCCCAAGCATTCAGGGAGTACAAATATGTTAACCGCTGCAAAAAAAAAAAAAAAAAAAAAAAAAAAAAAAAACATGTTGTAAATAATGCTGCCTTCATGTACTATCAGCAAAACAAGCCTTTTCACTTTTGAGTTGGAAATTACCAGTGTGTTGTGTTCAAGTGCTTTTGTTTGTCGTTAAATTAAATTAAAAAATGAGAACAAAATGCAGAAAAATTAGGAAAAAATAAATAAAAATTCTATTGGTTACCTACTTTCCCATCTGCTCATTTGTTGTTGTTGGTTGTTTTTCTGTTGTTTTTTGTACATATGTATATGTTTAGTACTTCAATTATTTATTATTATTATTATTATTATCATCATTTTTGTACTATGCACTCTATTGCTATAAGATGAATTCAGATTATTGGGGAAGTGAAGAAGGGGTTAAATAAGTTTATGCTTCATCCTACTCCTTTTCAGACATGTCATTGTGTATTATTATTATTACCATTATTATTATTATTATTATTATTGTTGATGTATTGATTATTGTTGCATTCTGCACATGTTCGAAATAAAGCATTCAAATCAAATTTTTAAAAAAAAGCTGATGCATAATTTATAACTGGATATTTTAGATACAGTGGTGTGGAAAACATATTTGCACCCTGTTGAGCTGCAGTTTGTAATAAAGCTGCATTTTGCCGCATTATGTAATAATTTATTCCATTTTGCAGCAGCAGGTGCTTTGGTGGTGTGACATTAAAACTAAAGGAGCTGTTTGGGAAACATTCCAAATGCTTTATGTCTTAGTTGGTAATTAGACATATTAGACAATTTGAAATTACAGATATATTTTGGAAATTGACATTTTGTTTGTTTAACCTTTTGAGGCAATTTCATATTTGTTTAAAATGAATCTTAGTGGATAAATTATCTGGACACAGCAGCTCTGTAAACACTTATGTTGTTTAACATTTTAAGCCCCAACAAGGTCAGCCTAAAATGTATGCCCAAATTAAAGTAAAATACAATTAACAAATAATTAACTATGCTTTAGAATACACCATGTTATTATATTTTGTAGAGAATAAAAAAAGTTGCAAGTGTATTTTGTAATAATCTTCTCAAAATATAATAACTTATTACATAATGCGGCAAAATGTATTACAAAATGCATTGGGTCAGTTTATTACAAAATGAAATGAAAAGGTTATTACATTTTGGACGTTTATTACAAAATGCGGCTCAACACCCTTCTTAATTTCTTGGTTGGTTTTTTTGTGCATGTTTAAATTAATCAATCAATCAATCAGCCAATCAAACTATGTATATATAACCTTTCACACATGATGCATGTACCAGTGTTTTACATCAGACCCCCCATTATTCTGCAGTTGTATAGTAAAAAGTTTTTTACAAAAATAAATAAAAAGAAGAAAAAGTATATTATTTATATTTTTTAATTTCTATTTGAATATTTTTATATATTTTTTGTAATTACTATTATTATTTTTTTTAAATGTATTTAATCTCTCATTGCTCACTGTCATGTTGAAAAAGTCAACATTTAATTAAATCTCTAAATTTATTCCCATTTCTCCAAAGAAAATACAACATGAGAAGGTGTTCCTTTGCCATTTTTGACTTCGTCACTAATATTTACAATAATTCCCGTCCCCTGGTGAAGGCCAGGTTGACTCAGCGGCGCCTGTTTGCAGAGTGGACTGATGGTAAATGGGAGGAAAGTTACACAAGACGTGTTGGCTTTTGCTTTATTTGTTGGATGCAGATGCCGATGCTGAGCCATCAACAACATGTTTCATGATATTACGAGTCCGTTGAAGGATCTGTGCCGGGTCACAGTCCTGTCTGTTGTCCTATCGACTGCCGCCATGACCGAAAGCCAATTGTATTGACACATCAGCATAAGTCTACGATCAGCATTATCTATATGTTAACTACTCCATCATTCACCAAGGTTGTTGTCTCTGAAACAGATATACACTATAATGCAGTCGGTAGTTATTGTGAATACACTCATTAACGTTTGAATTATTGTTTAATAAAGTTTGACTGACTGATTTATCTGACTGTTTAGCTTTGTTTAATGCGTCTTATAGTCCAGTGAGCCTTATATATGAAAAAAAAAATCATTGAGAGTGAGTCTTATAGTGTGGAAAATATGGTCAATTCAATAAAATCAAATCAAATGTCATAATATCTTGTTTTATAATGGGATGAATATCATTAGTTTGGTTTCAATTGTTATATTTGTTTCCAAAACACCTCACAGATGTTTTTTTACTTAAATCCTATTTTCCAGTCAGCATGTCCATGTGGGTCCCAGAAGGATTACATTTGGCCTGCATATAAGGGTCCCACATGGCTTTTGTCCACAGTTTCCATGGTGACCTCACTTGTGTTTGTCCATATCAAAATTAAAGACCTGAATATCTCACATTATTTATTTGTCACATCTCATACTATTCACATTACTGACTTTCTATGGTTTACAAATATTCTAGTTTTCCATACCTTTTGTTTTTGATATAAATAATTAAGTAGAGGTAAATCTATCATTTAAACCAAACTATTATGACATTTATTATTATTGTTGTACACCTGGACTTAACATGCCCACATACTTTTGTCCATAGAGTGTATTTTACATTATTACAAACAGTCTTGTTGTGTACATTTATGTACAAAATGGAAAACATGTCCTTTCTTCCTCTTTCAGCAGCGTTTTAAAGCTCCACCACAGTTTACAGAGAGCCCTCCTGTTTTAACACTGACCCTCGCCCACATACATACAGTTTACTTCCACATTTACCTCCAACTAAAGTGGTTTATAGATGCTCAGGCTCAACAGTTTGCATGTTTACAACCTCTGACTCAATCACACAGGGTTTTTTTTTTTCCTGATCAGACACTGCTTTGGTGTTGTTACCATGACTACGATAAACTAGTCCACTTTGATGAGTGGATTGACATAAGTCCTAGATTACAGTGAATTTTTAGGACTAATAATGACCAGTCTGTTATTTTCACTGCACAATAAACTGACCTCTGATGTTTAAACCCAGTTATAAACTATTTCCACTGTATGCTTTAATGCAGTTTATACAAAAATCCTATCTATCTATCTATCTATCTATCTATCTATCTATCTATCTATCTATCTATCTATCTATCTATCTATCTATCTATCTATCTATCTATCTTTTTTTAATGTACATATTTCTTTATATATTGCAGAACCTTAATGTTTGATTATCCATTATCCATTTTTTACGAGTTCAGTTTTTATGTTTCTAATTTATTATGTATAGTGTGGTTGACAGTGAACATATTGTTTTTGGCTCAGTTTTATTTGTTTGTCTGTCTATTTGTTAGCAAATTTAGCCCAAACCTACTGGTCCAATTTTCATAAGATTTTCAGGAAAGGTGTGACCTGGTCCAGAATACATCCTATGAAATTTTGGTGAATGTAGGTTAAAGGTCAATGTCACCAAGAATGTGTTTTTGCAATGATAAGAAATAGGACAAATCAGATAAAAAAAACAAACAAAAAATGTTTGCGGTAGTGTTGCGACACCACCAATTCTACAACCAATTGATTTCCCACCCCCTACTATTATATATTGTACCGTTCCACTGGATCCAGGAAATGGACACAGAGTTGGTCTGACCTACTTTTTATTGAAGGATAAACAGTTACTGTCGGTCGCAATCACGCCAAGGAAACTGCAATAACATTGTGGGGTCATTACAATATCTATGGTTTAAACTGCTTACCCACCCTTGCGGTACACCAGCATAAGGAAATGAAGTGCACCTCAGTTCCCGGGCCAAATGTAAACAGCTCTTCTTTGCGATGTTAGCAAACAGTCATCAACCAGTAAGTAATGACAAATATTGCTGTTGTTAAACTAAGTTAACTGAACTATGTCTTTCTTTGTGACATACACTCTAAGCAAATTTGCTGACAGTAGGAGGAGCACTTTTGGATGTTTTGAGTAGGGTTAGGTAGGGGCAGTTTTTCATTCTTATTGTATTTCTGTCATAAGTTTTGTTCTTCTTGGAATAAATGTTTAATTGATGAAAAACACATTTTTGTTATTATTTTCAGCCATATGTGACTTTTTAAATATAAAAATTTAACCATTAATGGATAATTGTTGGTTAATTTTCCCGATGATAGATTCAGAACATTTTGCTCATGTGCCACAGCCTGGAACACCCCCACATTTTAAATGGCTGTGATGTCCCCGTCTACACTTTTTCTGTACTTACACATATATTGGGAAAATTTTATTAACTAATATTTTATATAATTATTAAGTAAGCATATTTAACTCTACTCAAATTATATTTATATCCTAAGCGGTATCACAATCATAGTTTACAATCAGTTACAGTATTACACAATATTTCAGCAAGATTAAAGTTACATAGTGAGAAATGGTGAAGTCCAGTCGTTGAGTGTCCATGCCCTGAATGGACACATAGCACTAAGCTAGACACACAGCTTTAACACTTTAGTCAACCCCTCCTTCTTCAGATGTTATCTGTCCGTTGGTCAGATCCTGAAGAGTTGTAGGGTGTTGGTCTACCCTGGAGGCTGGTATTCAGTGGGGGTTTTCCCTTCCCCTGCATTTGTCACTTGCATTCCTGCCATGTAAATTGCTTCACTGTGATCACTTCTACAGTCAAAAAGTGCATTGACGTATTAACATTTATATCTCTGATATTCTTGTAATTTTCCAACACACACATCACTATACCACTGCACTTTACTTTTGTTTTGCACTTCACTTTGTTTTTCTTATTATATGAATCCTCCTGCTGTTACAAAGCAATTGGGGAATCAATAAACTACTTCTATTCTATTCTTTTCTAAAACTTGAGAAAATCACTGAAAAAAATACAATATTTTTTAAAGCATCTGTGTGGATCAGTGTTTAAAAATGCCAGTTACAGACAGACAATGGTTTCAGTTTTCGAGCATTAACTAATCTTTCCCATTTTTCTAAAGCTTTTCAGCTGTGAATTTACAACAACAACAACAACAAAAACCTCCACATTTAATTCACTTACATACATGCACCATTTAAAAGCTGTAATCTCAAAGCTAAATGAACCATTTTGCTGTGTATTAATGTTCACAAACTCTGGCACTTTGACCACATGTTTAAACATTCGACATCTTCCCATCTTAAATGACATTCTACTCAGAAGAACATTAAGTGTCTTTCATTAGTGCGGCTGTTGTTGTTTTTCCACACTGGAAGCCTCCTGTTTTGCATATGATGAGATGATTGTGCATGAGAGCGGGAGGGAATGAGTGGTGCTTAATGTGGTGGACAGTGATCAGCACCCTCCCCACCTACCCCCACTCACTCCCCCCTTCAGGACCGCAGGCCATCTCATTTACATTCACCCGTTTGTGGACAGAGGGCTGCAAATCTTCAGCGGCTCCACTCCCCCCACGTGCAGCACCCACCCACCCACCACCCAACACCACCGCTGCCAAGTCAGCCAAGTAGGACTCTGCACAGGTTAAAGCATCTAAATGAAAGCAGTTTTTCTCATGACTAATTCATGAGATGCTCAATTATGGCTGACAAACAAGAGGAATTTAAGTATGACAAGCAAAATGAGGCATAAAGGCTGGGATTCTGCGAGCTGCAAAATGAGATGATTGAGAGAGAACTGAGCAGGGTTGTTCTTCAGATTTGTGGAAAATCCAACAAAACCGTCCAAACCACCCGAACACAAACACGCAAAACTACATCTATATCTGTGAGCTTCTCATATGCGTTCGCTAACCTCTGCTCCAGACGTGTCAAACATACGACCCATGGGCCAAAAGTGGACCACAAGGTTCATTTTTGTTCAGGTTGCACATACTGTACAGACCAGGTGGGATCAGGTAGGCCACGCCCCTAAAATACTATCATAATACTACACATAATACCATACCATCTTTATTTATAAAAGAGCTTTAAAACAGACACAGCGCTGCACATTACAAGGCATAAAACACAAAACAGAGAAAGGAGAACAAGACAATAAAACTAAAAATATATTAAAAAAGTACTAAAACTACACAGATAAAAAAATTAAATAAAAATAAAAATTATCATACAATAAAAGAACTAAAATCAATGAGTCAAAGGCCAGAGAGTAAAAATGTGTTTTAAGATGAGTTTTAAAATTGGACAGTGTAGGTGTCTGTGTGACATGTAAAGGCAGTTTATTCCAATAATGACAATTATTTCCTCTTTGTTTTAGTGTGAAAAAGTTAAATTACATGAAAGAAAATAATTACTAAACTAGAAAACTGTCTGTCTGTTAGCAAGATAATTCAAAAAGTTAAGGATGGATTTTGATGAAATTTTCAGGATTTGTTGTGAGTGTAACAAGGAACAAATGATTAAGATAATTAATGAATGAATTAACAAATGATTAATCCAGATGCTGCTGGATTATTAGTTTGTAAAAAGGGGGTGGAGCTTATAAGTTTTACTTCTTCCCACTCCTTTTTGAGTCCAAGAAGGATGTTTTTGCTGAACGTTGTGAATAATCTATTGATGATTTTGTATGCTCCAAATAAACTGAAACTGAACTGAATTAAATTGTGGTGGTGATCTGGTAGAGATCCTGGATTTTGGATCACTTTGAAATTTTACATTGCGGTAAATGGAGAATATATTTCAAAGTGATCCAGAATCCAGGATCTCTACCGGATCAACGCCAAAATGTAATCATTTGTTCCTTGTGACACAGTTTTTTAACCCTTTGATGCATGAATTATGTGAACATTAGTCCCCCCCCCCCCCCCCCCCCCCCAAGTGTTTTTATTCCTCTTCAAGCATGAAAAAAGCAATATGATTGAAATCTTTACAATGAACCTAATTTTTATGGAGTTACAAAAATATCCACTCAGCTTTGAACCAAAGAAACATGTATTTAAAATACAATATCAGAACATTATGA
Source organism: Siphamia tubifer (assembly GCA_020466265.1). Taxonomy (NCBI): domain Eukaryota; kingdom Metazoa; phylum Chordata; class Actinopteri; order Kurtiformes; family Apogonidae; genus Siphamia; species Siphamia tubifer. Next base: position 48,397,372 of record CM035787.1, read on the forward strand.
AAAAAAAATACTTTAATGCAATTTTTGTTTAAGAAGACTTAATTACAGTCTAATAACAGCAAGTAATTGTTTTACAGGTAAACATGTTAGTGCAGATCAGACCCGTTACAGTAATGATATGAACTGACTGATATGGAACTAAAATAACTAAACCCATGAATATACAAGAGAACGACCAGGACGGGTTCAATTAATTTATTCAGTTATTGCCCAGTTTTTTTAGTTCTGGTTGACACAGTTTGTAATGTTGATATCACCCCCCCTCCCCCACCCCCACCATCAAAATGCAGTTAATCAAAACTCTAAATAAAGTCAATGGAATATCAAGGTGAGCCTCATATACTTTATGAAGCCTCCCTTGGCAAAGCACATTTGCTCTGCATCAAAATCCAGCCAGATTAACATTTAATGAGGTTATGAAATAATGATAAAAATAAAATAAATATTTTGGTGCTTCTATGAAACTGGGATCATTTTGGTACCTGGCTCTTTTCCAGCTTTTTAGATTAAATAATAAAAAAGATATTTTTTCTTTTCTTTAGTTTAATTAATGCCTTTACTGTTGAATGTTCATCACATAAAATACCATGGACTGGATTTTATTAAGTCAGGTTTTTGGTTGAAATTAGGAAAAGGTTAGTTTTTTTTTTACTTTTAGTTTAATTTATTTCAGTCATATATTCATTTCAAAGGAACAAAAAAGAGAGCAAACAATACAGAATTTGACTGAAAAAGACCCAGGCAGAAGTAAAGTTTATTAATGCCCACCTACCATCCATCTTAAGCTACACAATTTATGATATCAAACAGGTAGAGAAAAGAAAAACAAAAAATACATAAGTATATATACACATGCATACGTACTCATGCACATACATGGTCCACCCACCCCCCTCAATTACAGCCATACCTGCTAAATAAAAATGCACATAATGATAACAAGAGATGTACATTGCTTTAGTTTTTTAAATGAAATGCATCTTCTTTTAACTTCTTTTTTAGCTTTTGGTAACACAAACACAAACACAAACACAAATCTGCTTCCATCTCTCAACTCATATTTACTCTCAGACCCTTTGAAGAACCTCTGCACACTGTCTGGTAGCATTTTATTATTTACTTTAAACATGATTTGCATTGTTCTTGCATTGTTCAATCTTCAAAACATGACAATTTAAAAATAATGGATTAGTATGATCATAGTAAACAGCTTTGTTTATGATGCGTATGGTTCGTTTTTATTGTAACACAATTTTATCAGTTGTAGTTTTAAACATAGATCCCCGTATTTGGTGTCACAAAATCCAGAGTCCTTTTCCATCAAATCTTTCTCAGTATTAAAGGTTCAATATGTAAAACTCAAAGCACCAGACAGGGTTAGATGGAGGTGAGTGATTCACTGTGTCGACTGAAAGGGGAAGAAGAAGAAAAAGATGTAAAACTCAAAGCTACCAAGTGATGCCAGGTAGAACAAACCCCGCCTCCTGCGTGTATTGTAGCTTATTTTGGCAACGATCCAGCTGATGTCATCATTAGACGTAGACTTTACACCATGCATTTCTGATATATTGCATTAAAAGCCGTTCTTATGTCAGTGCTGTGCTAAGAAGACTATGGAGATGATTGTGAACTTCAGGAAAGTCACAGCCCCCCCCTGCCCCTCCTTGCCCTCATAGTTTCCCCCATCACCACTGTGGACCACCATCACCCAGGACCTTAAGTGGGAGACGACAATCACCCCCCTCATCAAGAAAGCCCAGTAGAGGATGTTCTTCCTGTGGCAGGAGGAAGCTCAAGCCCAAGATGTTGGTGCAGTTTTACACATTTTTACAAGTCCATCCTCACCACCTCCATCACTGTGTGGTACCCTGGAGCCACCACCAGGGACAGGCTGAGGCTGCAGCGAGTTATGCACGCCGCTGAGAAGGTGATTGGCTGCAGAGTCCCATCCATGCAGGAACTTTACATCTCCAGGACCAGGAGGCGTGCAGGTCGGATCATGGCCGCCCCTTCTCACCCTGGACATGCCCTCTTTTCCCCCCTCCCCTCAGGCAGGAGACTACGGTCCATTCAGACCAAAACCTCCCGCTACACGAACAGTTTCTTCCCATCGGCCACCAGGCTGCTGAACACCAAGGGACTTGATCAGACTCCCCAGCACTAAGTACAGCAGCCAACACTGGACTCATGAACAACATAAAACCTGTCTCTTTTGCACTGACTTGCACTCTCTCACAGAATTGCACTTTACATATTTTACTATATTTATTTTTTATCTTATTCTCTGTATTTATTTATTTTTATTTGATATACTATATGTTGAATGTTGCAGTGCTACACCGAGACAAATTCCTAGTTTGTATATTACATGTGTACTATATGAACAATGGCAATAAAGCTCTTTCTGATTCTCATTCTGTTCTCCAAACCCACATAGAAATCAAAGAATGACAAAATGTTCGTTCCCCCTGCTAAAGACAGAAAAGAAAATTTTCTGACATTTCTTAAAATTTGAAAGAGAAAAAAAAAAAATCAGTATCGGCTCCATTGACTTAGAAATATCGGCAGCCTGTATCTGTTATCGTCTAATAATAACAATATCGGCCCCAAAAAAAGCCATATTAGTCGATCACTAACCTGACCTGAAATGTGTTTACTCTTCTGTGTTACAGAAAATATGTGTTTTTAGCTGCAGACCAGGAAGATGACGTGAGAAAGTGTGAACAGAAGACAAGGGGGGAGGGTGTGCAGACCCAGGCAGGGGTGCCATTCCACCGGCCTGAGTCCAGCTCTTCACACGTCCTCCTCCAGCACTTACAGAAGCATCACACAGAGAGACAAAGGTGAAGGGTACGCAGGTCAACACACACACACACACACACACACACACACACACACAGGTTTCCATGGCTCATGAGGACCAAGTTTTTAATCATCACTTGTAGCCATTGGGTAGTGATAACAAACACATCTTTCTTTCTTTCAAATTAAAAATAAATAAATTGAAATAAATAAAATTCAAATCAATACAAAACAATTTAATTAAAAATAATGGAAAAATAAAGTAAATGTAGAAAAGTAAATATATTTTTTAAAAATATTTTAAAAATAATAAAAAATAAATAAAAAATAACATTTAATTACAATATTAAAAAATAAACAATAATAATAATAATAATAATAATAATAATAATAATAATAATAATAATAACAAAAAAAACCACTTCTTAAATAATACATGTTTTGTTTTGTACCTGTTTCTCTCATGCTTCATGGGGACTTCCAGAAAAAACAAGTTAATGTATTTATAGGGGACATCATTTGCTTAAATTTGCATACTTCACCTATATTTTTTTATTTAATCCTTGTGGGGACCTGAATTTTGGTCCCAGTGTCGCAACTGTGTAAACATGTCAATGTCCCCATAAAGATAGGAATACAAGCACACACACAAACACACCTTTTCCCTCCCCGTCTCCCTCTTCATCTGCCACTCTTTCCTCTGACCCCCCCCACCCCACCCCCCACTGACCCATGTTCACTCTAACAACAAACCTGAAGGTTAACCAGCCTCTCATCCCGCCTAAAAAAAAAACAACAACCAAAGGAACGACGAGTGTTAGCGACACTTTTCAACAGTTCAAAAAGACGTGGGCGCATAAACCTCGCAACATCTTCATCACTAAGGACGGTGACACGGGGGGGGGCTGTACTTCAAATGACGCAACAAGACAGTGGCCACAATCTGCATGGAGTTTTTTTTTTTTTTTTCTCATTCTCTTTCTACAAACTGTGATCACATGTGCGAAACAAAGACCTCTTGACATCTGAAATAGATGAAATGGGTGGTTGGGGCACGTTACATCAATGCTGCAGGCGGGAAAAAAAGAAGAAGAAAGAAGGAGGAAAAACTGGAACAACACTCCGAAGCAGCTGGAGTGTTTGTTCTTTTCGTTGCCTTTTGCTTTTGCCTGTGATATTTACCTGCTAAGCAAACATGTCATAACTGAATTTTTGGGATCACACTTTTCTTTTTGACAGAAATTGCTCTGGAGGCTGGGAGGGGATCTCCCTTCAGGGCATAAAACATCATTAACATTATTACAATTTTTTTTTTTTTTTTTACTTCTTTTTCACCCTCCCGTGTTAATTCAAAGGAGTTGTATTTACATGATGGATCTACAGTATTGGCTGAATAATTTCTATAGAGTGTGAATATGCAAATAGCTGCTCAAACGTTAGAAAATACATACCCTACGTGCAATTATGTAAATTGTCTTTGGTTATTCATTCAGTTATTCACCCTTGTATTCGCTCATGCATTCATTTGCCATATTAGGGGATGGCAGTGGCAGGCTCTCTGTGTGGACAGACAATGGGCAGGGGAGAAAAGCCCCCACTCCAGAGTTCTGCTGTGAGTTGACCCTCTCACGCCGCCCGACAGCATCTGCAGGAACACGTCGTTGAAGAGGTCTGCACGCTTTTCCACAATGGCGAGAAAGATCCTACACGTACATGTACGCTCGTGCACGTGACCTTGACCTCAGGCAGAAAAACGGCATGAAACACAACTGCAAAATAACAACAGGCCTGTTGAGCCGCATTTTGTAATAAACGTCCAAAATGTAATAACTTTTTCATTTCATTTTAATAATAATAATGGATTAGATTTCTATAGTGCTTTTCAAGGCACCCAAAGCGATTTACATTATTGAGCCATTATTCATTCACTCTCACATGCTCCCTCTGGTGGTGGTAAAGTACATATGTAGCCACAGTTGCCCCGTGGCTGCCATTTCGCGTAGGCGTGAAATGGCCATCGCTGACCACCAGCAAACATTCATACACCAGTGTGAGTGACACTGGAGGCAAGGAGGGTAAAGTGTCTTGCTCAAAGACACAACGGACCGCCAACCCTTCGGTCAATGGACAACCCGCTCTCCCAACTGGGCCATGGCTGTCCATTTTGGAATAAACTGCCACATTTTGTAATAAATTTTGCCACATTATGTAATAATTTTTTTCATTTTGCAGCAGCAGGGCTCTTTGGTGGTGTGGTATTAAAACTCAAGGAGCTGTTTGGAAAACATTCCAAGTGATTTAGGGCTTGGCTGGCAATTAGACATATTGGAAATTAGAAATTACGAATGTATTTTGGAAGTAGAAATGCAGCAAAATATATTACAAAATGTGTTGGGGCATTTTATTACAAAATTAAATGAAAAAGTTATTACATTTTGGATGTTTATTGCAAAATGCGGCTCAAAAGATCCTGTTTACGTGAGAGTTTTTATTCCTGTTTAATTCAGAATAAAGGTTAATTCCTCTTTAACCCTTTAAACGTCCAAGGGTCACCATATAGGCCAGAAGTAGTCACTCAAAAATGTTAATTAAATCACCCAAAATGTCACATGACCTAATGTAGTTTGACAACGGATATAAACCACTTTCAGGTAAAATATCCACAGCAGGTAGAATCCCTCATTTGTTCAAAATACAAATGTCAAACAGCTGATCTGAACCTTTATGTCTCATAATTATCCACAGAGGAACCTTGTTCCAACAAACGCAGTCATAGTCCAACAAAAACATCCAAAACAAACAAGAAAAATTGTCCAAATGTCGTCTAAAAACACATAAAAACATCAATAAATATCCACAAATGTTTTATCTATTGCGTCATTTAACAGGATCCGCCTCCAATATCCCAGTTTTCATCTTAATATTTTCATTTATAATATAATCAAACACCAATTGTATGTTATCAAAATGTTATCAAGAACAGCATTTAAGAAATTTAGGTGAAATTGAGTGGATGTTTATGGGTAAAGGGTTACTACGATGAACATATAAACGTCTAATACAAGTACCCATAAACTTTATTCCTGTTTTTCTGCACATCCTCCTGGTGTCGCTGTGACATTATTAACATTCCCTGAAAATTTTTGCCAAATCCATCCACACTTTTTTGAGTCATCTTGCTACAAAACACACGTGTTTGTTAAATTTTTGGATTATTTTGTTCACTTTGGTTGAAAGGTTGTTCTTTATTTAAATTTTTTTCAATTCGTTGATTATTTAATTTATAATTTGTTGGTCATTTGGTTCAAATTTTTTAAAATAATTTTGTTCCCTTTTGTTGAATTTGCTGATGATTCCTTTTTTGTTCAATTTGTCATTCAATTTATTCACTTTTTTCAATTTGTTGATTACTTTATTCATAATTTTTTCAGTTTTTTATTTGTTGATTTTATTCCATTTGTTCATTATTTTGGCTGTCTTTGTTTAATTTGTTATTTTTTACGCCTTGTTTTATTGTTTTTTTTTAATTTGTGGCACATTTAGCTAATTTATGTTCAATTTGTTACTGGTATAAAACAATAGAAAATAAATGTCAAATATCTCATATTGTCTGAATAAAAGGGTTAAAGACACTTTGGTTTATAGAAGGGTTTTTCTTGCTGTTCATCCTTCACATTTTATTAGATAGGATTTACATAAAGAGTCAATGCATATGTGTGGATGTTATAACATTAAAATGGTTTATATTTTGCTAAATCCACTTTTATTTGTGGGACCCTAATAGTTCAAAAAACCAAAATATCACTCCTTTAATAAACCAACAAACATAATGTTTAAATATAACTTTTGCGAAATACTGCATGTGTGTAATACTAATGTTTTAGTAGCAAAATTATATTCCATATTAATGTCTCTTTATGCATTTACAGTCATGGAACAGTGTTTTAAAGGCTTGTAGTGTTTGTGTAACTACATATTTTTATGGTCGGGTTTGGCCACTGATAGAGTTTCTGAAAAAAACCCACTCAAATATTGCTGAAAAGTTTTCACGCTTTCATGAGGTGGTTTTTCAGACATTTCCATATTCTAATATATCACAAAAGCACAATGGAAACACTTTTCCGCAATTTAGGCCATAGGACGTGACATACATGGACACACGTTCACTTCTTTCAGAGTGAAAATGGCGCGATACACATGGACAGAGGAGGAGACGGAGACTTTTCTCGAAATAATTCACAAGAAAAACCAAACTGCCATTTTAGAGACAGCAAAGAAATCCATAATTCGTGCCCTTTGCCACAAATAACGACTTCCCCTATGAACCATCGCCCATAGTCTGCGTCTCCTGTTGAAAACTGACAGGGCAACCGCAGTCGCTGTAACCATGACGACCCCTTGACGCAACAGATTTTGGGCATTCCATCTTCCAGCAGTGAAATCTCGCGGGATGATATTTCACGAGAGTTACGACGCTCCTGCCTAGAACAACCGTCAATGGAAACACGTTCATATATATATATATATATATATATATATATATATATATATATATATATATATATATATATATATATATATATATATATATATATATATATATATATATATATATATATATATATAGGTGTCTGACTCCCTGATGAAGGCTTTGATGCTGAAACGCATTGGGGTTTTTTATAGGATTTTATATGTTTTTATAACCAAGCTAATTTAATAAAGGCTTTTTAAATTTTCACTTATATTAGAGTACCTTGGAATTTTTTCTTTTTTGTCTTACTCTTGGTTTTCCCATCCAAAGAGCACTGCTAATTATTATTATTTATTCTGAGTCCTGGTAGCGCTCCTTAAGCAAACTTTTTTTACGCAAATATACTTTGTCGAAATTTTAGGAATATCGCTATTGTTTTGCCAAAAACTGTAACGGAAATGAAGCTAATTTGAAATATGTGACAAGACCAGGAGCATGTACAGGATGACAGAAATAATGTTAAAACAGAATTAACTGTTTCAAAATTAAAAACCAGTGACTTTATTTGGAATTAAGTTTAACTCAAAATAGTCATTTTCAACTAGAATGAGGTGTTTCCATGGTCATCTTAAAGAGGAATTAACTTTCATTCTAAATTAAACAGGAATAAAACCTGTCGTGTAAACAGGCCAAATGGAAAAGCAACAAGTGATCCAGCCTGAGGATACATGTTGTGTTGATGTGTTGGTGATTTCGGTAGAACTAAGTGTGTTCAGGTCCCAGACTGCCTCCTGCTGGTGAGTCTTTGGAATATCATAAATATATGGTTTCACTTGAAGGTTACTCCTGTCAGTTCCACTAGACTTAAATTTAAACATGACATGAATAACTGTATATGTTAGAATGTCTGAATGAAAGCCGTTATTGTGAAAGGTACTAACAGATGTGTTGAATCCGCAATATAGTTTACGTGTTTTGCTATCGTTTTTGATTGACAGGAATGGTCGAAAATGCTTAAATCAGGACTGAGGTCAAATAAAAAGAACACATATTTCACTGACAAACTGCACGTCTGTTTTGTTTCCAGAGAAATGGCAACATTTTTCCTGTGGCAAGTTGCGGTTTTTGATCATTTCAGGAAATAAAATAAACAGCGCTCTAAATCCGTAGTGTCATCTACTCCCTGTTGCTTGATATGAGGGGAAAATTAGGTTTTGACAAGCAATACTATACAATAAAGATAACTCTGTTCATGGGAAACCCTGATGTAGTGAATGATGGGGAGGAAAAAGTCTCAAAAGTAGATCATCAGTCTCCTCGGTGTACAATACTTTCTGTGTGTTTTCATGATTCTACGCCATGAGAGTAAGCTCATAAATATGCTCTTCAATTTTTGGGGCGCACACGGGTGGGTCATTGGAGAGATTGATCTCCACGAGGACTGACGTGAAAAATGTACACATAATGTCGAGAACACATGGTTCTGATCAGACTTTTGACCTCCACGTAACCTGCAATCACTAATTTTGAGCTTGTTTCCATATGGAGGGGGAGCGCGGTATTAAAGGTGACATGCAACGTAAAAAGAAGGAAAAAAAAACTGAGAAAGAAAGAAAAACTTATGAAAATAAAGACATGGACTGGAGAGTGTTGGGATGTTTTCATTCCTGAATACACTACAGTGGTACCTCTACATACGACAGCCTCTGCTAATGAAAATTTAAAAATTACAAAAAACCTTTACTTTTTTGTCTCTGAATACGAAATAAAATTATATTTAGCAAAGGAAACTGAAAATACAGTACATTCCTATACCCAACTACATAATTTCTGTAAATATGCCACATACGTTGCCTATTTTGTCAAGTTTCTTTCTTCTATTAATGAATCTAGCATTTTACCCCCATTATGTATTGCAACAAAATGTTAATATCATCTTGTTGATGGTGCAAATTGTTTGTGTTAATTTTTCAAAATTTTCTTGCTTATTTTGTTTAGTTTTTGTTTCATTTAGTTTAAATTTTCCACTCACTTTCCTGCTTATTTTTTGTCTTTATTCATTTTGATGCTTACATTTGTCCATTTTTACTTTATTCTTTATTTTATATTTTTTTTAACCAATGAAACATCCATCTATCTGTGCCCCCCCTACACACACACTAATCTATAATGATGAATATGTAATTGTCAACTGTCTTTGTCTTGTCTTATGTGTTGTTTCTATCCATCCTTCTATCCATCAACATTGAAGGACGCCAACGACAAACAGACAAGGTGTAATGGCAATAGCTCATCGTGACTTCGTCCAGATTAGCTAAAAACTTGTCCAAACTGTTGTAAATAGATCAGATACAGGTCACATATGAGTGAAAAATAAAAAGGATTAGTTTCGATCAAACTATTGTAAATACATTGGATGCGAGTTGTAATATTCAAACTGTCATAAAAAGACTAGAAACAGGTCACATATGTGCAAAAAACCTGGACTTGTGTTGTTCAAACTGTCTTAATTAGATCAGATACAGGTTAAATATGAGGATTTGTGCTGTTGAAAATCCCTTTAATCCAACAGATGGGACATACAGGTTACATATAGGCCACATTTGCCTGTAGTCTGGATGTAACCTTAGTGCCGTTAGCACAGTGAAGCATGTCGATTAAAGACAAACCCCAAACTGGCTCAGTAATGTGGCATTACACAACATACGCTGAGGCGATAGTCTGATATAAAGCGTTGCTGGAGGGTGAGAAAGCGTCCCGTTGCGACAGCCAGGGTGAGTTAGAGATATGTTTAGTGGAGGAACAAAGAGCAGGAAGGAAACGCAGAAGACACACTGAGCAAAGAAAAACAGAACGACAGCAGAACCCTCCACCGCTCTGGAGCATCAAATGACTGCGTTAATGAGCTCAGATGCTCATCGGTCACTGCTTTATTACTTGTTGTGTAACGTTATATTGTGGGTTTTTAGGACAATATTTGCTCAGTTTGAGTCTTTGTTTTTCAGTCTTTTGTGTTGAACTTGCATTTCATTTTGTGGGGTGACTCTGTGGAACAGTATGGGTGAGGAACGAAAACATAATGCAATTCAAAACTAAATATAAAAAATATGTTTTCACAGGATACAGGGATGAAATGTAGAGTAAAAGACAAGAGGTGTAAGAATGTGTTTATTTCATATTCACTTTTCTATTTATTTAAGTGGTCCTTTTTCTGATCAGTATGTTCATTTTCATTATTTGAACATACATATGTATTATTATTAATAATATTAAACTGTTTTGTAGTAACAGTACTAGTGGCAACTTCTGGAAGTGAATGTTTAAAAACTAGTACAGTTTTAACTTCTCACTCCTTTTTGAACATATTATTGCCGTTTTTATTTTGTCTCTTTTTTTGTATTTGTTGTTTTTTCAAAACACATTTAAAAAAAAGAAAGAAAGAACTTTGTTGACGTTCGGTGGTGGGTTTAGTTGAATAGATGCTGAAAATAAGCAGCATTTTAGACTCTTCCAAGACAAAATAATTCAACAGTCAATGGTATAAAAGAAACCACTGACAAAAACAGGAAGAAACAACAAGACTTTAACATCTCCTGAAGGAAACATGAGGTGAGTTTGAGGTCAGATGACTGTTCAGTTCAGCAACAATTTATAATATGGTTCTTCTGATAAGTGTTGATAATGCGGGACACATTTATTATTATTATTAGTTTCACTGTTTTCATCCTGTTCCCCAAAAAACAGAAGGGGAGGGGATAGTTTTGGTTCAGCTGTCAGAAACTTTACACAAAAACTACAGGACTAATTTACATTCAATTTCTAGGAAAGGTGTGAGGTTTTCCAGAATAGATTCCATTAAAATTAGGTAAATGTAGGTCAAAGGTCAAGGTCACCATGAATGTGTTTTTCACAATGATAAGATGATGGGGGCAAATGAGATAAATATAAAAGGTGGGGATTATTGTACCTGGTGCCAATTGTTGGTGTAATTTAACTATATATTTTTTTAAGTTGAGTGATTTGGAGCAGCTGATCTTATTCCACTGGTTGTTATATTTCTAATGTAGTAATTTGTATAGCATGTTTATTAAAATTATATTCTTATATTGTATTTTTACTGTGTCTCATGCTGCTGTTACACTACAATTTCTACAAATCTACCTTTCTATTTATTACAGTTGGATGTGAAATATGTTATAATTTCAGCCTTAAAGTGCAGTTAATCAGACTGTTTTAACTCATTTCTAGTTTAATAAAGATATTTAAGTTTCCTCTGACTCTAGTTCAACATTCAAACTTATTACAGTATAATTATGAGTTTTATCAATATAACCATTTTCCCTCAGTGAGCTCCAGTAGTCTTCGGTCAGCGTCACTGTCCTAGTCTGTTGGCGGCATCGACCTCGACACATTGCTTCCGGTTTTCCAAGTTAAGGAAATGCCTGAGCTATAAATGCCAGTGCGTTAATTGTTAAAAAAAATTAGTGCTATTAAAGGCACGTTGTTTTCACGTGTTAATAACGTGTTAATAACGTGTTAATAACGTGTTAACTTTGACAGCCTTAATAATAACTAATATTAGTTTAATATTAGGGGTGGGGTATTAAAATGAATTCTATGTATGTGATGTACAAAACATAGAACATCCAAAACTGAGCGTTTTCATCCCCCTCCAACAACAAATGGATCAGGAGAAAAGGAGGGTGGATGTTGTTTTTTTCATAATTTAAGGTTCTCCTCACACACAGACAACACATGTTTGTGTTGGAAAAACATTAAAAAAGTGCATTTTGCATAATATGTTCCCTTTAAAACATTACAACTTTGTCATTTGTTGTCATATTGTGTTTTATCCTCCACTTTTTTCACATTCTCCTTCATAATACACGACTTTTACACATTCAAACTGATACAGATTCATGTGCTGATAAAATAGTGAATTTGTTTCCATGTGAGTCATTTATGTGAAGAAAAAAAACTTAAATACAAGTAAGTCTGAACACTGAAAAACACCCACATCCTTTCTTTTCTTCTCTTTTTTTCTCTTTTTCTGCTTAGAACTTGTAAATAAAACCATCTTTCTCTCACACAATAAGTGCAACATGTCCCTTAGCGTCTGTAAATCCACCACACGCGAGGCCCGAAAACACTCCACGCTGCATGTTTGGGTAAACTGCGTAACAAATTGGAGAAAAAAGGCTGGAGCCAAAGACACACAGAGTAAACTCCCTCCTGGACGATAGCACGCTGTATTATTAATACAACAGCACTGGTGTCGGCAGTGGAACCTGCTAAGACAGAGGAACATGCTCATCAATGACATCAAGGTGACTGAACACACAGTGAGTGAGCGAGCGGCGGCCGGCGTGGGGGGGTGCTCACGCTGTGGACTAGGTGCCTGGCTGCATAATTGGGAATTATTAAACACGGCTCTAGCAGCGAGGTGATCATGAAATTGTATTTTCAGTCTTGAGGGATGAAAGCAAGAATTAAAATGTTACCGTTTGTTAGGAAGCGAGAAAAAAAAAAAATTGAAGAGTCTTGTCTTAAACCTCCACTGATTCGATTTCTTTTAAAGGAAACAAAGGAAATGCATTTGGACAAGCGCGGAGATGGATGATACAGTCTGCCACGGTAAATTGTGGGTTGTTGTAAATTGCAATCTGGATAAATATTTTAGCAGCAACTGGACCAACATGATGAAAGATGCTTTCAGTTTTCCTCAAAGTGAAACATCCCATAAAGACAAACTTCAGCCTCACAAAGACTTCAAACTGTTGCCAGGCTTTTATTTTCATATGTTTATTGACTTTTAGTTTGATAGGGTTTGGTGGTGATTAGGGTGGTAAGAAAATATAAGTTTCCTAATATATCGCAGTATTTAATTTTCACAAATACTGTATCAATATGTATATGTAACAGAGTAAAAGTAGTGGTATCCATCCATCCATCCAGTTTTATTGTCTCCGAGGGTCATTGAACGCAGCAGCCCTGCTCGTTGGGGTCATGTAACCCAGATGATAGCAACAGTAGCACCTCACCATCCTCTGGGTATATATGATCACCACGAGCTATGCTGTTTGCCTAAAGATTACACTTCAGTTTTTATTGATAAATGTGTATTTTAATTCAGAATTTGGTACCAATTCGGTTTCATAATAATTAAGCATGTATGGTGACTGAGTTTTCTTTTGTTAGCTAACTGGTTTTCCCTCCATTCGATTTCAGACCAATATATGTGTTTGTGCTGCTGCAGTGCAGACTGACTGCATATATTTTTGTCTTGTACATATATGTGTTCATATACAGAGGTGGTAAAAGTACTCACAGTCTGTACTTAAGTAGAAGTACAGCTACTTATGTGAAAAAATACTCTGGTAAAAGTAAAAGTACTGATTCAACTCAGCTACTTAAGTAAAAGTTAAAAAAAAAAAAAAGCACAATTTCTCAATTGTAATAAAGTATAAAAGTGAAAAGTAAAACAAAATATTTTTTTTGCCAAGAACACAATGCTATTTTTTTTTTAAAGTTATAAATATGAGATTAAAAATACATCATTTTAAGAGGAAACTGTTAAAATGGTGAGATAAAAAGTCAAAATTATGGGATAAAAATTCAAAATTATCATATAAAAAGTCAAAATTGTCAGATAATAGTCATAACTATAATATATAAAGCCACAGTTTCTCTCCTCCACTGATTTTCCCTCTGAAGTGACTCATTTTTCATACTGTCAAATCTGTTTAGTTTGAAAAAATAATGAGTCTATTCTGAGAATGTAAAGAGTATAAAGTACAAATATTTAGTTGCCAGAAAAATAAATACTCAAGTAAAGTACAGATACCTAAAAAATCGAAGTACAGTAATGAAGTACTTTTACTTAGTTAATTTCCACCTCTGTTCATATATATATATATATATATATATAAATAAATAATTGGAACAGTAGAACCTCGCCGTCCCCAGGTGCTACTAAAGCTATCTTCATATTAATTCCAACAAATATCAACTGTTTTTCTACAAACCTGTTTCAATTCTTTCTTAGTTTATTAGGTTTTATAACCACCTACATCATGACGTTTGTACAAATAAAGTCAAGACTTCAGACGAACATTTCTCCAAGTACCACATAATTGTTTTTCAGCAGCAGTGGTTGTAGTAAAAACTGAAAATATGTCCAAATTTTAAGTTAATTAGGTAAAATGTTCAGTTCTTGGTTGTATTTACAAACACAAGTAGCTAAACAGGACAGAGAGCATGTTTAACAACCTGGAGGGGGCTGGGGTGTGAAGGGTCTCATTTGCATTTAAAGGGCCAGCGCTAAAAATGACCTGTCATGTGTCATTACTCAGAAATAGGGTTGAAGATGACCTGCTGAGGAGAATTAATGAAGAATTCAGACCCAAGCAGAGCATTTACAGTGTATGTAGAACACAGGGAAATGTTTCAAAATGCAAAATATCACTCATTTAAAAGTTTAAGGCTCTGTACATATGGGAACAGACATTTTTCTAAAAGAATGGTTTCCTCCTTAGCTTTGCTGCTTACATGGCCTTTGGTTTACAGCCTATTTCTCTACAGAACAGTATGCAAAAATAGAAGCGGTGTCCCTGTATCTAACCAGTATGTTCTGTCTAGAATCAATAACAAGTTAAATCTGTGAGGTTGTCAGGTTCTGTCTGTGTTAGAGGCCTGTGGTCTGGTTGCAGGAGATCAATAGCCCAATAGAAGTGGGTGGTACTTTCACTGGAGGAGAACTCAACTAATTCAATTAAAATCCATATATGACTCCTATCAGTGCTCAATAGTAATTATATTGACATCTGTATCCATTTCCCATCAGAACCGGGACCTTTAAAAGTAAAAGCTAATTTTTAATATTTCAACAAATGTCAAAATTAGTTTTTAAAGGTGTCATTCCGCTGAAAACCACTTTTCCACGCTATTTTTGGAATCTGATGGGTCACCCCGAGTTACCAACACATGCTGCCTTTGACAGTGGTTCATCACCTCCACTGGCTGCATACTGCATTAAAAAAAAACAACCAGAGGAACCAGGGACCCAGAAAAAGCCGGTCCGTCTGATGTCAGATGGACTTTAGCATCACCTACGTGGGGTTAAGCCCCTCCCCCATTGCAGTGAAACTGAAGTAGCATTAGCATCTACAAGAGAAGACAGAGCCACAGTAGCTGCTGCACAAACTGGAAAAAAAAAATGGCGGATTAAACTGGTTCATGTGCTCTGTTTTTTGACCTGCACGTTTTCAGAACAAGCAACGGCATGAAACCTAGCTGGATGCTACTCTGGTAAAGGTAAACACATACAAAGAGCGAGAGGGGAAGGGGGAGTGTTCCTTCACGCATTCTGAGCCAATCAGAGACGCCTCATCACTGCGTCATGGACATGTATGAGGAGGTACTGGCTGTTGTCATTTTTTTATTGTGCTGGAAACAAAGCAATCCAGATGTTTTTTAAAAATAGAACCAACACACAATGTATTCAGTGACAATGGAGAACACAGTAATATTAATGAGGTAGTTAGTTAGTTTCATTGGTTAAAAGGTTAATAAAATAAAGAATAAAGTTGGCAAAAATGAACAAGTGTAAGTATCAAAATGAGTAAAGACAAAAAATAAGCAGGAAAGTGAGTGGAACATTTCACCCAAATGTAGCACCATGAACAAGATGATATCAACATTTTGTTGCAATACATAATGGGGTTAAAATATTAGATTAATTAATAGAAGTTAATTTTAAAAAGAGCAAAAGGAACAAACATAACCATGGAAATAAGTGAAGACCAAAAAAAAAGCAGCAATATTAGTAAAAAATAATCGCAAAATGAGACAAAATTATTTTAAAAATGAACAAAGTAGGCAAGAAGATGGATAAAACAACATAGACAGACATTTTATTGTCTGTTACAAGTAAAACATAAATTCCTCTTGTCACAGCTGTGAGACAAAACTTAAAAAAAAACACAGTCAGACATTAAACATGTCCCAACATACTCAAAAACACAACACGATGGATAAAAACAAGTAAAACATATAAAATGACAAACACTAAAGCCACCAGTCTATTGAACTGCAAAACCAATATCAGAGCTCAAAGATGGAACAGGACCGGACTGTTATGGACAAAAAACAACAAAACAAATATTAAAGAAACATGTTTATAAGTGAACTCTACTGTCATGACAGATTCAAACCTCTATGTGTCTGATACGTCCAGTACTAACATGGTTTGTCTGAGAGTTTGGAGTCAATTTTATGCTGTCATGTGGACAGAAATATTTAGAAAAATCAATGTTTTGGTTTAGTATTTTTTTTAAACTGAGAAAACAAAGAAAAGAAAATGTTCATTTAGAGAAATATCAATATTTTGAAGGACCAGTCATCAAAGCATCCAAATCTGATATTTTTGTAATTTCCTGTTTTTCTTCATAATGATTTTGGCTCTTGTTTTGAAAGATGATTTAATTCCTATAAAAGACTAGATTATTTTGTTACTTACCTAAACTAATCTATCTTCATTTTGCCAAATGTGATAAACTGTGACTCTGACATATTCCCTTCTGTAAAGTGAGAAATTTGGTATTTATATAAAGGTGTACCCCATAATCTATGTTTTGTATATATGTATGTATGTATAAATGTATGTATGTATATATGTATATATGTATGTATGCATATATGTATGTATGTATAAATGTATGCATGTATGCATGCATGTATGTATGTATGTATGTGTGTATGTATATGTTTTGTAGTTTAAATGTTTTGTCCTGGGCCTCCTCCTAATAAGCTTGCAATAGTTTCCATGGGTCGCTCTTTTTGCAATCAATGGAAATAAACAGTCATGTATCTAAGTAGCTAGGATAGGCTTCAGTGACCCCTGTGACCCTAGTGACAATAAAGTGGGTTAAAATAAAAATAATGAATGAATGAGATGTAACTGAATTAAGTCATGATGTGACAAAAGTCAGAATATGATAAAGGTAGCGCTTCATGTTAAGGTTAAACTGTTAATCCACAGATAATATTTATTAACATTATTTGTGAATTTTTCCTCATTTTAATGTTAGGTGAGACTTTCGCTGACGTTACCACTTCATTCTGACGTTTTCTTCAAACTATTTGAACTTTATTTGTAGAATCTATCTTATTTTGAGGGTAACGGTTTGGGCATTTGTTCCAGGTTGTAGTCATGTGGTCATATTTTGTCAAAAGAAGCCGTATGGACATAATTGTAATAAAAAACATAAGATATGAATATCTGTTTGGAAGGCATCCATTGATTTTTCTCTGTATATTTGAATAAAGGAGGAACATTAAATCTCATTTGAGTTCAACAGTAACCACAGTTTTTGCGTTTTTAGTTGATTGTCAACTAAAAATCACTCTTAACCCTTTAAACTTCCACTCAATTTTGCCTGAATTTCTTAATAAAGTAAATCGAATGCTGTTCTTGTGTTTCTCTGTATATTTCAGTACAAAGAGGAACATTAAATCTCATTCGAGTTCAATGGTAACCGCAATTTTAGCGTCTGAACCAAACCCTGTGAACCGTGGCTCGTTCTATCTACGCGCATTAGAACACACGTCAACATATAATAATAAAAGTATCCGATTCCTCCTCTCCTAAACTTTGCACGAAAGCAAAAAGAGTGTGACAGGCGACGTGCGTCTTTAAAATGAGTTCATCTCTCTGGAATCATTAGCTCGGAGCTGGGAGCAGAACATTTTTTTCCTCCGTAGCAGCAGTTTCACATCACAATGCAATAATATTTTCCAGCATAATCTAAAATGATGTCGGTGAGAAGAAGAAAATCGGTGAGTGGCTTGATGTGGCGAAGGAGCGGAGGATGTTAGTGATTGTCCTATATTGCTCATGCTCTCATGGATTACTTAATTATCAGCCCGTGCCGACGTTCTGCTCTGTTAATGGTAGGCAATATGGCCTTTACCTCACTTAAGGAATAAATTGTATTGCTCTAGCTCTCTCCATCTTGTAACGAACACACCCTCCCACACACATACAAACAGCCTTCCCTCCTCTCTTCACTGCTCATATAGATCATTTAAAGCTGGAATGGGATACTTACTGAAGCACAATCCAGATGAGATCTAATGCTATTTCACAATAACAATTTCTTTAATTGGGCATCTCTGCCTATCCCCCCCCCCCACCCCTTCTTCCTCAACCTGTTTTTTTTTTTATTCATCTTTGCAAGAATCAGGCATAGGATCTTCATCGACACATGCTGGGTTTATGATTTTGTATCACGAGGTGCGCAGCTTCTCTAAGAAATTGCTATTGCCTCAGTGGGAAGCGTTGTTGTGAGCAGAGGTTTGGAAGATAAAAAAAAAATATAAAAAATATTAAGTTAATCATGAGCTCAGTCAGTCAGAGAGTGGAGAGAGGTGCCAGGTGGCGATCAAACGGGAAATACACACCTTGAAGAGGATGAGGAGGAGGAGGAGGAGGGGAGGAAGGTGGGGGGTCGGTATCTGTGTCATCAGGAGGTCAGTGTCATTAGCGGCGACGGTGGACGGCGCTCGGCCAGAGGGCTTCACGCCGAGGGGGAACACAACTATTGATTGAATGTCAGGATGGTGGTGAAGCTCAAAGAACATGCATTATTTATCAGATTTGTTCAAGTTTTCACAGTATATTTACCATTTGCACAAATAAACAAAGGTATTGTGATGTGTTGTAGTCAGGTGTTTCTTTTCTAACAGGGGTCTCGGGTACAAAAGAACAAGGACACATGTCATAATATAGTTTTATATTGGGATAAATATCATTGCGTTGGTTTATTTTGTTCCCAAGATGCCTATGAAATATTTTCTTTTATAATATTTCAAGTATTCAAGGAAGTTTTAGTATCATTCAGTGACAAAGAAAGAAAGAATATAGATACAAAAGGACTCACATTAACCATAGCAATAAATAACTAATAAAGAAATGAACATGTTAATATCTACTAAAATGTTAGGTTGATAACACTGGTCTACAAATAAAATGCTTCTGGAATGAAACTAATGAAATGTTGATAAAGTAAGTAAATAAAGTAAGTTTCCAAGATAAGTCTGGGGTCAAAATGTGAAATTCTTAGAATTAACAGTAGAATAGGTTTTAATCTAAAAGGAATATTGGTGTCAGATCTACTTTAAAACACTGTCTGCACATTTATCCATTCACTTTACAGGTTATTTCTAGTGGAATATTTACTAATCCATTGTATACATGTACATAAACCAGCATATATGTGGAATAACACACTATCATATATATTAAAAACATGAACTAACCAACACTAAAGTCATTTGTTTTTCTGATTCACCTTAAAGTATGTGTGATTTCAGAACAAAAAAAAAAAAACAGCTGGAAAATATGGATTAGAGTAGAAATATAGCATAGCAGACAGTGAAAATACTCAAAATAGTTAGATATTGGGCTTAGTTTAGTGACTCTCCACCTGTGTTCATCCTCAAACTCATCACCTTTTAGGGTAAAATACAGTTATTACCAACTCTAATAACAGTGATGTGTCATAAACGTCACCCATAGAATCTGTTCAATATTCACATTGACCATCGTCTCACTAAAACAGATGAGAGAAAAAATGTCTAAACAGTCACAGCAGATTGTGTGTAATAGAACTTTCCTCTCCCATTAATCCTTGTACATAAAACTGGATATAAAGTCGTTCCAACTCTCTCCACCTCCAACAGAAGCAACACTAACTGGCTGCAAAAAATGCCTGCACTGGTCATATATCAACCCAACAACTACACCAGGGATTTTACTTCAATAGTTTGGCTTCAAATGTATCAACTGTTTTGATACCGTTACTAAAAATATACTTAAATATCACTCTTTGCTGCTGCAGTTTAACTTAAATCTGCTTTATTCTTTTTTGTGACATTATAGCTGATTAACCCTTCACTGGACAAGTGACTTTTTTTGGTCACGCCCACACACATTACAACACAGTAACAGTTACAGTCAAGCGATTATTTCTGTAGTGATTGACCAATATGGATTTTTTTTAGTATTTATTGCATCAGCCAAGGTCTAAAAGTCGTGTTCTAAAGTTCGAAAATACATGTTCCTTTCACCTTATACGTGTTTTTTTATTATTATTTTTTTTTTAATAGTGGTGTCAAATGATTAACATTTTTAACCAAATTAATCACAGGGTTCCTATGAATGAATTCTGATTAATCACAATTAAATACCATTCCTTTTTAAGGTTAAAAAAAAAATTTAATCTGCATTTTACTTTTCAAACAGACTCAGAAAACAAGGGATTATGTATATAGTATATGCACTTAATATTTTTGTTGCGTGCTAAGCAACGTGCTAGCAGCTGAAGCCAAAGTGCTACGTAGCAGAATCACTGACTAATGTACAGTTTGTGTTAATGTTGTATTTTAGACTGGAAATGTTTTGGTGAACACAAAACTCTGTTCTGCTGAATGGGTTTAATACTTTATGTCAGTCGTCTGTTACATCTTGGGGGTTTTTTGCACTTAAATATCATGCTGTTCAGCATCTTAAATCTTTTCATATCTAACAAACTTACCTTAACTAACCATGATTTTCGATATTAATTTTTTTTTCTAAAAAAAAAAGGAAAATATTTCACAAAAGTCTGACCGTGTCTTTCAATCAAATACTAAGGGTCGAAATGTGCAATTCCAGAATATTTCTATAAGTGAACAATAAATGGATAAAGAGGAATAAAAGAGGGTGTTAAAGGGTTAAACTGCCTCCTAAGAGAATGCACATTATGATGTTATTATCACAAAGTGTAATTAAACCACGGGTTTGTGAGTCACAGTGTATGTGGGATGACGGCAGAGATGCCTGCGGTGTGTATCTGCAGATGAAAACACACACACACACACACACACACACACACACACACACACACTTTCATGTCTCATGAGGATCACATTTGTAATCATCACTTGTAGGCAAAGTAGCCATTGGGTAGTTAGCATAAACATCTTTTCTATATTTTTTAATTATAATAAATAAATAAATAAATAAATAAATAAATAAATAAATAAACAAATAAATAAATAAATACTTGTATATACATATGGCAAAAAAATAAATCAAACCTTTAAAAATACTTATTTTGCTTTGCACCTGTTTCTCATATGCTTTATGGGGACTTCCAGAAAAAAACTAATGAATGTATTTATAGACCCACATCATTTACATACTTCACACAGATGTATATTTTACTAGTGAGGACCTGCATTTATATTTAACCTTAATGGAGACCTGAATTTTGGTTCCCATGTTGCCAGAGGTCCCCATGACGTGACTTTGTAAACATCAATGTCCCCAAAAAGATAGGACTATAAGTGCGCACACACACACGTTTTCATGTCTCATGAGGATCACATTTGTAATCATCACTTGTAGGTAAAGTAGCCATTGGGTAGTTAGCATAAACATCTTCTTTTCTATCTTTCTTTTTTTAAATTATAATAAATAAATAAATAAATACTTGTATATACATATGACAAAAAATAAATAAAAAAACAAACCTTTAAAAATACTTATTTTGCTTTGCACCTGTTTCTCATATGCTTTATGGGGACTTCCGGAAAAAAAACTAATGAATGTATTTATAGACCCACATCATTTACATACTTCACACAGATGTATATTTTACTAGTGAGGACCTGCATTTATATTTAACCTTAATGGAGACCTGAATTTTGGTTCCCATGTTGCCAGAGGTCCCCATGATGTAACTTCATAAACACATCAATGTCCCTAAAAAGGTAGGAATACAAACACACACACACACACACACACACAGCAGCAGCTCGACAGAGTCCCACTGACCTCCTCTGGACTCTCCTCTCAACAGGAAGTCAGACTTTTTCTCCACCTCACTGTGAGGATGTCGTAGCAGACCCTCCCTCCTCCACACTGGCCTGTTTGGGGTAAATATGGGACATTAATATCCACACACAGATCTTTGGCCAGAGGATTATTGAAAATTAATTACATTAGCATTTTCTCACTGACAACAAGGTGGCGTCTTATCTGTGATCTTCAAACTGCGACTGGGAACTATTGATCTGGGCCATGTTGTCATTCAGATGATAATTAGGAGCGGGTGAGAGGTCAGCTTCCAATCCGTTTGAACATCTGGATGAGAGTTCCTCAAGGACAATGAGAGCTGCAGGATGCCGCCACTCTGTCGAGCCCTGCGTGTCTTTATGTGCCTAAGTCCATTATACAAATTGTCTAATTAATTCCCACATCCCAGCAGAGTGGCCCAACAATCAATGGAGGTAAAACACTGGGAGAAGAGCCCAGTTTCAGACCAGCGTGGCCTAGGCGGGTACATGCAGGTACAGCTGTCACATGATGAAACCATATTATATTACACACTACAAAAATATAAACCTTAACAAGTGTATTTTTCTATTTTCTAGTCAAAATATCGGTAACCCTTTATAATACCTATACACAATTGACTATGTATTAACCATTTATTACTCATTTATAAATGGGTTGTTCATTATGTATTAACCATTTATTACCTATTTGTTAACGTCTTGTAAAGGTTCATACTAGTGTCTTAATGTAAATGTAAAATAATTGATTATTTTTAACCAACAGGTGCAGTGTTTGTATATCTGCTTTACAGGTAAAAAAAAGAAATGGTTGTAAACACTGCACCTGTTGGTTAAAAATAATCAATTATTTTACATTTACACTAGTATGAACCTTTACAAGACATTAACAAATAGGTAACAAATGGTTAATACATAATGAACCCATTTATAAATGGGTAATAAATGATTCATACATAGTCAATTGTGTGTAGGTATTATAAAGTGTTACCATAATATCTTGTCACAATCACCTAAAGAATAACTTTTCAGTGAGATATAAGAACTGATTTTTAGACAATAGATCTGGAAAATATTATTTCAACAAGTTTTACCAAGAGAATTATTACATTTGGGTCCGTATGTCCGTATGTCTGTTTGTAGGATTATGCAAAAAGTTCTGAACAGATTTTGATGAAACTTTCAGGAATGATAGATAATTGGTCAAGGAAGAAGCCATTAGATTTTTAGCAATGAAGGTCAAAGGTCAAGGTTGCATTAAAGGTCAACAGTTAAGGTAAGGCAAGGGTATTTGTATACTGTAGCACATTTTAACAGCCAGGTAATTCAAATTGATTTACATAAAACATTAAAAGCATCAAGATACAATTTAAAACCAGTCAATTGAAAAAGGGATAAAATAATATATATATTTTTTAATTTAAATATGAAAATTAAAACCAAAAAACAAGAACTACAGTGCAGTGTAGAATAAATGAAGATATAATATTAGCAGTAGGCAGCATCAGTGGTAATATCTCAGGATTCAGACAAGATAGAATCTCACGTTTTTTGGGGTTTTTTTTCCATTCGCATCGTCTCACCTTCAGACATGATGAGTCAACACCTATGGATTCATCATGTCACGTTTTGACGTCATATCAACCCTTGGTGGAGGTCTGCTGTCTCTGACTGCCTGTTTTCACTTGTTCCCTGGGCAGATTTTTTGTCTTTTGCATCATTTTGTCAGGACTGAACTAGGGTTTGAACCCAAATGCACAACTCAAAACGCAATGTTCAAAAATAAACCAAAGTTTAATTAAAAAAAAAAGGATTTCTAATAAATGAGAAAATTATCAACTAAAAATCACTCTTCACCCTTTAAACTTTCACTCAATTTTACCTGAATTTCTTAATAAAGTAAATTGAATATTGTTCTTTTGTTCATTTTAATAACATACAGTTTGTGTTTGATTATATTATAAATTAAAATATTCAGATGAAAACTGGGAAATTGGAGGCGGGGCCTGTTAAATGATGCAATAGATCAAACATTTGTGGATATTTATTGATGTTTCGATGTGTTTTGGACTAGATTTTGACTATTTTTTTCTTGTTTTGGATGTTTTTGTTGGACTATGACTGTGTTTGTTGGAATATAGTTCCTCTGTGGATAATTATGAGACATAAAGGTTCAGATCAGCTGTTTGACATTAGTATTTTAAACAAATGAGTGACTACTACTGTGGTTATTTTATCTGAAATTGCTTTATTATATATCTTCCGATGTGTGAGAAACACTATTGTCAAACTACATTAGATCATGTGACCTTTGCGACAGGTTTGGGTGGTTTGCTTAATATTTTTGAGCGACTACTTCGGCCTATATGTGGACACTTGGAAGTTTAATGGGTTAAAGAGGGGGGAAAAAAACACAATATGACAACGTATTAAATTAAATTCACTCATTTGGAGGAAAACAAAAGAAATGACAAGGTATCAAAAGTGTTCTAGAAAAGACTGTGACTGGTTTGTTTCTGATAAAACAGGATGAACTAGTAATGGACAAGAGGAAACACCTACTGTACAGGTGACACACAGGACAAGGAACAATCAGCACACATGGGGAAACAAGGCTAAAGGTCAGACTAGACACAAAAGGAAATCTATTAAAATAAACAGGAAGTGACATACAAACAGAAACAAAACACTAAATAATACTTTAGAATTTCCTGGATGTGACAAATTTAACCCTTTATTTACTGATGCGTTCTGAAAGGATGGATTAGTTTGAAAATTCAGAATAATTCAAGTTTATTTTACTGATAATCGTGTTCATGGAACTGATGTACAGGTGTCGAAAAACTACTGATTTAAGAAAAAGAAAAAGCCCAAACTACAACCACTGGAACCAAATTACAACACTAGTCATTTGTTCCTTTTTTTTTTTTTTTTAACTTCAATTTGTTTCTTTTTTTTCATTTTTTTCAATTCGTGTTGTAATTTTGTGGATATTTATTAGTTTCTGTTGATGTTGTTGCTTATTTTAAAATATTTTGTATTTATTTTATTATTTTTCTTCAATTGTGTTCTGTTAGTGTCTTACTTTGTTCGTGTTACATATGATTTAGTTAGTTTATTATTAATTTTTGTTCATTTTACTGATCACTATGGCAGTTTTTGTTCATTTTGTTGCTTATTTTATCTTATTTTATGTCGAATTGCTTAACGGTCAATCTCTTAAATGTATAAAGACAAAGTTGAAGTTAATTAATTTCAGATATTAGCATCATAACTATGCTGCTCTTCTACGATATCGTAGCAGATTATGGTTGTGTTTAAAAAAAAATGAAGGGAAATGCACTTTTTCATGTTAATCTCTTCAATTAATTAACTTCAACTTCGGCTTCCTCCACCGTCGTCTTCTTCTTCTTCCATTTTATTTCGGTGAACTTCCATTTTGTTGTTTTGGGTGTTTGCGTGTTTCTGTTATTGCAGCATTTTTCTCTTGCAGCTTCACTTCTGTTGCATTTGTTTGGTTTTTTTTGTGTTTTTGGTTGTTAAATCCTTCTTGTGTTTGCAGTGTTTTGTCGGCCACCGTAACTTCCAATTTATTATCTAGAGTTATAGAAAAATTGTTAGATGACCAAATGTAATCGAAAACAATGATTATGCAATCCTGTCCTAACTTCTGTGTGTATCATGTGACTAAAAGACAGAAAAAAAACATGGAATGAATAAAAGCAGTTTTTGTCAGTACGTTGTTATAGTTTGATGGAAGAACTGAAGTGATTTTGATGATTATCAAGAAAACATGGAAAATGGATAAATATCAGCTCTGAAATTAAAAAACTATGAGCTGTTTTTATTTTTTTTTAATTACCATCAGTGTATTTGTACAAACAAATGTACATTTAGTTGTGCCAGGCATTAAAATGAACAAAAAAAATTAAAAACAAAGAATGGGCAACAACTTGTTTCCATGACTGTGAAGTTTGTTTGCATCAAATAAAGCAAAAACAGGTGGCAGATGAAAGAACAGCAATTCACACAAAAAATAATAAGCAAGCACATGAAAAAACACAAAACAAAGTGATTTAAGACTGAAAAGCTGTACCAGTCAAATAAACCAATCATTTAAAACCTACATTTGTGCAGGTTTATGCAGAATACCAGTCAGATATGAACCTATAAACCTGTTTTTATAATGCACTTTATTGATATTTATAGAAAAAAATCCATCTTACCTTGCACAGTATAGCTTATTGTTGCACCTTACTATTTCATTGGACACGTTTTTTTTTAATTTTATTAAAGTGAGTTATGCTCTACCTATATTCGCAGAAAAAAATATTAGACCGCCCCTGTTTCCTTCCATTTCTTATTCATTTTAATGCCTGGTACAACTAGAGGTACATATGTTTGGACATTTGTTTGAATTCAGTTCTTACATCAATATCTATGTCCTGGTATCCATCCATCCATCCATCCATCCATCCATCCATCCATCCATCCATCCATCCATCCATCCATCCATCGCAACAGACTGCACTGTCATTTTATATGTTTTACTTTTTTTTTTTATCCATCGTTTTATGTAGTGTATGTTGGGACATTTTTAATGTCTGTATGTGCTTTTTTAATTTTTCTTCACAGCTGTGACAAAAGAGGAATTTCTGTCTGTCTGTCTGTCTATGTTGTTTTTATTCATCTTCTTGCCTATTTTGTTCTTTTTTTATTATTAATTTTGTCTCATTTTGGAATTATTTTTTTTTTACTAATTTTGGTAATTTTCCATGGTTATATTTGTTCATTTTGCTCTTTTTTTTTTTTTTTTATTAATTTATATTAATTAATCTAGCATTGTACCCCCATCATGTATTGCAACAAAATGTTGATATAATCTTGTTCATGGTGCTACTTGTTTGTGTACATTTTTCTCAATTTTCTTGCTTATTTTGTTTAGTTTTTGTTTCATTTTGTTGATTTTTTCCAGTCACCTTCTGGCTTATTTTTTGTCTTTACTCATTTTGATGCTTACTTTGTAAGTTTTTGCCAACTTTATTCTTTATTTTAATAACTTTTTAACCTATAAAACAGCTATCCACCCACCCATCTCCTTTTCAGCAGACTTAAAATCACAAACCCAAAACAGATTACCAACAGATGTCACAAGCCACAGGACAGAGGACACGTCCTGTCCAACCTACAAGTGCAAGTTTTATTTTGTGACTTTGACTTTGTGACCATCTTATCTCACTGAAGAGAACGCCATTAACATTAATCTGTGGAATTTCTAGACTAAGAAAACATTATGAGAGCGTTCTACTAGTGTGCTATAGCCGCAGAGGTGGTGCTATCACAGGTTAGGCTTATCTATAATTAAAACTGTATTTTAAGGACATGCAAATGGAGATATTAGTAGACCTAACATATATCCTTCTCAGTGTGGTAGGGACAGAGTTCAAAAGAATCGTTTTACTAAGACCTGGCTTTGCAAAAAGTAGCTCAATGTATTCTTTTTCATGAGTAAATAGAGGTAATCTCCATGGGTGCATTAAATTCTGTCGCCGCTGCATTTATGTTATCATTAACACGATGAATAATTCCGTTTGCACACTGCAAAAGTGCTTACAGCAGAACTTTGGAAGAATCAACTGAACAAATTGTGTAAGAAATTCCTAAACGGTCTTGTTCACAGTGTTTAGTGTGGAAAGGATCTCCTGCCTCTCAGCGTTTTGTACCAACTGCACGCTTGACCACTTGGAACAATGGCTTGTTAATCCGCAATTCAAAGAAACAAGAGCATAAGACCTATAAAAAAACAAAAAAAAAAAAAAAAAAAAGAAGAGAAGAGAAGAGAAAAAAAAAAAACTTCCACAAGTACAAGGAGATAAAACAAGAAGCTGCTCTTTTAGTCTGTAAATGATTATTGCTTAGGAAGTTCTCGCATAAAGGACTGGGGGTCCTGTGAGACACAATATACGCTGTTGTCGCTACAGGAAACAGCTTATCAAGGCTCCTGTTAACATGTTGCAATGTAAATGAACAGCTAAACTGTACTTGATCCAAATGTGCAAATGCAAAACATAAATGTAAATCAGTGTGTGTGTGTGTGTGTGTGTGTGTGTGTGTGTGTGTGTGTGTGTGTGTGTGTGTGTGTGTGTGTGTGTGTGTGTGTGTGTGTGTGTGTGTGCCTGGGGATGATGCAGACAAACAATGCAAATATTGCCCCCTTGTGGTTCCTGTGCACTCATGGGTGTTGAGGGAAGCTGGCAGCCATCTGGGACAACAGAGACACGGTACCTGTTATTGGCTGGTTCCAGGGCCCAGATGGTTCAGAATAAAGGACGGGGGAAACCTGATATAAACCCAGGATCATGAGAGGCATAAAGGAAAATTCAAGCTGTAAAAAAAAAAAAAAAAAAGACTCCAGCATTAGGGAAATAAAAGCTTTCCTCCTCTGCAACTAAACCCAGTCCCACTCCCCCATCTCTCTCTCTCTCTCTCTCTCTCTCTCATTAGAGCAGAGTAAATTTCAATGTCACTTAAAGTCACAGCTATAATTTATTGGCTCCTTAATACTGACGGACAAAGGTCGTGAGCAGCGCTGTGAGGCGTTCTATCAGGTTTATCTGTGCGGGTCATTAACCTTGACCTGGTGTAAATGCACTTCAGACCAGGAAGCTTCCCGTCCCGCTCACGTTTGCATGCCCCCAAGAAGTTCCCTCCCTGCGACAGCCGCCTCCGCCGCTCTGTTGCTCAAGTGCTTTAAACTTGCCTTAATTGTCATATGGCAGCCAACGCAGCTTTCTTAATTGATCTGACCTTTCACAGCACTTTCTAATTTCCAATCCCGCTTTCATTGTTCCATCTGGCACTTTTAAAACGACATCTGGTTGACTGTACTTTACCCGCTGATCTCCGTACAGTTATTTTTAAACTTAATGTATGCTTCAACAGATGTTAGTTTTTATAGGTGAGGAGCTGGACCATGCTCCAACGCCACCCATGTCCATAATACCCCCACCCTCCACCCCAGCCCAACAATTGAGATATTGACACTAGGAATTTACAATCCAGCATAACTCTACTACTACATCATATATATATATTTTCTTTTTTTTCCAATATTAACATCAATTTAGCTTTTTTTTTTTTTAACCCTTTGATGCATGAATTATGAGAACATTAGTCAAGATTGTTTTCCTCAGTGTTTTTATTCTTCTTTAGGCATGAAAAAAGTAATGTGATGGAAATATTTTAGGCCAATGTGCCTGGATGTGATGCAGTTTTGAGAAATGCTATTTATAAATTCATGTGCAGATTGTTCTCAAAATGGTGTCATTGAATCTCTAGTAAATCCAACTCAGAGCTCCGTGAGGTTCTCCTCCAACCTTAGATGACACTGGAGAGTGTATATATATATATATATATATATATATATATATATATATATAATTTAATTTTTAATTATTTTGTTCTCTTTTGTAGGCCCTGATATGGATCATGTATTTGTGTCTTACATAAATAAATAAAGAATTGAATTAAATTGAATGAACCTAATTTTTCTGGAGTTACAAATGTATACCCACTCAGCTGGACAATTCAATTCAAATCAATTAAATTTTATTTATAAAGCCCTAAATCATAACAAAGTCGTCTCACAGGGCTTTACAAAAACACAATCAACTACAGAGATACATGAAAAGTCCCAAGCATCCCCTGTCCTTAGACCCTCCTTCTCGGCAAGAAAAAACTTCAAAACCCAGTGGGAAAAAGAAGAAATCTTGAGGAGAACCACATTGAAGGAGAGATCCACTCCCATGGACGGACAGGCTATAGATGAACGTCCATTTATAAATGAAGAAAACAACATGCGTTTAAGCTTTGAATCATAGAAACGTGTATTTAAAATGCAATATCAGAAAACTATGAAATAAAACATTTTTAATGCAATTTTTGTTTAAGAAATCAGAAGTTAATTACAATCTAATAACAAAAAGCTATTGATTTACACAGAAACATGTTAGTGGAGATAAGGTATTAGGAACAGACCAGTTACAGTAATGATATGAACTGACTGATATGGAACTAAAACAAATAAACCCATGAATATAGAAGAGAACGACTGTAGAACAACTGTAGAACAACTGTAGAACAACTGTAGAACAACTGTAGAACAACTGTCCACTGGAGTGACCAGGATGCACCAAAGGGTTAAATGAAGGAAAGTTTCGTAAAACAGAGGTGTATATTGTGATACATCCTTCGTTTTTGGTCTTTTCCTCTCCAAAGAACAAACAGTCCCACCCCACCCTCACACACACACAATCTGCCTTAATATAACTTGAAAGACAAATAATGCACACATAAAAATATGTAAAAATGGAAACATAAACAAAACAAAGCATGTCTCCGTACCTGATGAGTGTGTCTGAGCACAGTGTACTGATAACATCTACACACACAAACATACACATGCACATCTTAAAAATACATATACAATATGCTGGGCCATAATATGGGGAGAGTGGTGACGGTGTCAAATTATGAAATCAATGCAGTTTTCATGAAATATTTTTATTGACTCCCTGGTGAATTATTACATTTTCCTAATTTTAGAAAGAGCATTTGTTACAACCCAAAATGTAATAACTACTAATAATGCAATAAAATGTTGCCGATAATGCAATACAGTACTACATTATTGTCAGATTATTGACCTTAAAACCTTTATTAATGTAATAACTATGCCAATAATACAACAAATAGTTTGGATTTTAGAAAACCTTAAAAAAGGGTTGACCTAACCTACATTATTGACTGGTTATTGGGCGGGATAACACAGCACAGATGATTTCAATAGAGTCGTACTTGCAATATACTTTACTATTTTACTGTTCATATTTCTTCTCACCTCTGTCCAGTAATATTGCAACACATAACAATAACTAGATATATTTGAATCTGTTAACCTCTGCATTTACACCACGTTGGCACAATGTTATTACGTTATTGGTAGAGAAATGCTATTACATTATTAGCTTCATTATGTTTCAAATAGGAACAAATTATTACATTATTGGCACTTATTACATTTTGGGTTGTAACAGCATTAAATAACTGAGCCAAGTAGATGTTTTTGGTGGGTTAGGATATTTCCACTTTAACACTAGTCTTCTTAAAGCCAACAGGGAGCCATTTTTCCTTAGTGGTCATCACTGGGACGTAAGGATCCACTTCTGCAGTGGGTTGTATATTAGCACCAAACATTCAAAAATGCAGCTCTGCTTTGTCTAATCACTGCATAAATAAAACATTAGCTTCAACTTCATGAACAAATAAACAATTTTGTTGCCACGCTGGGTTGAGTTTTGCAAACATGTATGTGATGTTAGCGAGAACGTCTGCATCTTTGTTTAATAAATAATAAGAACGTGGGTTATTGCTCGAGAGAAAAGCCGGCGTTGCTCCGTCCTGTCAAACCGTACGGCTGCTGCTCTTCCAATGGAAACGGAAAGCTTATCATTTTAATGGCTAAAATATTCACATCACTATCAAGACAGCAGTGTTGCCTTCTCTTTTTTTCACCCCCACCCCACCACCACCACACACACGCCCCTCTTCTCAAATTGTCTGATTAAAAAGCCTCTCTGCAAAAGCTGTTATTTGTAGATCAGTTGTACCATGGGGTATCATCTCCCTCCGCAGATTTCAATAACTCCAAGCTGCTGCAATCTTTCCTCATAATTCCGACTCCTAATCTCTTCTTTTAACCCTTTCCTTAAACAACCCTAACTCCCTGGGTTGGTCCGCTCTCCTCTATCTGCCCATGATGTGTTGTGTTGGACTTCTACAGTACATCGCCTTCCCTTGAAAACTTCATTTTCTGCTCTGACATTTTCCAAAAGATAAATTTCCTATGGCCTGTATTTTCATGGGGAAGTGCTTTGAGATGGCTCTACCTGCAGGCTGTTAAGTTAGTGCCATATAATTGACTGATTAAACGCTTATTGATTGCTGAGATCCGGATGATGGAGACAGAGGATATGGATACTCTTGCCCTTGCATTTTACACTGTCCTCTGTTCATGAGGCGGCATAATACACACTAAGCCAGAGAGAAACCGATCCCATTGTGGGGACAGACGGTTGTAATCTACAGTTTAACTTTCATCAGGATTGCTGAGAAGCTACTTTTTTTCTGAATTGCTTCTTTAATGACAGCTGCCGCCGGGTGACACGGCTAAAATAAGGGAAGGGGGGGGGGGTTTCAGTGTTATGGACAATTCAGAATTCTGCTTACATGAATTAAAGACGTGATTTGATAGTTTGTCATGAAAACTTTCTACTGTTTGTGTGCAAAATCAATATGCATGTGTAAAATAAAACAACATATCATTACCCTCACGGCATAATTGCTTAACTCGGGTGTTTTTCAGGTCACAGCCAATCATGAAACATGAAACTGCACTTTTAGAACAGTGAAGTTACACAGATATAGAATAGAATAGAATACAATAGAATAGAATAGAATACAATTCAGGGCAGCCATGGCTCAGTTGGTAGAGCAGGTCATCCATTAACCAAAGGGTTGGCGGTTCGATTCCTGCTCTGTCCTAGTCAGTCTGTTGTGTCCTTGGGCAAACCATTTCACCCTCCTTGCCTCCACTCACACTGGTGTATGAATGAGTATGAATGTTGGGTGGTGGTCAGAGGGGCCATAGGCGCGAAATGGCAGCCACGCTTCTGTCAGTCTGCCCCAGGGCAACTGTGGCTACATATGTAGTTTACCACCACCAGAGGGAGCATGTGAGAGTGAATGAAAAATGGAACACTAATGTGAAGCACTTTGGGTGCCTTGAAAAGCGCTATAGAAATCTAATCCATTATTATTATTATTATTATTATTAGAATAGAATAGAATAGAACAGAATAGAATAGGATAGGATAGATAAGAATAGAAGTACTTTATTGACCCCACAATTGGGAAATTTCAAGAGCAACATTAAACATATAAGGAAAAAAGACAAGCGGTGAGGTACAAAGCCATATTAAAGTGTCGGCACAGAGTAACTGAGTAAAGCAATGTATTGAATATTGAAATTTGGCCAAAATGCTGCCTTTTTTTTTTTTTAACAAGTGGCTATTAAATAATAAAGCTAACGATATGTAAGTAATAATTGGAGAATGATTCTCAAAATGATTATTCAATTAAATCAGAGATTAAATAAGTGGTTTGAGAGAACAAACATATTGGTTAATGTTTGATTATAAAGCACTTAGGTCTTAATATAGTCAGAGTAAAAAAAAAAACTTACGTGTAGAATAAAATAGGGGAGGAGGTCATGTCAGGATAAAAACTAATTTCATTGTGGTAAATTCACTGAAATGAGAAAAAAAGCTCTAATATTATTGCGCAATGTTGATGCAAATGTTGGTTTTAAGTGAGTCAGTGTCAAAATCAGTTTAAATGGAATTAGTGACATTACTTTTAGGAAATACTTCAGATGGTTGCATTTATTTTTGTCTGTAATCCATTACATTTCAAAAGGAACCACGGCGATATATGACTTCTACCAACTTCAAACAGGATGGAGTCGGTTCCACATCGATCCAGGTAAAACCAAACCACTTCCATATCAGCCAGGTCACATTTCTTTGGTGTTATTTTAGCCGCTGTTGATGTTCGACGGTAAAGTTTAGACGAGTAAACGTTGATGACTGACATTCCTGACTGACGCATGATGCATCGATCTGGATTTTTCCATCTCTGAAACTAACTTGGTACCTTTCCCAGGACTAATGAAATCACGTGTGAAATTAAATGCTCTGTGTTTGCATAACCTCCTGTAGTTGATAACCAAACGGGGCAGTGGTTAAAAGTCTCCGAGGGCTTTTTGGAGACAGGGATTGACATGCAGCAGGCTCAAGGTCAGAGTCTGCTGCTCCCCTGAAAGCCTGGAGCCACTGATAGACACGTCTTCCCTCCTGAGCCGTGCTGGAGCGAACACACCACCGAACATCTGTTCACAAACAGCCCTGATGGAGCCGTTCTGACACCAAACCCGCACCCGCTGCCCGCTCCTGCACCACCCAATTCCCCGGCCGAGGCCAGATGGCAGCCCCGGCTCCCTCCTCTCCTCGTCCAGGACAAATCATGAGGAGGAATGGCCTGCAGGTACCGCCCCAGGCACGCCTGTGCCACTCACCGCTGACCACCCTCTGGTGGCTTCCAATGTTCCCTCCTGTCAAAAGACAAATTGTCCAACAGACTGCTCTTTTATGAATTCACCCCGCGGTCCATTTCTCATAAGAGGTTAAGGAAAATCCTTGGCCTGAGCTGCTCAACTTTGAGACTGAATTCTGTTCTCTGAAAAGTTAAGAAACCTGGAGACAGAAGAAAGCAAAGGGGTGGGGGTGGGGGGGGTTACGTTGAGTTTCTTCACAATGGCTTACTGTTAATCCAACTGGCAGAGATACTGCACTGCCATCCTCTGTGTGAAGTGTTTGACCTCTGAGTTATGTGCTTTTCACTGCCATCATAAATAGGAACATACAGTAGGTGAGGAAACAAGAGGGAACACAAGAGAAGTCATTCACCAGAAATTACAGTTTAAAACAGCAAACATAATTACTGGAACATAAAATACAGACTATTCCCTTCCTCCTGTGTTTATTCAGTGTCAGTTTGAGGAAGCTGAACCTAAAGTTTGAATAGAATAAACACAAATGACTGAGGTTAACCGCCAACACTGTTTCAGTTACTTCTACTGGGCTTTGAAACACATGCACACACACACACACACACACACACACACACACACACACACATCAAACAAACATCCAACATATCATCCTCATCCTCATCTGTTCTCTTTGTGATCTGCACTACACTTTCCTGCACCCACTTCCCTGTCATTATGGTGGATTTTTTTTTCTCTCCTTGATGAACTTCACTGTAAGATTGTGTTAAAGAAAACTCTAAAGTCATCTTTTTACAGGTGACCCGGTAGGAATGTCACCACAGATCAACGATAAGTGTGATTAATTTCCACTGACATTCTTATGGCACCTTTTACACAGCGTTTCATCTTCAGGCTGCACAGGAGAGATGTGTGGGAAACAATATATCTCTAATGACAGAAGAAAAGAATCAGCCTCAGCCATGGAACTGTAATATCTGCTCATTTAGCCTTAGTGCTATTTTTGTGGGTACCTAAGGTTTGCTCTCATTGTGGCTAAAACACATACATGCAGTACATACACACACACACACACATATATATATATATATATATATATATATATATATATATATACATACACACACACATATACTTTATGTGTGTGGTGGATGTTTGGAGAGAGCTGTGGATCAAATGAGATCATTTTTCACCAGATGTGTTATGGTGCAAATAAAGCTTTATAACAGCTGATGGAATGTTTACGTTATGCATCACTGCTGTACGGCATTTTGCACTAAAACCAAAAGATCCCTATCATTCCTCATCATTAAATCACAGCTTTTGTGCAACATCTGCCTCTTCATTTCTGTAATATAAACGTCCAAACATCTTTTTAAAAATTGCTTCTGGCTTTACTGTGCACACAGATGCCTTAAAGGGTCATTTCGCTCAAATAAAATATACAGATTTCAGGTGAAATATCCAATAATCAAGATAATATTAGTTGTGTTTGTAGATAGATTTTACATTTGTTGCTGAAAATGGCTAAATTCAAGTGTTAAAGTGTGAATATATGGTATGTTATGCACAAAACTGTATTTTATTCCCCGTTTGGTAAATGTTATTGCATGAGGCTTTGGTTATTTAATCAATATTTTCCATTTTGAACCATGTTTCAGGGTGCAAACATGGGTTTATGAATGAAATGAGGCAGAAATCATGATTACATAGTTCAGAGATTGGCCAAAATTAAACAATGTGCAAAAATATGGTACAACTCGTTCACATCAGCATCTGGAAAACTAGTGTGGTTTGTAAAATACTGAGCCTGAAAGTCAGCTCAGTAGGTTATAAAAACAGAAGAGAGTTTATGTGATTCTATTAAAACTATAACCACAAAAACAAAACCAGAAAGTCGACTTTATCTATCTATATATCTATGCAACAACCAGTTTTGGATATTGCCGAAAGAAAACTTAAGTAGGTAAGAGGTTTTTTTTTTTTTACTCTGCTGTAACCATAAATAATAATAACACAACCTGCAAAAGCATGATACAAACACCACATCATCAAGACTCTTGACCAACACCAGCTGCTTGGAAACATCTGCACTAATATTTATAGCAATTAAAAGTTCCGTAAACATTAAATATCAAGCGTAGTGGCATCAGAAAAGCTTCCCAAGTGCTCTTGAGGAGAAGACATGACTGAATATAATCAGCTGTTGCATCATGGGTATGACTCACCAGCTTTTTTTGGATGATATCTAGTGAGATATGAAACCCTTCTGAGCTGCACTTGAAGCCTGTTTACAGTAAAACCATGCTCGGGCCCTTAAGACACACCAGCGTAAAAAGAGCGCACTCCACTTGTGTGATGCACTCTGAGAGGGAGGTAAAAAAAAATATCTCAAACTGAGCAGGCCCTGACGGCGAGAGATCTCCGCCAAATTGCACTGGTGTTATTTATTGAGATGATGCTAATTAAAGTTGTGCTTCACTATGAAAGGAAGGGAGAGTCTTATTTCTTCAAGCACTCATGAGTTTAATGGTGCAAAGATTTTCTACCTGACGAGGGCATTCTTACCACAGGTATGTGTCCTGGCTGCCAGCAGCGCCGTTAGCCAAACACCAATTTAGCACTCCACTACAAGTGTTTACACTGCACTTTGGCTCAGTGACTTTTCTCTCGTACCTTTAATATTCAGTGTGTATTTATGTTAAGAGGGCTGAATTTGGGAAAACTTGCAAATAGGACGACAAAAATAAATAAATAAATAAATAATAAAAAAAAAACCTGCAGAGTTTCAGTCGGAGCCCTCCAGGGCCTCAGTGCGAGCTCGTCCCCACAGGCGGAGACGAAGCAACTGTGGCTAAAACCTACTTTCTGTCTGAGTGGAGCCGGATGGCGCTGCGGGGAGGGGGGGGTGCAGGGAAGGGATGAGGAAGGGTGGGGAGGTGGGAGGTGGGAGGTAGGTAGGTGGTGGAGGGGCTCGTCTGCCTTCAATCCCACATGATCTCACTGGTCCTGGAGAGTATATCAGGCAAAAGCAGTGTGATCATTAAATGCCCATGCTGCAAATCTTTTTAATTATTCTCCTTCCTCCCTAGCCTTTTAATGAGAGGAGTATCCACAGATAATGCGGGTAATTGGACAATGGGATTCACTCATTCAATTATTGACCACTGAATCTGCTCAAGAGTTGATGGGTAATTCTCATTCTCAGCTCTGGCTGCGGGGCTCAGTGTTCAGTATCCTGGTAAAAAACCAAAGAACGCTCCTTCTGCTGGATTGTATGTCGTTTAAATACATCTTTTGGGCTCCGTCCAAAAAGCATATTAAATTTTAATTAGTTTGAACCATGAAAGGGTTAGATCTAAATACTCTGTGGCAGGCCTATCCATAAAATCTTGCTAAGTAACCTCTGGTATGTGATGCTGGCCTTTGCACTTAAACCACATATTGCCATTTTCAGGGAGAGACACACATGCTGGATGATTTTTTCCTTTTCTTTTTTTTTTTGCTGTTTGAAAGCCATTGAAATCAGAGATGAGTGCGTACTAGTCATTTTAATGGTCTGCGCTGGATCTGGCGGAACAATACAGCTGCATTCACTGTGCCCTGCTGGAATGATGGTAAAATGTTTATAATGAAAGGTGGTGGTCGTTAAGTAATTCTAAAAGGAAATGGAACTGCAAACAGTTCTATCAGGGTCACGATGAGGTTCCAAAGAATCATTTGACACCATGTTTGTAAATGTGCATCGAAAGAATCCACCGTTGAGTTTAGAAAAGTAGATCCTGCATATTGTGTCTGGAAAAAAATTAGGAAAAACAAATGGGTTTGGCCCAAGGAGAAGAGAGTTCATTTACGAGCAAAACTTTCACAAAAATACAGTCCACAAAAGCCTGAGGTTGTTGAAAATAATGTATTAACACCGCTTAATACAACATCATAATTAATCTGATTTTTTAAAAAATGTACGCAATTAAATGGAACAGCTGTATATTAAATAAATATTAAAAAAAACATTTAATTGTTTTTTTTTCTGTATTTTAGAAGAGTTTTTGAGTGTTTGTTTTTTGTGTGAATTTTCACGTTTTGTATTTTTTTCTTTTAATTTTTCTTAGTGTATTTTTGTGTATTTTGTGGGAAATTTGAGTACAACACCTGAGACAATGCATATTAAAAATGGATATTTAAAAAACAACCCTGTGATTAATCTGATTAAAATTTTAACCCGATTAAATGGAACACTTGTTTTGTTGAAGCTGTTGAATAAACATGTTAATTGCATATATGTTCTTTTTTTGTATATGTTTTGGATATTTTATCACATTTTTTTTTTTGTTTTTTCCTGTATTTTATGAGTTTCTGAATATGCTTTGGATTTTTTAATTGCTTTTTTGTATTTGGTTTTTTTGTGTGAATGTAAATGATGGAAAGACCATTATCATCTTCTACGACATCGATTCTCCAATAAAACGTCATGGAGATGGAACGATGAAAGTGGATGGAGATGGCTGGTTTTATGTTCAACTATTGATATAATTGCTGAAAACGTCACTTCTTCATCATTTTTTTTCCAATTCTGATATGATAACCCTCAACTTTAACCTGAGCTTTTATAAACATCTACATGATCAACCAATTAAATATGGGGAAAAAGCTGATTTACAGTGGAAAATATACAAAACAAGTGGGAGTAAACACAAGAAACCCCACCTTTTGCAAATGTTTACCTGATAAGCCCCACCCTTTATCATCACAAAAAGACATTTGGTGGCCTTGACCTTTGACCTAGATTCATCATAATGTAATGTGATTTTGTAAAGTTGATGAGAAACAGACAAAAAAACTACTTTTTTGGGTCGCATTTACTTTTTTTTTTAATAACATTATTTCCTGCTTACGGTTGTTACGCAATGTTTTTATTAGAAAGTATTTGCATTAAATGTGCTAAATCTTACATACTTTAAAAAGATAAATCACCCACAAATAACAAAAGTGCTCATGTTTTTAACATATATGATGGTGTGTTATTCCACATATATGATGGTTTATGTACATGTATACAAGTTAGTAAATAGAACCTGTAAAGTGAATGGATCATAATGTACAGACAGTGTTTTCAAGTAGATCTGGTAGATCTGACACCAATATTCCTTTGGACTAAAACCTATTCTCATGTTAATTCTAATAATTTCACATTTTTACCCCAGACTTATCATGGAAACTTGAGACAACCAGCATTTAAGACTTGGGTTTTCTTCAACATTAAAACACATGTGGTAACATTTCATTAGTTTTATTCCAGAAGTATTTTATTTGTCGACCAGTGTTATTTTGTTGATTTTTTTTTGCCAATTTTGATTATTTTTTGTTAAATTTGTTGATTATTTTGGACAATTTTCTTAATTATTTACTTCAATTTGTTGATTATTTTGGTCATTTTTGTCCATTTTGATTATTACTTTTGTTAAATGTGTTGAATATTTTGATAATTTTTGCTAATATTCTTGATTATTTAGATCAACATGTCATCCTACACTGCCATTTCTAAGAATTTCACATTTTGACCCCAGACTTATCTTGTAAACTTGAGCCAACCAGCATTTAAGACTTGAGTTTTCTTTATGTGGTAACATTTCATTAGTTTTATTCCAGAAACATTTTATTTGTAGACCAGTGTAATGGGTAAAATATAACTGTTCTTACTCCAGCGCCCCCTAGTGGATGACAAGTTTCTCTCTTCTTTTTTCTTGGGACATTTCACCTTTGTCCATTTAGTCTACCCAACCAACTCTACTATAAAAATAATTTTAAAAAATCCAAGTAGGTTTTCCAAATGTTATTCATTGAATATTAGTCCAGACCATAATATGGCCATATTTGGATGTTTTTTTTAGATAATAGGGGATATGGGACGAATGTATACTTGGCATTACAGCTTGAAATGGTGGTGGCCAAACAACTGGTACTACTGACCTGGAAATCTATGGAACCTCCGAATTTTCAACATTGGCTTCGAGAAATGGTCTCCACAATACAAATGGAAAAAATACACTTGGACAATATAGACAAACACACAGCAGTATGGGGACCCTTTTTGGCTCAATGTCAAATTTCTGCATCTTGATAAACTTTGCAGTCTGATATGGTCAGTTGCTTTTTTTGTTTTTCTTTTGTTTATTTAGTCTGGCAGTTTGTTTTGTTGTATTGTATCGTTTTGTGTATTTGTTAAAATAATTGAAAAACTTAATAAATATAATAATGAAAAAAAAAATCAAAGTAAAAACAATACAATTCCAATATCATTCAGCTTGGACCCTTAAAAATAAGAACAACAACATGATTCAGTGGATGAGTTGTTCTGTTTGAACGTTCAGTCGGAGTAAATTATGCTGGTTCCTGATCTTCCAAAGTGCACACATCTCCTGGTAACTTCTTTAGACAGATATTTATGGTTTACTGTGCTAAATTGGGATTGCAGGCTGCAGTGTAAACACCGTTGCTTGGCTAAAAAAAAAAAAAAAAAAAAAAAAAAAAAAAAAAAAAAGGCGACTGCCTCCCCCATCTGGACCCTTGCTTAATGCTCAATTGAAAAAAAAAAAGAAAGAAAAAAGAAAAAAGCATCTCTGGATAAAGGACTTCTCCAGTTTGAGTGAATTTCAAACCTGAAGGCAAAATCTACAAACCACAGCGAAAAACCCATGAGAGTGGGAGAATTCCCCCACTGATCATCCAATTTGGCTGATAGCAGTGGGTGGAAAAAAAAAACAGGGAGAAGGGAAGGGAAAAAAAAAATCTCACAGGAATCTTCCATCACCCTGCTTCTCTACAAGAGAGAGAGAGGGGAGGGGGGGGGGCGGCCCACATTGATCCAGCGCATTAATCATGAGCAGACAAACAGCATGTTGTGTCTGTTGGTAATTGTGACTCTCAACCATACTTAGCCTATAGCTACTCTCAACATGAGCTGATAAACCACTCTATTACTACAGCACAATGTAGGACACGTTCCGTCAATGGCAGCTTGAGAGCAAAGAGCTTTCTGCAGCCGTATTACAAAAGGCAGTTTATCTGCGTTGGGTAATGGAATAACACACATTCTAGCAGCAGAAAAGATATTTTTAAGCGCCACTGCTCTATTAGAAGAAACCGTTGGAAGTGTGTTTCTTAAAACCAGCAGGACCACTTCACTTACTGCTAGCTTTCCAGCAAGGAAGGCGCTCATCTCTTGCTCATGCTAACCCCCCCCCTCTTTCCCTCCCTCCCCTTCCTTTCCGTCTTTGCCCCCTCCACTTGTGAAATTCACACCTCCAGCTAGAGTCATTATCATAATTGTTACCAAATACTGTAACTCTCAAGTTTTAATTGCAGTACCATTAATTTCCAATCTGAATGAGTCCCTTGCACAGACAATTTCATTTCCAAATTGACATCCCCACTCAAATGATTTCATATAAACACACTGATAAAAAATAATAATATCTCAAGGGCCAAATAGAGAAGAAAAAAAATGAAGGGAGGGAGATGATTTCAATATGGTTTAGAGGCAGGCGAATTGAACGGAGAGCCATAGTCGCAGTTACTCCTCTAAGGCTTTAAAACAAATATGCCCTTCAAGTGACGCGTTATCATCGTCGGGCGCACTGCAAATAAACTACGCCTTGCCTCATTTCTTTTCAAGATAAAAGACCAGTCGTTTGGGCGTAATGGTCAGGGCCAACAAAATGAAATAATAAACCATTCATTAAATCAAGCGCACAAGTGGTAACTTTTCTAATAAAAGATTCTGAAAGTTTAATTAATAGCAGTCGTTAGCGCTCGTTTAAAACTTATCGATTTAAACATAACAATATGTTAAAATAATGTATCCTGCAACAGTCATGGCCCTCCCTCGTTGGGTCCTGGGCTCGCACCGCATTGTAATCAACAGATTGTTAGACATGCATTTTCTGGGCCACTGACAAAGCCTGATGTATGGGGTCGAAGGGAGCGTTCGTAATCCATCCATTGCTGCAATTTATTATCTTATTTTAATTGTATACACAAACATTGAGGTGATTTAGGTGACACAGTGGAAAGATGAAATCCGTTTATATTAAAAGGGTTGCTCACCCCTGGAGCCCACTGCCAGCAACACCTTTCAATGACTGCTTTTAACAACATGGTTATTGTTTTATTGATCAGGGTTTTATTACAGATTTGACACCCATGTTATGTGTTAATCGAACCGCATATAATTTTTTGACACATATTTTACGAGATTATGACTGCAATTAATTTAATAACTATTATTTTTTCGGTGATTTCAGTCTTAACGAGGTTTGTGGGAGAGTGCTCCATTCGTCTTGACCGTGTTGTCACTCATGCACTCGGAGGCTCGGTGGCGCGGTGCATGACCTTAATGGAAGCCACGGAAATGGCCAATCGAGCCGGCATCCGTGCTCCCCGGCTCATCGCGGAGCCACCTTCTTTTGTTCTAGGAAGTGATATCACTATTAAGGAAGCAATTCATAGCCATATAATTCCTCCTTTCTACACTTAAACGCTCCGAGCTTATG
The DNA here is from genome assembly GCA_020466265.1 of Siphamia tubifer. Lineage (NCBI taxonomy): Eukaryota > Metazoa > Chordata > Actinopteri > Kurtiformes > Apogonidae > Siphamia > Siphamia tubifer. The sequence goes on from CM035787.1 coordinate 48,440,282, forward strand.
GGAAAATTATACAACTCGGCCTTTTGCTCAAAAGTACTTTGAGCATGTGTCATTTTTCAGCCGGTGTACATTTAACCTGCGATGGGGGGCGGGGAGGAAAAATAACCATTTCCCACAATGAGGAGAAGGATTAATATCTTATCTTAAAACACAAATTATGCAACATTGGCTTTGCACGCTGTAAATCATCAAAACAGGGAGATGTGGGCAGTGAAAGCAGGACAGGAGGACAGGGAGACAGGGGGACAGGGAACATAACGTGTCAAGCCCAGATAAAGCTCGAGTGTCTATAAAAGCAGACGCAGAACGGGGCCACTGTTGGTCAATAGCCTCAATCTGTGTCTCGTCTCATCTCGGAGAAGCGCACATCTGCTGAACGCGGCACAATTTATCTATCAGAAGAATTATTAATTAATAGTTCATCTCATCCTGTATAATTGAGGACAGATCTGGAACGCCATTAGCTGTGATAATAAAGAGAGCGATACCTCCCGCCCACCTGAGCACACGGGAAAAGCCTCCTTTGCTCTGATTCTTTGTGGCCTTGTCAGCAAATGTATTCTTTTGCACTGAGCAGTAGTTAACAACTTATAGGTTTGTCAAACCAATTTAATTCTTTTTAAATCTTCATAGCAATTATCTTTTTGCATAATCAGTTTCAAGACCTTAGGGGTCTACTGGGTCTTGTAACGTCTTTAAAATAATTGTTCGGATAGTAATTTGAAGTTTTGTGGAAATTGCTTAATAATCAGATCCCAAAGTCAATATTTGGCCGAGGAACTAAGTTGTAGATGGAAAAGACTTCATGGGGCACCGGCAGAAAAGAGGGGCCGGCTAAAAATAAAATTACATCAGACGCCGGAGCCAAGTCGACATAAAAGCATGTGTGAGCTTGGATGTTCAGGCGTGTGTTAAGTGTGTGTGTGTCTGTGTGTGTCTCGGTGTGTTGGGCGGCGTTGCACAGGTGCTGAGGTTTTGGGGCGGCAATGAGCAGATAAAGTGGAACCATTACAACAGGCATTAATTTTCCATTTTAACACGCCATCAAAAGAAACACAAAGTCAGAAAGATATCAGTGGGAATAAAGCTATATTATCATGAAACATTAACAGCTGTTGTGGACCTAACACGGCTGTTATCTACTTTGAGCATTTGAAAGATATCCAACTTAAAGGGGAAAAAGGGGGGAGTGGATTTTATGTTTGTCCCAATTACCCTTGTAATGAGATGTATCTGAGTCTGTAGTAATGGCAGTAATGAGAAAGATAAAATGACAATGTGTAAAAACAGAGTTGGCATATCAATGACTCGGCGCCTCCATCCAAGACACAGCTCTGCGTCTCAAGCACAAAAGGAAGGAAGTCCAAGACCGACGATCCCCAACAGCAAGGACAAATACACGAAAATACAGGTCCATAACACCGTGCTCCCTTTGACTCCTAAAGTATATATGAATCACTACCCTTATTATCACTCTGACACAGCGAGGAGCTTTGCTTTATGAACGCTACTTAAGGTGCATCTCATAATGTGCACCGACCAAAGCCAATCATAATCCGTCTTACCCAATAACAACAAGACAATGCTTTACAGAAAATGTCTGATGTCATATCATCATTACACTAATAGCAAAAGCCCAAGCTACTCTTAGCCTCACCCAATTAGTCATCTTAAACTGCTTATTGGTGAGAAAGCATCAATGATCAATTCCAGCATTTAGCCCGTGGAGCAGGGCTTGAGTCGCTGCCAGCATTGATTATATGAAGGAGCAAATTGGTCCATAATAATGGAAATTTCTCATGATGCCTGTATGAAGCTGCAGAAGGTGTGTCATTTAGTTCACATGATGTACAAGAGCTGTTTTATGTCATTTTTGGCTTGAAGGGGGTCGTATTTAGCTAAACCCACTTTTATTAGTCTTTTGGGACACCATCGATAGTTCAAAAAGTTGGAATTTGAACCCTCCAGGTGCTGCAAAAATTGATAATTTTGGCAATAATCAATTGGATTTCTACAACCCAGTTCAATCCCTTCTTAATTTGTTATGTCTAAAACTAATTACTAATAAGATCAAGACTTCAAATGAATATTTCTCTGAGTACGACATAAACAGTGACAGCGGTTGTAGTCAAGACTGAAAATATGTCCAAACTTTGAGCTGATTGCTTAAAACAGGGTCAAACTCATTTTAGTTCAAAGGCCACATTCAGCCCAATAAAATCTGAACTCAAATAATATAAATAATAGGATTAGAACCTATAAATAATATAATATAAATTAGAATATTGATCAAATTCCACTTGTTCAAGTTGTTAATTTTTTTGTCGTAAATGTAAAAATTTTTGTGCAATTTCACCTTTTTTTTCCCCACTAGAATAACTTTTTGTATTAGTTACTATAGGTTATTATAATAGTATTTTACTGACCTGATCCACTTCAGATTGAATTGACCTAAAATGATTTGAACATATTTGTCAGTTAATATTTTCAGTGTAATTTTTTCTTTTATCAAATCCATTCCAGGAGCCAGATTGGACCCTTTGGCGGGACGGTTTTACCCCCTTGGGCTGCATGTTTGACACCTGTGGCCTAAAATGTTTAATAATTGGATGTATTAACAAACAAGTAGTTGAATAGGACAGAACAACACAGTCACCAACCTGAAGGGGGTGGAGTCATGTGCATTTAAAGGGCCAGCACTATAGACAATGTTTCTGGTGAAATAGGGTTAAAGTTTAATTCAACTCTGGAGTTGAATTAATGTAGAATTCAGACCCAAAGAGATCATTTACAGTTTATGTAGATCATGGGGAAATGTTTAAAAATGCATAATTCCATTTAAAAAAGCAAAATATTACTCATTCAAGTAAAAATATGGACCCTTTAATGTGTTAATAAAAAGAAATGTACATACAGTAACTTGGCTTAACAGTGGTTTTCGACCAGATCTATAAGTGTCATGAGATAACTTATTTTCATTGGGTGCTATTTAAATAAAATGGGATTGATTGAATTCTCCCCAATATGAAAAAGAACAGTCACTTATCCTCTCTACCATCAGACTGTATAATAAGTTATCAGTAGAATATAGACTGAATATTCTATAAATGTAATTTACTTATTACTTGAAATTAATCTCAATTTGTATTACCCCCGCTACTCTTATACCAATATAAAAAGAAAATTATGCACATTTCACTGCGCTTTCATAGGACGAACCAAACCCAGGTGCTGCAGATACTGCTGAGTGTGCAATATAGCAGCACTATAAACAGAAATATTCCTAATTATACAGAATAACTGAATGTATTCTTATATTATAAATATTCCTGTGACTAAAATGCACAGATCTTTTGTGCCATTAACTGTTTATGATCCCCATCCATCCCCATCAGAGACTAGGATGTGCATATTAAACACACCAAACAGCTTCACTTCATCAGTTTTTAACAAAGAGGCGAGGTTTTGAGGTTTTCCCATTGTTTGATCTTTGTTGATGTTCTCTGATGTGCAGTCAGACCACAGACATTAACAAACCTTTTAGTTATGCAAATTAAATACAGATTATTGACAGAGAGAAATGAAATAGATTGCCCGAAACCAGTGTGGAAGCTCTGAAATCAGAGCAAAGCAGCCTAAATGTTAATAGAAAAAAAAAATCTATTTAGCCTTTTAGTGGGTTGAATAACTTCAAGGCTTTTTACGAACACCCCATGGATCATCAGGAGGTCCCAGGTGGGGCTGTTGCCTTAGGAAACTCTCACTTCCTCCACTGTGGGGAGAATCCCCAGTTGGTTTAAGTCATATACTGTTAGACGCCAAAGAATCCAATTTACCCCATTCCCATACTTCTTTGATTTCCTTTGCTTTGTAAGGTCATTTATCTGCAATCTTAATTTGGAAAGTGTGATTTCTTCCCTCAGTGACAAGCAGCAGGAGTCTCCCCCCCCCTCCTGCTCAGCTGTCATAAAGGTAGGCAGGTGTCCTTAAAGAAGCAGAAAAAAACTCAACATAACAGGCACGTTCAATTAGAGCAAAATGATCTTGAAAATGAATTATTGTGTTCTTAATAGGTTGAGCAGAAACACTCCCCAGAGCACACAAGGTGAGCTCAGCTTTAAGGTGCAGCACTCTAAGTGGATCAGAACAAACGGCTCCACAGTGAACTCTGTAGTAGTTAATGAAGCTCATGAATTACTGCACAAACACACACTCCAAGATCTCATCCAATGCGTCGCAGCGACAGTAGAGCAGCGAGTCCAACACAGAGCAGCTAGGGTTTAATATTTAACTGCACGACTTCGGACGGAATCAACACTGTAGCAACGAGAAGAGCCAGGGATTTCTACTTTTTTTTTTTTTTTTTTTTTTTTTACTAGAATTGCGCTTTAATTTGTCTTTTCTGTGTTACAGACCTAATTATTAATTCATTCAACTCATTTTTAGGCTATTAATCAAAATAGATAGATAGATAGATAGATAGATAGATAGATAGATAGATAGATAGATAGATAGATAGATAGATAGATAGATAGATAGATAGATAGATAGATAGATAGAGTGTGTGATAATTACTTTACAATCATACAGTAGTGAAATACTGTATTGCAAAAGGATATTGCTAATGCTAAGTACTGTGTCTAATAGGATAATTGCTGAGACTGAGATTCTTACAAGGATAATAAAAATGTATACAGCAGTAAGCCAGACACTGTAGATCTGAACCATGTTTACACTGAACTACACAGTGAAAAAACCTCAAGTGAAGCTACAAAAAAACAACAACAGGAAGTTCCAGCTGTAACTCACCGTTCCTGTAGCAGGTTCCCTTCCTCTGTCTGTCTGAGGTCATGATGATGGGTTTTGTTTTTGTGGCGATCTGAACTCCTTTACAACATGTTACACAAACACCTGCAAGATAAGGAATTATTTACTTCAAAGGCAGAAGATTCATTATATACTAACTGTACTAAACTTTCAGGCCTGTCAACATAAATATTACAACCCATGATGCAATGCTCTGTGCTGTCTAACTCATTGTAAATGATTGTTTATTTGGTACAAAAATACACTAGAAAAAAAAGTCACTCATGCAATATTTTACTGCGCCCCTTTTGAGATATTTACTTTGACATCTTTTTTTTTTTTAACCACACACTGCTTATGGAGTGTCACAATAGCTACATTCACAAGATATTTTTAATCCTAAATTATTTACTATGAATAAAATAATTTGGAATTCAAGTTATTCCCTTCGCGTTTGGCTGACGAGGGCAAACACATAGGGAGGCTAAGTCTCCGTAGCACATTTCAAACGGGACCAGAAAATGACTTTTATCCCTCCATTGACTCGTGTTCATTTTTTATGGCACTTAGGCACAATGGCCCGGAAATCGACCGTAAATAGAAACGCGTCACTTAGGCTCCCTAAATGCTTCGACGAAACGCTGCAAACGCAAGAAACATCCAAAACAAAAACACATAAAAACAAATGCAACAGAAGTGTCCTGCAAGACAAAAATGCTGCAGTAACAAACACGAATCAGAAGGAAAAACGTAAAAACCCCCACAACAAATATGAAAGAAACATGCTGCAAATACCAAAACACACAAACTCCGGAAACAACTGCAAGAGAGAAACGCTGCAAATTCACTGCACAACAAAACGGAAGTTCACCAAAATAAAACGGAAAAAGGCAGTGGATGGAGACGAAGTTGAAGTTTATTAATTTAAGAGATTATGGTCATTGGTGTAGAGCAGCACAGGTGTGTGGCTAATGTCTGTGCTCTTCTATTATATTGTAGCAGATTATGGTCAAGCGTTTAAAAAACACGAAGGGAAACGAACATTTTCACGCTAATCTCTTAAACGAATGAACATCTTCATCCACCACCTTGTTCTTCTTCCATTTTATTTTGGTGAACCCGTTTTATTTTGGCGAACTTCCGTTTTGGTGTGGGGTGAATTTGCAGTGTTTCTCTCTTGCGGTTGTTTTGGGAGTTTGCGTGTTCTGGTATTGGCAACATTTTTCTTTCAAATTTGTTTTGGGGTTTGTACGTTTTTGCAGTATTTTTCCTCTTGTAGGACACTTCTGTTGCATTTGTTTAATATGTTTGTGTTTTTGGTTGTGCATCTTTCTTGCCTTTGCAGCGTTTTGTTGATGCGGTGAGTTTTACCCCATAGTTTATTACTACTTATTTTGAGAAAAGACAGACAATCCTTTACCAAAAGGATTAAGAATGTATTCATATAGACTATGGCTTCTGTCGAGAAGAAGTAGTCCAGTTGGAACGTTATTGTTGTTCCTAAGCAACACTCCACTGGCACTGTATTGAGCTCCGGACGTCATGTGACTTTTAGTTGTCAGGGCGCCATGTTGGCAGTAAACATATTCGCACCATCAGAGTACACTTGTCACTTCAGTTCGCCTGAAATTCAGATCTATATGCAGAAATTGGACAGATTAAATATAATGGACCCGTATAATGTCCCTGTGGTGCTTTACAAAAGTATCTCCTCCTCACCTGGTCCCCGATTTGCAGTAGCCTATGCTAACATTACACAGCTACCTCAGTACCGCAGTCTACACAGGGAACTCTAGGGAGCCTACAAGAGGCTGGATGTTTATAAATGGATTCAGTCTGGCTTTGTTTCAAACATTCAGTTGTGGAATATTAAATCCAAAAACGGCAGCATCATCACTGGAAGGGTAAGTGTTTAATTATCCCAGTTTAATAGGAAGTGTCTCATTAGCATGTTTGTTTATTAGCTGTGCTAGCTACATCTGACAGCAGTACAGCCGACACCGCTTCGTAACCTCGGATACAAAGGTTCCTGGAGTTTGTTTCCACGTAGAAAAAGAAAAAAAACTCACATCGTTTTGTTGAAGCTTCCCATGTCGGTGGTGAGACTGGCTGTTATAGAACAACACAACAACTGCCAACCATTTAACAGGCAATGGGTGACATAATAACCGCAGTGCCTTTCGTATCAGCTGATCGTTTTTCGGCTGTGTCCCTCAATTATTTGCACTGTAACTACATATTCCCAAACTTAGTTGCACGTTTGTATTTTTGTGATGTCTCTGTACCCGTGCCTGCCAATCAACCAACGCCATTACTGCCAAGATGGCTACGTTGGCTTTTTTTTGGTCACGTGGCCAGCTCGTGACGTCAACTGCAGTAGCTCAATAGACAAGTTTACGCCACAAACCCTGGGCGGCACCATTACCTTCCAGATATGTAAGTTATTTCCGCCGGAAGTAAGCTTCGCAGTGTTCGCTAATGTGAACAGGCTTCGATTGCTAGCTGTTTGTGAGCTATAATGTACTGTGAACATAGTTTTACTTCCGCTGTTGCCTAGCCGATGCTGCCTCTGATATGCTAGCCCTATTTGTTGACATTATGGTACGGCCACACCGAACGCGAATTTTCACATCCGCGCGTCGAGATTACATACAGAGTCAATGCGTTTTGACACAGATTCACCCGGGGCGGTGCGTTGAAAGCGTTCTTGCGGCGTATGGAGGAGTTTCTGCGGTGTGTCTGCGCGTTGGAGCGGCGCGTTTTGCCGCAATTCCGCATAAACCTTGAGTTAAAAATATTGAACTTTTCAGGCCAATTCGCGTGATACCGTGCTATTAAAGTCAATCAGTGTTGAGGTGCTGCCAATGATAGAATGATGTATGATGCTCGGAGCAACCGGGAATGCGACAGAAAAAAAACTGAGCCTGAAATACCTGTGACAGCAGACTTCATCCAGACAGAGTTCCCGGAGGAGGTGGTGGAATTCCCCGTGCTGCAGGATCAAGTGAACCCAAATGGGACCTCCAGAGCAGCAACCCATCTGAGCCATAGTTGAGAACAGACTGAAATGGCGGGACAGATTTTGTTTATCTATGTTTATCCAGCATCCAGACTCGGCCGTTGTGTTCAGAGTGACCGCGAATTATCTAGCGTCCAAATTGGGGTGTTTTAGCGGCGTGTTACAAGCGGAAATTCGCGTTTGGTGTGGCCGTAGCATTAAACTGCACGAATATTTACTGTCAAAGTGACCGAACTACCCGCGGAGTGATACGGTACAGTGAATATGTAGTGACAAAACTCGTTGCCATTGGCAGCGGGAGTTAATGGGGCAGCGGGGTGAGGCTGGAGGAGGTGTCATGGCGGCATGTATCTATATTTAGAAAAGCAGAGTCAAATGGTAAATGACCAAACTCCGAGCTCTTAATGAAAGAGAATGACGTTAGGGCAAATTGTAACTCTGTAAAATATTGTATTCTTATACCAGTAAAAAAGAAGTTTATTGTAATAAAATTCATATGTATTTTTACATGTGTGTGTGTATATATATTCTTTTCAAATTTCAACTAAGAATTTGTATTATTCAGAATGAATGTAGTGTTTTGATAATTACAACGACTAGTTGTTATTCTGAAATATGATCTAGAAAATATGGAAATAAAATGAACCATATAAATATTTTATAAGATCAGGATTTAGAAAAATCCTGGATTTCAAAATATCGGACGGTTTTTAAGTATAATTTTTGTTAAAATCTTCTTCTAGCATCCCTATACGGTAATAACATCTTAATTTGTTCAGAAATAGAAGTTCCTAGTATAGGACGACAATGGCACATATTGAAACTAATGATGCAAACGACATGCCGCCATGACACCTGGAAACACTCTTGATTTAGCCTCACCCAGCGCAGCAGGCCGTTATCGACAAAAATCCACCGCAGAAGGCTAGGAATGTCAATTCAAAGTGAATGGGAGCTGTCGCAAGGTTCTAGAAAGCCGTAGAAAAATGATTGGACAGAACAGCCGCTTAACCTCTGGATGTCTATTGGAAGGAAATGATCGCATTCACTACCTGTTCAACTATTAACATGGAAGGACAGATAAATGCATGTGATTTTTGTAATAATTGCGAAGCAGCAGCTCGACCAAGTCAAACATAGGAATCAACAAACTAATGCTGACAGTGTGGAATATGAGACCAGGAGCGTGTGCAGAACGACAGGAATAATGTTAAAAGTGGAATTAACTGTTTTCATGTAAGAGGAATTATCAAATTCAGAATTGAGGTTGGAATAAACCAGGAACTTTATTCAGAATTGAGGTTAATTCATAATTATGACTTTCAACTGGAATTAATGGTTCATCGTAAAGAGGAATTAACATTTATTCTGAATTAAACAGGAATAAAATATGTAATGTAAACAGGCCCAATAAGTTTCTTCATATTTTTTTTCTATCCATAGTTGCATTAATTTTTGATCATTGATGATGGAGAATCAGACCAAGCTGCATCAACTTTTCATCATCCCAAATTGAGTTTTCAACATTTTCTGTCACAATCCTGATAACCCTGATCAATCCTGGTGGTGTTAAATTATTATTATTATTAAACCTCTAACCTCTAATGTGTCAGTGCTGACACGTTCTGAATGGATGGTTTAGTTTAATATTTCAAAAGAATTCTAAGTTTGTTTGTTTTTTTAGTTTTGTTGATGGAACTGATGTTTGGAGATAAACAGTTAAGACAAAAAGAAAAAGCCAACATCAAAACTACTGAAAGCAAATTACAATACTTGTCACATATATATATATATATATATATATATATATATATATATACACACTCATTACTTCCCATCAGTTTGTGTAGTTGATATTTTCTTGTTTTATTGCTTTTATTATCATTAATTTCTGTTTATTTCAAACATGCAAATAAACAATAAACATAGACAGTCGCATCTGAATGGAAAAATATGCTGATGCTAGAGTACAGTGATATGACCCCTTTTAAAGACCTAATCATATTGTTTTGTCATATTTTAGATAAATACAATTAAAAGTGTTGACCCTTTAACCCCATCTGTTCATTGTCTTCGTACTTGGTCCCCCACCCAGAAACTCTCATTCCAGCAGTTTAAATAAATGACCTACGTGACAATTTCTCCTCAATGTTACAACATCCCACAAAGAAAAAAACCACAATACATGGAATTTATTCAAGACACTGCCCAGACCCAGTCCCGACTCGTTATTTTCATGAAATTTGATTCTTTTTTAGACAGTTTAACCCACTGACATGAGGCAGTTTTGCAGGACTAAAGCAAAAATATTAGTACGTTTGCAATTATAATGTTTGACATGTACTTTCTGGTACATTTTTATTTTATTTTTTATAATTGTATTTTTATAGGAGGTTTTGTACAGAAAAGAAAACATTTAAAGAGGGGTGCATATTATGAAATTAAATACAATAGCAATATACAGGGAAATACAGTTTCACAAGGAAACAAGATGATGTACAGTCACTGAAAAAATGATTATACCATCAACGGTCATCAAAAGGAATGACTATGCAATCAAGTGGGAACTCGTGTGTATATCATGTGACTAAAACATACAGAAAACAAAACATGGATTGAATAAAAACACTGTTTTTGTCAGTACAATGAGATAGATATTGATGGAAGAACTAAAATGATTTTGGTTACTATCAAGAAAAAATGGAAAATGGATAAATATAATCTCTTATTAAGCTATTTTTGTTGTTATTATTCTATTTGTCCAAACAAAAGTACCTTTAGTTGTACCAGGCATTAAAATGAACAAGAAACTGTTGATTAAAAAAAAAAGATTTACACAAACTCTGGTTGTCTTTATAAGCAAGCAAAATTAGTTTATTGATTTATATACTACCTTTCGCAGACAAAATGAGTAAAACAAAATGCTTCAGAAATTATAATAAACAACAAATAAGACATGACAGATAAAATGACATTCATAAAAAAAGTATTAATTAAATTAATCACTGTGGTCATACAACATTCCTTTATCTACTGCCTAAGTTTTGAGTTTCATTTTAAGATATATATCCTCAATTTCTCCCATATTTTATCAAATCTTATCATGTAAACCAAGGGTGTCAAACATGCGGTCCGGGGGGCCAAATCCGGCCCCCAAAAGGGTCCAGTCCGGCCCGTGGGATAACTTTGCGAAATACAAAAATGACAGTGAATATACTGATAATTTTATTTCAGGTTCCACATACAGATCAGTAAAATACTATCATAATTATAACTTATCAATACTCACAAGTCTACATTTTGCTCTTTGTTAATGTAAACATTTTCACGTCATTTTACTGTATTTACAATAAAACAAACTATTATTTCACAAAAAACATAAATAACCTGAACAAATATGAACATTTTGAAATGTTATTAAATGTTTTGTGTATTTGTAAATCCACTAATAAAGTAATTGACGTGTTAATGATAAATTGACACATGATCTTGTTAGAATTGCATTTTGTTTTCTGAAGAAGTGTTGGTTTATTCACGTTAGTCACATTATTTTAAAGGACAGTTGGTACAGTAGATATGAACATCTTCGTCACATAAGTTAACTTTTTTTTTTTGCTCTAAAACAGAGGAAAAGTTGGAGTTGACACTATTTACTGTATATATTATGTTATTATTTTAGTGGTTCTGCCCAATTCAGATCAAGTTTGGTTTAATGTGGCCCCTGAACTAAAACGACTTTGACACCCCTGATGTAAACGATTTGATGCCAGTCGTCCAATGTTTGAGCATTTAGATTTAACCTTAATGTTTTAGATCTGGCTTTTTGAGCAGCTTTACTCAACATTCCAAACAAACATTTAGTGTCCTTATTTTTGTCCAATGAATAAATAAATAAAATATAACATAATGTAAGACAAGACCCGACAAGATAAGATGTGCCTTTCTTATTCCCACAAGGGGAAAATTCCAGAATATAATGTTAAATCAACCAACACCTTGTAAGATTTCCCTCTAAATGGATTATATAAGAAAAGTTTGTAAAGTGACGGCCGTAATAGCATTCTGAGGTAATATTGTGATGACAGATAACTACTGTATATAGACCAGGAGTCTTGTATTGTCTGGTGTTTTTTTTTTTTTTTCATTTGCATTGTTTTTATACCTGAGGACAGTGACATCTGCCTATACAATCATGCCAAACGCAGCAAGGTTAAACATTAGTAAAAAAGAAGGGATGAATATGAGATCAAGCGTCGCCCTCCCTTTGTCTGAGCCAGCCTCAAGGTGACATGGGAGTCTGCTCTCATCACTAGCGCCAACTATGACATTTATTCTCAGTGGAACTCATTAAAGGCCAAAGGCGACCTCAGCAACACGAGCATGTTTAACAAACTCAAGCATTTAACTAAAACCTGAAAAAGGGAGAAAAAAAGATCAGATTTTCCATTAAATTCTATGAAACACCTGCCAGGACCACACACACACACACACACACACACACACACACACACACACAGAAGGAGAGGATGTTGAGTTATACTTCCAAGGTGAAACCAAAACAGTTTTGGCAAAATGCAATGTTCATGTATATTTAGACTGAAAAGAAAAGGCTGTTGGAAGTAGATGATAAATAGAACAATAGATAGATGAGTGATTCTCATGAAACAAATATTTAAAAAAAAAAATCAATATCCCTGAGGTTTATATGAATACATCTTATATATAGTATTATTTTACTATAGAAGAAAGTGTGTTTTTTCTTTCACAATAGGTCATTTTAAAACATTTTATTTTTATTTTCCACTTTTTATAGATTTTCTAGGCAACTTATCATTACTGAAATGTGGCCCCACCAACATTTCTGGTCTTTGCATTAAGGGAAAACATAACAATAAATACAGAAATAAATAAATACATCTATAAGTACATTGTTATATGTCAAAAGTTTCATCAAATTTTTTGTTATTTTAACAATGAATATTTATTTGAAGTAGATCTGAGACCAATATTCCTTTAGACTAAAACCTATTCTCTTGTTAATTGTAATAATTTCACATTTTGACCCCAGATTTATCTTGGAATCTTGAGCCAACCAGCATTTTTTCTTTATCAGTAACATACGTGGGAAAATGTCATTAGTTTTATTCTGGAAGCATTTTACTTGTAGACCAGTGTTACAGAAACAGAAAACTGTTGCTTATAACAAGTTGTAATGTTGAACTACAGTCAGGGGGGCTTTAATATCATTATCAGACTAGAAATGAGTTAAAATAGGCTGATTAACTGCACTTTAAGGCTGAAATTATAACATATTTGACATCCAACTGCAATAGATTGAAAGGTAGATTTGTAGAAATGATAGTGCAACAGCAGCATGAGACACAGTAAAAATACAATATAGGAATAAAATGTGAATAAATATGGTATACATACTAAATTAAAAGTATAAAATCTTAACTGGTTAAAAAAAAGGACAATCAGACAGCATGGTGCAGTAATAACCTGTAATATATAAAGTAAAGTAAAAAAAAATTCTGATATCTGAGGCCAATATTCCTTTGGACTAAAACTTATTCTCTTGTTCATTCTAAGAATTTACCATTTTGACCCCAGACTGATCTTGGAAACTTGAGCCAAATAGCATTTAAGCCTTGAGTTTTATTTATCAGTAACACACATTTTATTTCAGAAGCATTTTACTTAAAGACCAGTGTAATGGATCCACTGTATGTGCTTTTAGTGTGCATTTATAGAAAAGCATTCCATAAATCAAATCCATTATTATTATTATTATTATTATTATTATTATTATTATTATACATGAAGGTAAGTTAAATATAGAAACCTAAAACCTATGTTCGAACGGCTGTAAAAAATAAATAAATAAAATGTGTTTGTTAGGGTAAAATCCTCCAGTCAGGTGACCATTAGCCTGGTTCTACAGCTGGACATGGGTCCGCAGGCACCGCCCATGGCTGCCCACTGCTCCTTACAGGTGCCCCAATGACATGAAGGATGGGTTAAATGCAGAGGACACATTTCATTGTACCATGTATAATGACTATTGTGGCTACCAGTTCCATCACTAACAGAATGTTCAGCAGGAGAAACTAAGTTATATACGTGCATTCAATGTCCACACCAGTACTGCACTTTAATATCATTGATTTGTATCCATTTAATCCAGAACACTCCAATAGTATTTAGGTCGAGCAGAAACATTTTAGAAAATCCATTACATTATCAAACCTTAGCGGTAGCGGTAGCGGTGGCGATACATAAAAAACATAGACCTTCCTCCTTGGTCACCCCACAAGTACGGCTCCCAACTTCCTACCGCCCACGCCCAGTGCCACACCCCTTCCAACAGTAACCAAAAAATAAAAACACAAACCAAATAAACCCATACATTTGACATATTAATGAACATAAAAAACACATGGAATATTTATGGCTCCAACAATGACAAATAAAGTACTTTACCTTTATCTGTAATTTTATTTCTTATTTATTGATTTATTTCTTATTTATAATCAGTTTATTTTGTTAATCAATGTGAAGCACTTTATTGAAATTTTATGATCAGTTTATTTTGTACTCTTGTAATTTTATTTCTTATTTATTGATTTATTTCTTACTTATAATCAGTTAATCAATGTGAAGCATTTTATTGAAATTTTATAATCAGTTTATTTTGTGTAATATATTTTTTCACCCTGTAATTTTTAATCAATGTGAAGCACTTTGGGCTACAGTGTTTGTATGAAAGGTGCTATACAAATAAAGATTATTATTATTATTACATTTTATTTGTATAGTGCTTTTCATGACACTCAAAGACGCTTTACATGAAGTAAAAAAATAGAACAATAAGAGTCTGACTACAATAGGAAAAAACAAACAAGCAAAAAACCAATAGAAAACAGATTTAAAAAAAAAAAAAAATGTTTTCTTTATGGGTTAAACTTGACTTTTGTACATGACGTCTTAACAAACAATGGACAAGATCCTCAGTGTAAATGAAGATATTGGAGCCTGAGGTTCAAGTCCAGTCATCACACAAACAACACCAACCTGACATGGTCAGGAGAGGGTGCTTATGGGAAATTGTTTACAGCTATAAATCATAGAGTTGGCTTTAAGTGCGGCCGAGAAGGTCAGAAAGCTGTCATTTAAATGTAGTGTAATTTGTACCTGAACCTGATCTTAGGCTGTCACTTTAGTCGCCTCTGTTTGTTTCAGAGGCGATAAAATCAAATGTGTTCATCACTGCTGCGTCAACAGGAAACAAATCTAAGGTTATGTATTATATCATCAATATAGAGGAGGAGGAGGAGGAGGAAGATGATGAGCGAAGCCACTGAATATCTCTGTAGAAGTTGTGTTTACTGTGAGTGCAGCATAGTGGGAGCTCAGTAGACAAATACTCTCACATCTTAATTTTTCAATTAGCATGGCTCTTGTTCTCTAAACATATGCAAACACAGCGGGGTGTCCATTAAAATGCAACTCTGGTGTTGAGCCTAATTAGAGTAATTTGGTTGGCTTGTGTTGGGAGAAATCTGAATGCAGCTCACTGTGTTTCACTGCTTGTTTCACCACAACAAACAAACTGGCTTTCACAGCCTCATGCATATGTTCAGTTACACTGCAGCCTTGAAGCAGAGAGAGATGTCATAAGTGTGGAAGGTTCACTGAATATTAAAGTGAGAATAAAGGAAAGGGGAGTTTTAATTCCCATACGTGATCACTTTTAGATTACATGACAGAAAGAAAATGTAATTATAGTGTATCCTAATTCATCATTAATGATGTGTTATTGCTAAATCGTATCAATAATAATAATAACAATAATAAGGACTGCACACTGAGTGATAAAACTATCCCATCAGAAAGAAATACCTCTGTCAAAGTGCGTGTAAAAGCTTTAAAATACAAACAGGAAATTGAAATCAGTCAAATATGTGCTGGAAAGTGATAGGGAAAAAAAACTAAAAGGAAAGAAAAACCCAGGAAATCCCAAGAAATATAGACTTGATACAAGTTCAGTGGGTTGCTCTACTGGGAACAGTGCATTTATTAAGACGCATTTTGTCCCTGAAGTAGAATTATCAATCAATCCAGTTTTTAATCCCTCAGAGGAATATGGTTTACACCTGGGAACACGAATGTAAAACACCAAAAGCATTTAAAAGAAATACTATTATTATTATTATTATTATTATTATTATTATTATTATTATTATTATTATTAATAGTAGTAGTGATATGAGTATTATTATTATTAAAAGATTAGTAACATCGAACTCGAAAAAATACACAGTAAAACAAGATTAATGATAATAATATCAGATTATATATACAGATTTGGGCTCATGGATTAATTTACAATAAACCAAAGGTTAAAGGTCAAGGCCAGGGTGACCTTGTTACAGTTGATTTTTCTTATTCTTATGAATTTAACATCTTTTGAATGCCTTTAACATTTTCATTTGACCTGGTTTAACTTGCCACTATATGAAAACTACCTGAACTGGAGGATTATCTGACTAGGTTTTGGTGGCCAAAGGTCAGAGGTCAAGGTAAATGCATTCTCATAAAGTGAGTCATAACTGTTAGACAAAACATGAACAGATTATGACAAATGGAATGTTAGATTATTATTTTCTTCGCATTAATTTTTAAAGGAAGTTAATTTAATGCGTGGTCAAGTCTGTGGAAAAGTTCCAAAACGAAATTTGACTCGGTCAAAAAGAAAATTAAATTATTTTTATGTCATGACGGAGAAACAAATGAAACAAAGACAGCAAAAGTAACGTAGAAACTGTGTTAATGATATTGTAACGTGAAGGTTGCACTATTTATACAATAAAACTGCAGGATGAAGACAGATTTCTTTCTTTACATTTCCTGAGGACAACAACTCACATGACTCAACCAACCAATCAGAAGCCAGCAAATCCCCAAATTAGCAAATGTGATACAGAAAAGCAGATTCAACAAATAACAATAATTAAATGTGTACATTATAATTCTGTAAACAGTCTATTGTGTGAACACTGCTAATATATAATTTTTTTTAAACAAATATATGAATCTTCTTAATATGTAGCAGTGACTCCATTGTCTGCTAAAATCATCTGTACGGAGTCAAAGTTCATCCATTTTTATCAGATATTTCCAGTTCATCCCTGATGGTTGGATTGGTCTTTTGCTTTATTTTAACTTCACCTCAGGAAAATAACTCCAGCTGATCCAGATTCGCTGACTCCTGGTAATGTTTTGATAGAAGTGATTTTTTTTTTTTTTGCCAACGTCACTGGAACATTTTAGAGGCTTCCAGTACAGTAGGCACTGAGCCAAATGGACCCTTGTGCAATGTAAAGGATAAATTATCCTGGGTGCTCTGCTCTTTTCCGGGGTAAACAAGAAGCTTTCTTTCCACAGGCAGTAGAAGAAGACGATAATGTCCGAGCCCTGCTGCACGAGAACCTCGACCTGAGAACCGAAGAGTGCACGAAGACGCCGGCCGAGCTGTGGTACCGCTGTGTTAAACATTAACTCCTGTTGGCCTCAGTTTGTGTGCAGCCTCATATTTTTGGCCTGAGGTAATCAGGTCTGTCATACTAAGTGCATTTTTTATTTGTGATGCAATGGACCAGATGGCAGATGAAATGACTCCAAGAGGCGATTTGACAGACAAAGGAAGGCTAAGTCCTGCTGAGGAGAACTCTACGTGGCAAAGAGGAGGTGAGCTTTCTTAATGTGACTCAGGTCTGTGGGAAAAAAAACCCAAACCAGAGCCTCAGGGTTGAGTCATTACGCTTCTTGTAAATCTCTGTTTTGATAATGCACTCCAGCCAAGTCTGATCCTTCCTGTTGGCGGTTCTGATCACGCCTGAGAAATGTGTAAAAAAAAACTGCTGCACAGTCTCAGGCCTACAAATCACTCTGAGGAAATGAACCAAATGGTTTCCTCCAGATGCTTACACATGTTCTCCAAATCGCGGCATGTTTTTTGGTGTGACGGTTTTTGTTGCGCTGCAAATTTGAGTTTGCTTTTTTTTTTTTTTTTAATATATATATATATATATATATCAAACACATAGTGAAATTATCTTCAGATCT
This sequence comes from Siphamia tubifer, assembly GCA_020466265.1. Classification (NCBI taxonomy): domain Eukaryota; kingdom Metazoa; phylum Chordata; class Actinopteri; order Kurtiformes; family Apogonidae; genus Siphamia; species Siphamia tubifer. Next base: position 48,458,235 of record CM035787.1, read on the forward strand.
TCCGCTCTCTCTCTGAGTCACTGCGGTGTCTAATGAGCGAGCGCAGCCTGGTGAAACACTGGAACAAAACCTAAAAAATGCATAGTATGCCTGCAGGCCTTATTTCTCTATCAGCTAATGGTCATGGGCACGGACCAGCTGCACTTCTTACTTAATTCATTAGATAACCCGCGAGCATCATGCTAATTCTGAGCTTAAACATTCAGGCAGATGCCACTGATTCTGAAGTGTGTTTTAACTTGTTGCCTTTTTCAGCTCTCATCCAATCGTGGGAAAAGTGACATATATAAAACACCGAATCTCAATAATGAGACAGAAGACAAACCTCGAGCTGCAAAAAGGTGACAGAGTGGGAGGAGGGTGAATTAGGTTTTTTTTTTTTTTTATCTATTTTTGTAATACACAGGGTTATAAATCAGGTTAAAACCCAGTAAAGCAATGTTAGTATTTTTTTATTGTTTTCTTTAAAGTGATGTCATTTATTACATTTGAAGCAACTGCAACTTGTCAATTTAACTGTCAGATGAGGGGAAAGAGCAGAGACCCGATCAGAAACAATACTGCAAATTATCAGAATCTGTCTAAATGTCAAGACGGCTCCCCATAAAACCATCCCACGCCCTGTTATGTTATCAAAAGATGTGCCAAAAACTCATTCCTGCATGCCAGAAACCCAAAACAGACCACAGTCACATGCATTCAGTGATTTAAATACACTTTGTTGTTACAAACTCCCCTCCAGTGGTTATTTCAAGTATTAAAAAACAGGTAATAAAATGTTTAAAATGGTCAACACAGCCCTGAGCAATTGTCCATTTGGATCTCTCTTTCAACAATATATGTAATACAAACACAGCTTATTTGGCTTTAAAAAATGTATCCAGGGTGTAAATAAATAAGTAGGCATTAATTGTTAAATAAAAACCGAGAAAGAAACGGTGAATAATTCATTTCTAATAGGTGGTAAAAAAGTAAACAGCACACAGGACACACAATAATTCATTAACATCTATTTAAGTCAGATGTGAACAAACAGATCGACTGCTGTGGTCGAGACATTCACAGTCTAAATAAATACACAGTCTGAGGAGCGGTTTACTGGAATATTCTTCAACATGGGTTTAAAACAGACTATTTATGGTCTGGTAGTTCACACCTCGGTCAAAAGGTGAAACACACTTTTCAAGTAATGCATCAGTAATATTAATCCAATACCAGAATTTTTTGCATTATGAGAAGTTTAGGGTTTTTTTTTTTTTGGTGGGGGGGGGGTAAATATTTCCATTTTGACGTAGAATTGCGCATTTAATTAAAGTGAAACATCAGCAAATATTATTACAGTGAGCACTAATGCACTGTTAAATGCTGTGTGAAAAGCCTTTTATGCTGACACACACAAAAAAAAGTCAATTACGTGCCCATTAGCATGAAAAATATAATGATTTATGCCAAATAAATGATGTGGGTTCAAGTTCAAGTTTATTCACTGTCGTTTCATTTCATAAGTACCAACACAGTGTGATGAAACAGTCCAGGAATCCACAAGGTTTACTATATCAACTGATATTTTTGACCTAAAAGAAGAAGAAAAAAAAAAAAAGCTACTCTAACCTGCCGTGTTGATGATCATTTTGTATTTTCATTACAACAATAGAATGTTTGGTGTGTGTTAAGTTTTGCATCAAGACATTTTTAGCATTCACTTGCTCGTGTAGAATTGGAGAAAAAAAACACTAAAGAAAGAAAGACACTGACAAGAGTGATAGTAAAATGCTCAGAAATACTTGTTACTCACATCTATATTTTATTTTGTTTTTCTGAGAAAGACACTGGAAGGAGGATGAGTCACATCTTTGTTCCTGTTGCCTTCACTGAGCTCAATAAGAAGTAGTGGCATCTATCTATCTATCTATCTATCTATCTATCTATCTATCTATCTATCTATCTATCTATCTATCTATCTATCTATCTATCTATCTATCTATCTATCTATCTATCTATCTATCTATCTATCTATCTATCTATCTATCTATCTATCTATCTATCTATCTATCATTTTTCTTAGGTGTTCTTATTATTGTGGTTCTTACATTTTAAAACTGTTTGTTCTTAATTTTTTTTTTTTAATCCCAGAGACTGTTCTTTTTTTTTTAATCATATCTTTCTACTTCTCTTCACTGCTATATTGGTGAATGTCAGAACACTGAACACTTTTTGTTTTGATACTCAACTAAGTGCCGGCCTGTGAAGTTCAAAGTGTGTTTTGTAATGGAATGCCAAATGCAATAATTTTTTTTCTGAGCAAGTGTGTCGGTAATTTTTAATTTAAACATTTTAATCAGATTAATCATGACTATGGATTGATCCTCATGAATGCGTTCATTTTAATAGTCCTAACAAAAATTTAGTGAAATATGTTTGTTATGGGTTGTAAACATGTTTATTTCTGTAATTTTTACATTTTAAAGGTCCTGTATGTTGGATTATGGCCAATTCCTATTTACACTATATACTCTATATACACTGTATACACTATATACACTGTATACTCCATATACACTGTATACACTATATACTCTATATACACTGTATACACTGTATACACTATATACTCTATATACACTGTATACACTATATACACTATATACTCTATATACACTGTATACACTATATACACTGTATACACTATATACACTATATACACTATATACACTATATACACTGTATACACTATATACTCTATATACACTATATACACTGTATACACTATATACTCTATATACACTATATACACTGTATACACTATATACACTATATACACTATATACACTGTATACACTATATACTCTATATACACTATATACTCTATATACACTATATACACTGTATACACTATATACACTATTTACACTATATACACTGTATACACTATATACTCTATATACACTGTATACACTATATACACTGTATACACTATATACTCTATATACACTGTATACACTATATACACTGTATACACTATATACACTATATACACTGTATACACTATATACTCTATATACACTATATACACTGTATACACTATATACTCTATATACACTATATACACTATATACACTGTATACACTATATACTCTATATACACTATATACTCTATATACACTGTATACACTGTATACACTATATACTCTATATACACTATATACACTATATACACTGTATACACTGTATACACTATATACTCTATATACACTATATACACTGTATACACTATATACTCTATATACACTATATACACTGTATACACTATACACACTGTATACACTATATACACTATTTACACTATATACACTGTATACACTATATACACTATTTACACTATATACACTGTATACACTATATACACTATATACTCTATATACACTGTATACACTATATACTCTATATACACTGTATACACTATACACACTGTATACACTATATACACTATTTACACTATATACACTGTATACACTATATACTCTATATACACTATTTACACTATATACACTATTTACACTATGTACACCATATACTCTATATATACTGTATACACTATATACCAGTGTTGCGCGGGCTACCCGCTGGCCAGCGGATATCCGCGGGTGACCCGCGAGTCGGGCGGGCTGGGTCGCAGTATTAATACATATTGCGGATGCAGGTGGGGCGGGTCAGGGACGATCAATACCCGCTGAGGTGTGTGTTTGTATTTTTTGTATTTTGGTGTATTTTCATAATTATTTAATGTGGGGGTTTTTTTCTCACAAAAACGGCAACACATATTTGGAGTTGTCATTATTTATAGATTATTACATTATTATTATTATACTGGTCCAACCCACTGGAGAAAAAATTGGCTTAAATGTGGCCCCTGAGACCCCTGCTTTATGGGTTTGCCCCCAGTGGACATTTAAGGTACTGCAATTTTTGACACTTCCACATGAGCTTCACTTTTCAGCCTGTTGATCTACTTCATCTACGTTTCACACTTTCTCTCCTGGACAGACAGGATCCAAAGCGAGGCTCACGTCAGCGACTGGAGACTCGGTGCGACTGCTGACGTGAAGCCTGAGGACACTGGTGGTGGAGACACCGACACTCAGCAGCCCAGAGAGTGTGACGCCTCCATTTCCCCTCTGTTCTCTTTGAAAATGTACCTGAGGAAATCGTCCTCTGCAGCCTCCTCCACCACAGACTCTCTGTCTTCTCAGCCGAGCAACGTGGGAAGTGAGTTGATGAAAGGTGTTTGATGCTCTCTAACTGCACTCACGGCTGTAGTGGCGTGTTGCCAAACCTCCCAGATAAACACACTCTAAAGTTGTGTAAGTAACATGTAACAAGGCCTCATTAAAACTCTGTAATGAAATGAACTTTTTCATCAAACAGCATTCATATTGATGAAATAAATGATGATTAATATGCAGAATATTAATGACAAAGACCACAGACAGAATAGGAAATTTGACAAATTGCGAGCTTTATGCTTCGCCATGCTGTGAGAATGCTTAAATCAAGTTCATATAATCAATTATGAAAATGGGTGAATAATTTAGATACTGAAACGACAACTAAAAAGGCTAATGCAAGAAATGGCCACCAAAGTAGACTCACTGCTGTAGTGATTACCGCACATACTGTAAATGTTTTTAAACTGCTTAGGTATTAAATAAATTAATATGAAGTGATCCCTTTAAATGAGAAAATGTATATAGATCTAAGCAACTAATGGAGAGGGATGTGGTTAGTTTAGTTTAGCATAAAGATGAGAACTGACTGAAATAATTAACTTGTATTCCTCACCAAAAACAACAGACGAACAACACTTTCTGAGGAGAAATAGAATTAACTATAAATCCTTATTATATATGGTGATATAAAAATATTAATTCAACACATAAAAAACTATTTGTGCTGCTATTTCATTAGGATGGAAGTGACGTGAAGGTGTTATACCGTGGTGCTCATAAGTTTACATACCCTGACTTAGTGCGCATTGAATGATATTGAATGTTCCACAATGACTCAAAACACAAGACAAAGTCGACCTGTCATTGGAACAACAGAAAAAAAGTGAAAGTGAAGGAGTGTCCATCTCAGTCTGCTGATCTCAGTATCATTGAAACAATTTGTCAAACATGCAGATCATGAAGAAAAACCCAAATCTGACATTAACTGAAGGTGTTTTACCAAGAAGAATGGGCAGCTTTAGCATCTGAGAACATACTATGTCTGATCCACAACTAATACAAAACACTTCCATCTGTCACTGATGTTAAAGGGGCGGGGCCAACACAGAGGATAATGAACGAGGGTATGTAAACTTCTGATCAGGGTCATTTAGATAGTTTCTGTTAAAAAGAACAAACACATTTATTTACTGCTCTACAACTTTTTTTTTTTAAGTATTTGCTTCTAACATTAAATGTGCTAAATCTTACATACTTTAATAATAAGAATCAGAAAACATATGACTTTAGTGCTAGTTAGCTCATGTTTTTAATATACATGATGGTTTGTTATTCCACATACACGGTGGGTTATGTCCTTTATTTTCCACACTATAAGGCGCAATTAAAAGACTTAAATTTTCTCCAAAAATTACAGATCGCCTTATGTATGGATTAATTCTGGTTGTGCATAGTGACTTAGCATTTTTACTTTTTATTTCATAATTTTGACTTTTATCTCATAATTTAGGCTTTTTATCTCATAATTTAGATGTTTTATCTCATAATTTAGATGTTTTATCTCATAATTTAGGCTTTTTATCTCATAATTTAGATGTTTTATCACATAATTTAGACGATTTATCTCATAATTTAGGCTTTTTAATGTCATAATTTAGATGTTTTATCTCATAATTTTGACTTTTTATCTCATGATTTGACTGAATTTTGACTTCACTTAATGCGTCTTATAGTGCAGAAAATACAGTACATGTATACAATAGATTTGTAAATATTCCACTTGAAGGAACCTATAAAGTGAATGGATCATAATGTGCAGACAGTGTTTTGAAGTAGATCTGAGACCAATATTCCTTTGGATTAAAACCTATTCTCTTGTTAATTCTAAGAATTTCACATTTTGACCCCAGACTTATCATGGAAACTGGAGCCAACCAGCATTTAAGACTTGACTTTTCTTTATTAGTAATACACATGTGGTCAAATTTCATTACCTTTATTGTGGAAGCTTTTTACTTATATACACCAGTGTAATAAATGGGTTCACTAAACCAAAAGTAAAAGAAAAGTTTTTGTATTATCATTCATCTTCTCTGAAAAATGGACAAAGGATCATACATTCTGCTAGGGTATGTAAACTTATGAGCACAACTGTATATCAGCAAATAAACTGGAAATAAAAGCAGCCCCCATGAGCCCACACATCCCATCCAGTGTTTTCCATGGTAACAGGCACTAATGGTTCTCTTTCATGTAGTAAAACATGTGGGAACTGCACCTGTTCCAACTCAAACATGATGATGTGCTCGTAACTCACCCTCAAACTACTTTGAACAACTGGAGGAAGTGGCCTCAGTTATAAAGCACTAGTATGTGGGTGCAGTATTTTAATACGACAGTGAAGAAACTGACTGAAAAGCTCTGAGGTGAATCTGTGTCTAGTTTGTATTGAATAACAGTCTTAAATTAGAAAGACAGCTGAAGTCCTGCCCCCTTATGACCCATTTGGATGTAGTTACCGTGACAACGCCGTCATCTTCTACAACATTGATTCACCAGTAAAAAAAATATGGACTTGGATCAATGTTTTATGTTCAGTTCATTATGTATTTGGTTGAAAAGTTACTTTTTCTTGACTTTTGATATATTAACTTTCTAATACAGTTTGAGCTTTGGTGAAAATTTACATGTTGAGCAAAGGAAAATAACACATTTGCACTGAAAAATTAGGGTTTCTGCAGTCATTAAAAAGGAATAAAAGTTATTAAAAGACCTTAAATGGCATTAACAACATTTGATGTCCAGAGGCATTCAAAAAATTCAATACACCATTTGTCTGTCTGTCTGTCTGTCAGCAGGATTACGTAAAAAGTTCTGAACAGATTTTGATGAAACTTTCAGGAATGATAGATAACAGGTCAAGGATGAACCCATTAGATGTTGAGCAATGAAGGTCAAAGGTCAAGGTCACAGTAAGGGTCAACATTTAAAACACATCAGTGGATTCAGATAAGATAGAATCTCACGTTGTTTTTGTTTCATTCACGTGGTCTCACCTTCAGACAGATGGTCAACACCTATGGCTCGATCACGTTACGTTTTGACGCCATATCAACCCTTGGTGGAGGTCTGCTGTCTCCGACTGCCTTGTCATTCACAATATACTTTGATTATATAAACATTTAATAATTGTGATTGAAGTATAGTGTGATAATTGACAGACAGACAGACATAACTCTTTCATCATTCACTATTGTTACACCTGATGCATGGAATTTATTGTACCGTGAACCTGCTCATGCTGTGGCGAAAGAGCAGAGGAAATATCAGCAAATGTCGAACAAATGGGAAAAATGACTGGAGCAGGAACTATCCAGAACCTGGACAACACCTGTCGACAGTAAACCATCATAAAACTATATAGAAAACTGCATCTGCATTTGGATGCGAGTATTAAATTTGTTTAAAATGGCATTAAAGGGGGTATTAAAAAGCATTCAATTTAATTTGATAGAAACCTGAAAATGCAAAATACAGAAGTTAATTTAACACGTTACTTCACAGCTTCTCTCAATGTCCCAAAGTCAAGATCTTTTGGTTCGATATCTTCAGTTAATTATTAGGGCTGTCAGAATTAACGCAGATTAATCCATCATCGTGATTAACCTGATTAAATATTTTAACACAGTTAAATAGAACGGTTGTTTTATATTCAAGTTTGTTTTTTGTTTTTTTTGTTGAAACTGTCCAAGGTGTTGAATAAATACATTAATTGCATTTATTTTCAATAAATGTAATATAAATATATACTTAATAAAAAACATTTAAAACAGAAATTAATGTAACAATGGTTAAATAATGAAGATTAAATGTAGGGGACATATCTGTTTGGACCTTTTAAGGGTTAAACTGAACAAATGCGTTTCCATTTACAACATGATTTCCTATACAGTGCGTTGCTAAATGCATGTGTCATCACAGGTTTATCGCTCTAATATTGCCCTGTAATGTTTTTAGGAATAAACACGATTCCAATAACACCATGTATAAATGTAGATCCACCAGTGAAAAATTCTAAATAATTAAATGATAAGTTACATGTACGTATGTGTCCTCTAAACACTTTGCAAGACAAGTCATAAGGACTGTCCGCTGTGAGTAAGTGTCTGATTATGGCCAGTGTCGTTTGATGATCTCATGCTTCATAGCACCCATGGGGGCACCATTTGGCAAAGGCCGCCGGGAAGACACATAGCACATTGTTTCACTGCAACCACAAAACAACTTGGAAATGCTCTAGGCGTAGTATCAAGGAGAGACATCTGATAATTGATTATGTCTCCACAGCTTTCCTGCTTGTGTCTCTGTGAGGGAGCCAAGCATTTTCTAAATTATGCATGTGCAAAGGAAGGAAAGAAAGGATGCTTTTAAAATGTTGTAGAAAATAAAGTGAATACCAGCAGCTACTTTACTAACACACACATGATTTATGCTGCAAGATACGGCTTTAATATGTACAATAATTCACTACAGGCTTATTACAGAAGCTATTTTTATGTGTTTCTCGTGCAGTTGATTGCGCCGGCATCGTCCTCAAGTGTCTCTTCTGTCAGTTCTACGATATGATCCTCATGGTACCTGCTTCGTTTGAGAGAGTGGCCAATCACTGCTGTCCGAGCTACAAACAGGTGGTCAGCATGGTGCCGCCGCCGCCCAGCAGCGAGGACGAGTCGTGCATGGACATGGACTGTGGTCTGCTCACTTCCTGTAAGGATGCGAGCGACTGCCTGGAGCTGGCCATGGAGATGTCTGAGATATGCTATCACTAGGGTTAGGCTCACAGGCAAACATGGCCCAAATCTGACTGTTTTTGTCCATGTGTGACCTTTTTCTGATCTGTTAACCCTTCTGTTACATTAAATGTTCTGCACTTATATAGTTCTTTTCCACCTTCATGGTGCTCAATGCGCTTTACATTAGCCTCACATTCACCCATTCACACACATACACCAGTAGGTTTCTAAGGTTCTGTCAGTCCTACTGGGTTCAGTGTCTTGCCCAAGGACACTTCAACATGTGGACAGCCAGAGCCGCCATCCCTTCAGTCATTGGACGACCCGCTCTACCAACTGAACCAGGTGCATGTTTAATAATCCAAACAATATCCAAAACAAAACCAAAAAAATCCTAATAATCATTGTTAGTATGTAATTACTAATTCCATTATTAACTATTCTATCAATATTTAGTGTGATTGGATTCCTTACCTCTAAGAGGTAATAGTTCAATTAGGATAATTCGGTAATTTTTCATTCTAGCAATGAAAGAAAAGAGCTGTATGAATATTTTTCAGCTCATTAGGCTGTATAATGAAAGTGGAGAAATTATATAAAATATGTAATGAAATGGTTTTGCTTATGATTTTGGATTTATTTGTTCATTGACTGTTATTTTTGTTTTTTTGTTGTAATGGTCACTGTCTGATGTAGTGCATGTTGTAAGAAAGGGGCAGGTATTAGACGTTTTCTTCATCCTGGTCCTTTCCAAACATGGAGATTAGAACTTATAATTAAATTAAGTGAAAAAGATATTTATATTGAAACTTTTTTAACATGTTTCGCCACTATTACTTCAACATATGAAACATAACATGTGTCATAATAGAAACAGTGACATCTCTGACACCCTTTTACCTCCAGTTTAACTGATGGGTCAAATTGACCCCAACATGATCTATGTGATATAAACATGAAGGAGCTGATCACAAATATGTGACATAAACAATTGTCATATTCTATGTTTATTACACTCATTAAGGCTAGAAGAAGAAGCTTTATACTGAAAAAAATACTTTTAACTATTTTTCCTAGAGTTCAAACTTTAAAACAATTTGACAAGTAAAACATAACAGGAGGGTTAAAGGCAGTGTGAACAACCCAGGCCACGTTCACATGACATCCTAAATCTGATATATAACAGATATTTTACAATGTGACTGCATCAACATTCTGCATGAGGAGGAGCAGCGGGAAATACATGGTTATGGAAAAATGTTTTCAGACATCCTTAAAATTTCACAAAATCTGAAATGTGAAATATTTACCGATTATTTTTGTTTGTTTGTTTATTTTTCAAAGGACATGGCAGCATCAGTCGGACAAAACCAAGATTGGGTACAGTTTACATGTTGTTTTTTAATTCTGAATTATTTATTCTGAATAAAATTCTTCAGAATTAAAGCTTTTTCCTTCATATTTATATGGAAATGTTAATTCCAAATAAAGGTTTCCATGAAAACAAGTGTATTCTGCTCTAGTTAATTGGGCTTTAAGAGTTGGAGGTACGGAGGGTTCTGATTGGACAGAACGGCTGCTTAACATCTGGATGTCTATCGGAAGGAAATGTTTGTGTCCACTTCCTGTTTTGCTTTTGTTTCAACGCGCAACATGTTAGACCAGATACTACATGTGAGTTTTGGATAAATTTTTTTTAATAATTATTAAGTAATGCCGGCAACACGGAATATGTGCGTCATCGGGACAAGACCGGAAGCATATGCAGGAATACAGGAATAATGTTAAAGAGGAATTAACTGTTTCCATGTCAGAGCAATTATCTAATTTGGATTTAAGAGTGACTTTATTTGGAATTAAGTTTCATTTGGAATAGTCATTTTCAACCGGAATTAGGTGTTTACATGGTTCATCTTAAAGGGGAATTAATCTTTATTCTGAATTAAACTCATGTAACCAGGCCCATTGTCATTGTCAGGTACAAGAAAAACATTAAGGAATTAAATAAATTCTGGACAGTTTCAACATGTCAGTATGTCGTTAGTATTGTTAGTATTTCAAAAGGCATTATCTCATTGACATAACCAGACCTCTGCATGTGTAGAAGTGAGCATGTTGGTTTTGAGAGTGAAAAAAAACCAACAATTTAGAGTGATTCTTTACACAATAAACCACAAATACATGGGGCGTCCAAAAACCACAGTTTCTACCACAGTATAGTTACATCTGTAAGCACAGTGTGTTCCTGCGTGGTCACATGTTTACCTCAGGACCTATTTTGTGCATGTGTGTCACTTCAGGGTCATATTCAGTTCATACTTAAAACTGATAGAAGTTGCATTTCATGTGTAAAGTGAACAAACACACACAAAAAAATCTGATTTCATTAAAAGAATAAATCCAAATTGTGTATCTAGAGCTGTTATATGAGGCGGTGCAGTGGTTAGCACCCTGGTTCTATTCCCACACCAGACCTTTCTGTGTGGACTTTACATGTTTTCCTCATGTCTGCGTGGGTTTTCTCCACGTACTCCGGTTTCCTCCCAACATCCAAACACATGCACTGATAGGTTAATTGGTTAATATAAATTACCCATAGGTGTGAATGTGACAGTGATTGTTTGTCTATATATGTTCAGCCCTAAGATGAACTGGAAACCGGTCCAGGGTGTACCCGGCCTTCACCCTTCAGTGGTTGAGATAGGCTCCAGGTGACCCCTGTGACCCTGGTGAGGATAAATCTGGTTCAGATAATGAGATCAGATCAGTGGAGGTATGATGGGAGGGGTCACATGTGTGTATTTCATTGGGTTGGTCGGGGCACAACGCTGCTCACAGAAGTGAAAGGGGGGTGGGGGTGGGGGCTGATCTGCCTTGGTGGAGTCAGCGCTCTCTGGCTACGTCCAGACGATTTCGATATGGGTTTAGTTTTGAAACCACGTCAAAAAGATATTATATAAAAATGGAAATGTTTCAGTAAGAATCTGTGTCAGCATGGGGGTGAAACACTTGCTGAAAATGATGCGATTCACATGCCACACCACTATGAGCGCTGTAAGCCAGTCCCACCAGATACAAGAGAACAATAGAAGAAGTAGTGCACATGTGACCACATTCCTTTTCTACCGGCATGACACACACACTAGACACAAACAACAACAACACTGCTAACACGCTGACATTTACCCATTCACCACTGCTACTGTTCAGCATTGTTACTGCCCTGTAATCAGAATGAATGCTACGGGTGTAAGGCTGCGTTTTTTTCTGGTCATGTGGTCATGATGTGGTTGTGAACACACACATGGATACTCGTCAGTATGGATACGGAAACAACACTGTATCCAGATCTTCCCACTCTGGGAACAGTTTTCCAAAGAGATCGTTTTGGGGTATCCGCAAGACCGGTCCCATTTTGACGAAAAACCAATCCGGTAAGAATATACGTCGGTTTCATGCAAACTCGTTTCCATGCCAACGGGGTCTCTGAGTGCTTTTCTAATCACCCCGTCCCCTGAAGGGGAGAGGGTCTTGTGTTTGAGCCGGTCTGTCTGTTTGTTTGTAAACAGGTTTACACAAAAATTACTGAACCAATTTTAATGACATTTTCAGGAAAGGTCCAAGGTGGTCCAGAATAGATGCCATAGAATTTTGGTGAATGTAGGTCAAAGGTCAAAGTCATAGTCACCAAAAAGGTGTTTTACAATAATAAGAGGGCAAATCAGGTAAAATGTGTGGAAGGGGGGCGGGGTTTGTTGTGCCAGACACCACTTGTTCTACATGCTATGATGAAATGTTTCAAATATCTGAAGTAAAAACTCTTACATATAGACCCTTTGTTTCCTTTTATATGGGTAAAACTCGTGTCTTATTGTGGGAGTGGGTGCACAGTCCTGCATTTCAATGGTACAGTATTGAATCAGTATACAGCGAGTGGTAGCAAACAACACAGAGGCCTTGAGGCTGCAAATTCCATCACTGTTCTGTTAATACACACACACACACACACACACAAATGCCAACAAGCACTCAGATCCAACATCATAGTGTTTCTGAAGTACGGGAGAAAAAAAATCTTGAAGCCTGTCCCTGTTGAACGCGTCTATTTCAGTTCAAGTGCCACTGGAAACACAGGAGCTGTTGGATGCAGCATCTGTAGGACACTCGTCCTTGTCGCTCCCCTCAACCTCTGTTCTCAAAGACAGTTCTCTCAAGTGCTAGATCACTGTTTGGATCACTTCAGCCTGAAATATGTCCTTGTCATATAATGGGACATGGACACGGGAGCACAGTTGTGTTGTCAGTGTGTAAATACTGGACAACATTATTCTTAAGCATCATCTGTTTCCCACAGAGGTCAGCGTGGATCAGGGACGCTAAACACTGAGGTACTGGATTAAGTCCAATTACAAAACATTTGTTTTCTGTCATCATATGTGGAGACCAAAAGAGTAATTGCGCTCAAACAACAAGACCATTATAGAGCAGTTGGCAAAGGCTTTTCAGTCTCATATGAGTTGAATACTGTGTTAGTTTGTCTGAAAACATGTGTATGAGGATCACAAATGGCTTTAGTGTCACTGTGTGTGCAGATATAAACTAGGAGGTTTATGCCAGCCAATGCAACACAAACAGAAATGTTTGTGTTGCATTGTTTTATATGTTTTTATCGTTTCATTTGTATTATTTTATTGGTGCGGCCCATTATATACCATATTAGGCTAAATGTGACCCCTGAATTAAATAATGATATAATAATAATAATCTTTATTTGCATAGTACCTTTCATACAAACACTGTAGCCCAAAGTGCTTCACATTGATGAAAAATTTAAATACAATAAAATAAAAAGAATACATTAAAATTCGATTGCATAAAAATTATAAAATTACAAAAATACAAGATTATAAAATTTCAATAAATAAAATTACAAGAGTGCAGATAAACTGATTATAAATACATTATACAATTTCAATAAAAAAAAAAACATTAAAATTTGATTGCACGAAATTATCCGAAAGTGCTTCACAATTGTAAGATTGTCGATTAAGAGTTGATTCCGCGCAAACTATAAGGAATACTAGAAAAGCACTCTGAGAGGGCAGACCTCTGCCAAGGTAGGACCCCCCCCCTCTCCCGGATCACCACCAAAATTAAATCAGTTCTTCCTGTTCACATTTCCAACATATCCTGAAAATTTCATCAAAATCCCTCCATAAGTTTTCGAGTTATCTTGAACAGAGAGAAACAGACAAACAGATAAACGAAGGCAAAAACAGAACCTCATTGGCGGAGATAATGAAGAGTAAAAAGAATATAAAGAACGGGGTCACAGAATTGTGACTCCATTCTTTGTGTCCCTTCAAAGGCTGATGAAAATAAAAATGTTTTTCTAAACTAAAATGACTTTGACACCCCTGATCTAAATCTTTAAAACAAGATAACATTTTATTAAGAGAACATCATCTTCACTGTGAAAATATAAAGTAAAAAATATAACACCAGCTCCATTTATGTTAAATCACAAATTAAGAGTCATCCCTTGTTCCTTCAGAGAAACTTCCAAAGAAGCTAAATATACATTCAATGCAATCAAACATGTTTTTCCATTCTCTGTATACTCTGAATATGCCGGGTCTGTATTAAATGTATAACAATCCTATCAATATCATATCAATATTTCAGAACACTTTGCATCTTCTAACAGAAGCTGAGTTTTATTTGACAGGTAATCTACAGGTAAAAACCTGAACGGCTATAAATAATACCCAAATCCCTCGTCATTTAATTAAAATACTTTGATCAGTATTGTTGAACGCTCTAGTCAAGCAGCAAAAAACAAGGATTAGTCTGTATTCATTGTGGAAAATCGTCCGGCGCTGCGAGCGAAGAGGCTGGTGTTTTATGAAAAGCCGACTGAAAATAGTTAAAAATGTTCCACCTCCTCTTGGAATTAATTGCTTTGAAAATCAAATTCAAGGTCTTTAAAACAATGGGATTTACACATTGCTCACAAATTTACATGGTTTGGTTGACCGCACTTAACTGAATTCTTTATCTAACATTTAAAGGAGTTAACTTTCTATAGACTTTATGTACTATTTTATAGAGGCTCTATGAATTTAAATGAAAACTGCTGCATTTGCACATGTATTTTTAGACGATATTAGTCCTCTGATATGAATTAGGCGCTAAAGTGTGACCATGTTTGACCTCCTGAAAGCTGCACAATAGCTCAGACGGTGCTGCACAGACTCGAAAAAATAAATGTAGATGCTGCACATGCTGTGTAAAATTGTACGTTGCGGGTTACATCTAGAGGGAACACTGCTTGTGACCAATTTTCTCATTACCTGGTACAGCACAATTACAAAGCTGAGTGCTCTAACTGATACTGCTCCATAAAACCTATTGGAGGTCCTCTGTGGTTTTTCAAACATAAAGTGTGTCTGCATAAACAGATGCCAGTGTTAAAGCGAAAACATCTGCACATCTTTAAATTCGCTGGATCTCTTTCAAATTACCTGCTGGCTCGGGGAGTTGCGCGGGCTTTAGGAACTCTAATGTTTTTTAATAACATCCAAATGGCCTGTCCTTTTTACTGGTCAGGTTCAAATGCTGTCCTATCCCGGACCCAGCGGATGTAGACAAGGTCAGGTGGTTTTCCGTTGCTGCACAACACATGTACTGTACGCGCCGTAATGGCTTCTCAGAGGATAGCATTAACCCATTAGCGTACGTTTCTCCTCTCGTCGCTTAATTCGGAACACTTGTGTACGAGCTGGCCGGAAAGAAAGTGTAACGTTGAAATGATTAAATGTGAAATATGTTGTTGCTAGCAAAAGTCTTCAAAAACGCAGCACGTTGCCCTCCGCTGTTGTGTTTGGCGACGCATTAACAAAAGTGATCTAATCGCGCGCCGCTCGGCCATGTTTACACGCATCTCTGCTCGCTAATCGGATATGAGGTTTCTTCAGAGTTCAGGGCCTGATCGCTTCATTAGTGTGAAGATGCTCTAATACTAATACTGTCTCCCTTCAGACACAGTGCTGCAGCCCAGAGTGGCCTCCCGAGAAAGCAGCACCATTAAATATTAATGCCATGTGTTTAGAGGGTTTTTATTTCAAACAGCGGGTTTGTCAGCATCTTATGTAGTGCTCCTCAAGATTAAGTCCATGTGGAAAATGGGGTCCTGAAGCGTTATGTAGCGCCGTTCCTTCAGAATAATTTAGGCCTGTTTGTCTAATGGTCTTTCTGTGTTAATATCACCAACATATTCACTGTGATTTTCTTAAGTAAATGGAGCATTTTTAAGTATGTAAGTGTAGCTGTCACAAGGTGAAGAATGTTCCGACGCATCGGAGTTGACGTCACCTCAAATACTTGATGCATGTGTTTTTCATAAGGCTTTATGCTCCGTGTTGCAGTTACACCCACGTCTGCAGTACACTTTCTGAGCAAACAATGTGATGTCAAACAAAATAACATTAATTTAATCTCCTGGGAAAAAGACTTTCACAGCTTTATTGAAGGAAAAAACAAAAAGTGAAAATGTTGTCCACTGCAAAAGGACATTCCATACAAAATTAAAAAAATCCATCTAAAAAACAACAACATTACATTGTAGTGTTTTACAAAAAAAGGGGACATATCATGCCTATTTTCCACCAGTGGACACAGTTCCCTGGTGTTTCAGTCACATGCTTTGGTTAAAATACCACATTGATGCAGAGAAAAAGCAGCTTTTTTAACCTGCAGAAACAGACCTTTATAAAATGCTTGGTTTTTAGTGCCTCATGCTTTCATGCAAATGAGCTACAGCTGACTCCGCCCCCTCTCTTCCACATTCTACCGAGAGGAAGAGGAGAAAGAAATGAAAGCTGAAAAAGTTGAGGCAGAGAAAAAGAGACAAACACACTGATGAAATAAAATCAGATGGAAAGAATCAAAGAAGTTTTACAGCCCCGTGTTAAATATAAGGCCCGGGGGCCAA
This sequence comes from Siphamia tubifer, assembly GCA_020466265.1. Lineage (NCBI taxonomy): Eukaryota > Metazoa > Chordata > Actinopteri > Kurtiformes > Apogonidae > Siphamia > Siphamia tubifer. The sequence continues at coordinate 48,475,247 of CM035787.1, forward strand.
ATCCGGCCCGCCAAAAGGATCCACTCTGACCCTTGGGATGAATTTGTGAAATGCAAAAATAGATATTAAGACACTAATTAATAATCACTTTAGTTCAGGTTCCACGTTCAGACCAATTCAATGTGAAGTGGGTCAGATCTGTAAAATACTATCATAATAGTCTATAAATAATCACAACTTCAATTTTTCTTGTGATAAGTGTAAATATTTTCACATATTTATGGTAAAATAAAGTATAATTTCACAAAATGTTTGAATAAACTGTGAATAAATATGAAGAACCTGCCATGCAAGGCAAAAAAAATCAAGGAAGTTGAAATCATTTATCATTTATGTCAATTCTAAAGTGGATGAGACTAGTAAAATACTATCATAATAACCTAGAAATAATGGAAACCAACATTAAAGTAATTTTCCATTATATTTTAGTGTAAAATAATGTACAAAAAAGACAAGCCTTTTACAAAAAAAATGGAATAAACTGAAATATTTTTTAAACGTTACTAAATGTTGTGTATATTTGTACCTCAACTGTGATCTGTAAGTTGTGATGCATGTCTATAAATGATAAACTAAAGCATAATACCATCAACATTGCACTTATTTTTCTTAAGAATTTACAGGTTATTCATATTTGTTTGTGTTACGTTCACATACACTTTGTAGACGTGACCATTTTTATTTGGAGAATTTGGATTTTTCTTCATTCAAAAACAGAAATTTTGGGCGTTAACATTATTTTTTATTATTTTTATCTTATTATTTATATTATTTTACTGCTCCAGCCCACTTTATATCATATTAGGATGAATGTGTCCCCTGAACTAAAATGACTTTGACACCCCTGATATATGCAGATAAGAATATAAGGGTCTCCTCCAGTGCTGGGTAAGTTACTTTGAAAAAGTAATTAATTACAAAAGTAATTGCGTTACTAACTGCGTTACTCCACTAGCGAAGTAATTCGTTTCCAGGAAAAGTATTTTTGCGTTACACTTTTTTACACCATAATTAGCAGCAGAATTTGCTGGAATATCGAATATTTTCTCGATGTGTGACAGTTTAAAATAAGCTTTTAACATAACATCTGCTCGACCTCGCAGTGTGACTCATGTTTAAAAAGTGACTGAAGCACTGCGGTGCGTATGGCTGTGTGTGTGTGTGTGTGTGTGTGTGTGAGCCGACAAAGGAACTGTTTTCTTTTCTCAGTCACCCACTTCAACCGGTTACTGAGGCGCAGTGATTGGTCAAGATTTTTTAATACATTTTGTCATTCGTAGTCCACGTCTAGTCTTGTGATTTCCTCCTCTGCTGCTGCTTTTTTTTTGGCACTTTTTGTTAGGGACGTCACCATAGCAACTGACGTGATATAAAAAGGTCATCAAAATGTTCCCATGGGGCCCTTAATAATAATAATAATAATAATGGATTAGATTTATATAGCGCTTTTCAAGGCACCCAAAGCACTTTACATTATTGTTCCATCATTCATTCACTCTCACATGCTCCCTCTGGTGGTGGTAAACTACATATGTAGTCACAGTTGCCCTGGGGCAGACTGACAGACGCATTTTGTACCTACGGCCCCTCTGACCACCACTGAACATTCATACTCATTCATACACCAGTGTGAGTGACAATGGAGGTCAGGAGGGTGAAGTGTCTTGCCCAAGGACACAACAGACTGACTAGGACAGTCTCTGTATGGAGACACATCTGAGAGGACAGGGCTAACTCATGGCCCGATCAAAAGTAGGTCCCCCAAAAATGACCTGGAACTTCCAATAGTGGAAACACACCTGTAACACATCACATTATTTCCCAAGTAACAGTAACAGCGATACAGTTATGGATAAAGTAATTAAGTAATTAGTCCATTACTCCAATGCCGTTCAGCACTGGTCTCCTCACACTCATACATATGTTGTAAAAACATTAAAAAGTGGATTTTACATGATATGTCTAACCTTTAACATAAAAAAGTCCAAACTTATACTTTCCCAGGTCTTACGTCGTTAAACTGTGCCATTTTCAGACTGTAAACAAGATCCTCAAGATGATTAAGTTCACACTTTTTCTCTTTTTTTGTGCAGGATTACATCACTAGACTGTGAATGCAGCGGGATATTTTTAAATCTATTAAATATCTATCAAGAATTTTTGTCATCTGTCCTAATTTTTTTTTTTTTTTTTTATCATTTGTTCATTTGTCCTAGTTTAAAATGCCAGTTTCACAATTACCCCCTAAAATGAACCTGACCTCCCTTCGCTTATAGGGAAACAGCGTGCGAGCATCTTCTTCAATTAGGTCAGGGGCGTTAATAGTACAGCAGAAAACACTCCCCACAACATCCTCCAGGAATTGTTCCTGACACTACTGACTCTCTTGTATCTATATTTGGGCCACGCGCGTGGATATGTGTCACCCAAGACTTCTCGGCTTTATCTCTAAAGTAAAGTGAGCTGTGTGCCCATGGGCGGAGATTGTCAAAGCACACAGGGAGCTCCCAGCAGGCACCGCAAAAAACCAGCCCTGGGCAGGTTTTTATGATACCTTTCAATCAGCAGATGATTCCCAGCTGAAATGACAGGTGATTTGACTCAGCCTCCAATTAATGACCTCATTTTAACAATTAAGAGCAGAGGAGGAAGGTGTGTGTGTGTGGGTGTGGGTGTGTGTGGGTGTGTGTGTGTGTGTGTGTGTGTGTGTGGGTGTGTGTGTGGGTGTGGGTGGGGGGAGGTGGGTAAAATCCAATTAGTTGTCGTTACTCACAAAAAGCATGTAAACTGATTGCACTTATAAAAACAACTAAAGAGAACTACATATTTAAAGTTGTATTAAATACTGATTCCTTCATATAATTATTATTTTAATCTATTAATCCTTAGCTTGTGAAACTTATTCTGGTGGAACTACTGTACTTAAGTACTTTTTAGGTATCTGTACTTTATACTCTTTACATTTATATAAATATTTGTACTTTATACTCTTTACATTTATAGAAATATATGTACTTTATACTCTTTACATTTATAGAAATATCTGTACTTTATACTCTTTACATTTATAGAAATATCTGTACTTTATACTCTTTACATTTATAGAAATATCTGTACTTTATACTCTTTACATTGTCAGAATAAACTCATTACTTTTTCAAAGTAGTCAAATGTCACAGTATGAAAAATAAGTCGTAAATCAGACAATTGTGACTTACTATATTATAATTTTAACTTTGTATCTCATAATTATTAATTCTAAACTGAGTACCATGACCCAATAAAACACATCATCTACACAGTAATTGACTTTTAACGGCTTTATTTTTGATAATTTGCGTTTTTTCCTGCTCACTTTTTTACTTTATTACAATTGAGAAGTTGTACTTTTTAACTTTTACTTCAGTAAAGGAGTTGAATCAGTACTTTTACTTTTACCAGAGTATTTTTTTTCACACAAGTAGCTGTACTTCTACTTCAGTCCAGAATGTGAATACTTTTACCTCCTTTGTTCTTTAGTTCCTTTAACACATTTAATTATTTTAACTTAAACCAACTTAGCTTTTCTTTATGTTACCTTTTTACTTGGACAATAATTGGCTTTTACTTTTTAAAACCAAGTGTTACTTCAACAATCTAAGTAAATGAAAAACTGGTTCCATTCTCCTAAAATACAACTTAAAATATATATTTCTCTTTACTAGTTCTTATAAGTGTAATTGATTTGTATGTTTTTTTTTCTGACAACTAATTGGATTTTACAGTGAAGACAAAGACAAGACAAGGAGGACGACGGGACAGTTTTGTTGCCATGGTAATACAAGGATCCACTATGGTGTGACCGAAGCTGGTCGTCCCGGCTCAGGTGACCCCCCCCCCCCCCCCCTCTCTCTCTCCTACCACCCACCCCCCCTCTTTAAACCAGGTGGTGCCCTACAGGGAGAGCACACAAGGCAGGAGGAGGAGGGAGGGAGTGAAGGAGGGTGGGGGTGTGGTGAGGATTGTAGGGTGAGGGGGTGACAAGAGGGTGGCAAGGGGATGATGGAGTGCATCAAGCTGCGAGTGTCCCCTCCCCTCCCCACCTCCCCACTACTACCACCACCTCCACCCTCCTCATGCCCCCACCCCCCACAGCAGAGAGGAAATTAAAGAGCTGTGTAGCAGGAGGAGAAGAGGGGAGGAGGGTGGTGATTTAGAGCGTGGCGCAGGGGGATGGGGACCCGGCGCATTGGAGTTAATTACTGAATAATGAGGAACAATTTATTGTGTTCTTGTTAGAGACATCAAAATGCTGCTGGATGCTGCCTATAGAGGAGAGATGCAGCTCAGATGTGGCGTTTAACTCCCAGTCATTAGACGGCCCCCGCCTTGCTTTTGCTTCACCTTATAAAGTGGGGGTGTAGCGGGACCTCTGGGCTGATGAGGGGACTCATCACGCTGCCCTTATATACCACCGCTTTCCTTCAGGCTTTCTGAGTTTATACTAAAACTTAATGAGGGCTGCACACGCTCAGAACAGCCTCTCCTTCACTTCTGCTGCTAATGTGTCACATAGATTTGGTGCATCTTCCAAAGTCATTCAAACTTACAAACGTACTCAGTGCATAACATGTTCCAAAATCACTCACTATACATGTGCATATGTTGACATTATGTGTTTCTATGATCAGATTTAGATTTAGATTTATATCTTTTTTTCTAGCTACACACATTTACAATAAAAGAGTTTTAATTTAATTGTCCATGACATATGCAGCGACTAAGTTTTATTCACATTAAATTTAGTGATATTAATATTGTGTCACATCATTGTAATTAAAAGGAGAATTGAAATTACAGATCCATAATTTTCAATATCATACACACATCAACACTAAAGCGTTTTAACTGCTCATGACATATGCAATGACTAAAAAAACACACAATATGTCATTTTGGCCACTAGGGGTCTTTCAATTAAAAACAATAACAAAATGCATAATAACGATATCATTAAACCGTGTGGGATTATGGGAATTGTTGTTCCCAGCACCACTGCTAGTAAGACTGTCTGATGTGACTCACAGATAATATGAATTAACATTTTATTCAAGAAAAATATGATAGTAAAATAGAAATAAAATTACAAATCATTAATTGTGAATATCGTAGGAAGCATTTAGAAGCTAAACACATTGATACTAAAGCAGTTTAACTGCTCATGACATATGCAGCGACCAAGTTTTATTCACATTAAATTTGGTAATATTAATTAATAGTACTAAAATAAAAAATAAAATTACAAATCCTTAGTTTTGAATATCATAAGAAGCATTTAATAAAATGGAAGTACTGTAAAGTGTTTTAACTGCTCATGATTCATAGAAACCATGAACTAAAGTCTTATTAACACTCAATTTGGTGATATTTATTAATACAGTGGTACCTCTACTTATGAAAGACCCAGCTAACGAATGATCTAAGTAATAAAAAACCTTTACCTAATCTCTCTCTCTCTCTAACCACAGTTAGCTAGTGGATGATGTGGACAGTGTGGTGTGTGTCTTGGTCGGTACCTTAAACTTTTTGCACTTTATATTAACAGTGAGGACGTGTGGACAGTCCGGTTTTAGACAAAATGTGGACATATGTTCACCCTAATGATGTTGTTCAGTTACATTTAACAGAAAACTCTTTGCTAACGATGTTAAAATGATGATGTCAGTGGACATTGTTACGTTGCAGTGAACTTTAATACAAGTTGCTCCTTGCTGCAGAGACAGTGTGTTTGTTTGTTTGTTTGTTTGTTTTTTCGCCGCGTGTCTGTGTTGTTCCTCTGCTGACAATGTGATGACGTTGACGACTCGACTGACTTTATTGACGGACAAGTCGACTTGAAAAAAACTGAAGTCGTTAATGCCCTACAGCTGACACACACTTGACATATGATATTTTTGGATGGTTTTAACTCTAACACTGTTTGTGCTATTGTAAACATTCCAACGGTTTCTGAAATCTCAGATGTTGAACTTTCTAGGTTTTATTGGGTCATTGTGGTATTTTCACTCACTGTACTAGAAGTTAGAGAATAAGTCATTTTAGCATTTTATCTGACTGTGTGCGAGGTGATGAAAATGTGTATGTGATTTGTATGGTTTGTATGGATGCTTTATGGTTTAAATAAAAAAAAAAAAAGTAGAAAACACAAACTTCCGCCAAGGTAGACCCCCCACCCTCCCCACCCCGACTGAACAGAGGTCTGCCAAGCAAGTTGTGTTTTTGCTGGAGTTCATTTGTCTGTTTGTCTATCAGTTAGCTAGCAAGATAACTCGAAAGGTTATGGATGGATCTTGATGAAAATTTCATGACGTGTTGGGGGTGTCACAAGGAACAAATTATTATTATTATTATTATTATTATATATTGGTGATAAGTCACTTAAATATAGGGAAAAACCCATGTTGGAACGGCTGTAAAAATAACATGTGTTTTTTATGGTTAAACTTGATTTTGTACATGACGTCTTAAATAAATGGACAAGATACCTCAATGTAAATGAAAAGACATCTTGGAAAGTTGAGCCAACCATCATTTAAGACTTGAGTTTTCTTTATCAATAACACAGACGTGGTCAAATATCATTAGTTTTATTCCAGAAGCATTTTACTTGCAGTGTAATTTCATAACCATTTGCTCCCTATATTATTGTGTAACTCCAATGTCACTCAAGTCTTTGTGCACATAACATGTCGTCTTCAAAACACTTATGAACTCCACATGTTTACAGATTACACATGCAAAGGACAGCGTTTTCATGTGTGTCTATAATGCACGAACCCACCGTCAGTAATTACTTCACTAAAAGCATAAACATGACACTTCCTCTGATGTTTACTGGGTCTAACTGGTGCATAACTACATTAATCTGGCAGAAAAGTGAAAAAAAGACAACAGCGAATGCAAGTTGACTTTATACTCCACCAAGAAAAAAAAGACAGACTCTCCTCTCATAACGGCAATGTGTCAGACTCGCTATCAGTCCTCAGCTGAGTGTGAAGTATCCCGACTCTTTGATGTGTTAAATATGAAATCTGACCATAGAACAAAGCAGCTGTCAGCAACCAGCACGTGTCAAAAGCAATCCACGCCAATTATTATTGAGTTTCTGTCATGCATGCATCTGCTCTGCAGACAGTGAGGTGTGTTACAGTATCGCAGCGCTAACAAAGACTTCAGACGGTCTTCAAAAATCAACATCACAGCGTCGGGTTGTTTTCATCAAAAGGCTGCTGTTGATCATCTGCAAATACAGTCCACCTTTTTGTCCGAGACAAACCCTCGGTAATTTGTCGTGATGCTATCAGGAGCGTTAGTCACAACATTGTGTACTGTGACATAGAGAATATGACATCAACGACTCACTCGGAGGATATTTTTAACCTTTTTATAGTAAAAATAAGAAAAAAAAAAAGTCCAGATTGACCATTGTAGTCTGAGGGTTTAAAGAATTAAACCCGATCAGGATCTAGATAGATAGATAGATCCTTTATTCATCCCCACAGGGAAATTCAGTTGTCACATACCTCACACCACATCATACAATCGTTGAATAAATAAATAAATATATACATAAAAATGTTATGGATAAAAGTGAGCTAAAGTGCTTAAAAAATAAATAAAAATCTGCTTAAAACGGCATAAAAACGACTTCAAACTTCAGGGTCAGTGGTTGGAGGTGGCGTCAGAGTCTGGTCAGTGACCCCTATCCATGACTGTGTTGTTATTTTCCTAACATTAACCACTCTGTTTTTATTATGGTACATACAATTAAAAACCTAGCATTAGATTCATGAAGTAAATTCCTTTTTTTTTTTTTTTTTTTTTTTTTTTTAAACTAAACTTAAAATCTTCTGACACACTGAGCAAAGTTCTGCTCAGTGTATCATCTGCAAATACAGTCTACCTTTTTGTTCAGGGCCATTTGGAGAAAAAGCCTACAGTAGGTCATTTGTCGCCATCAGGGGTGTTCGTCACCAGACGTGGATAATTCCAGGTCCATAAAGTCAAAGTCCTGCCATGTATTGGTTCAAACCATTTTGATGAACACAATGCCTCATCCAGGTGAATGGGATAATTAGTGGAATCACCTGTGTTCAGTGAACAGGTTTGAACCAATACATGGGTGGAATTATCTACCTCTGTTCGTTACAACATCGTACTGTGACTTGGAGAATACGACTTTAACGACTCACTCAGAGTATATATTTAACCTTTTTATAGTAACAATAAGAAAAAAGACTGTCTAGATTGACCATTGTAGTCTGAGGGTTAAAGCAGGCATGTCCAAACTCAGGGCTGTATCTGGTCAATGTGGTGCCCTAGGCGAACACCCCTCTTTCTCTTTTGTGGAATTAGAAATTATCGTCTGTAAACATAGTGTTATAACTCTCAACCTTGTTGAGTTGTAACACCGAACAAAACACACTCTTATTCTCGTAAATCAAACTTTAAAAGAGTCCAAATTCTGAGATAAAAAGTCAAAATCATGCAATACAAAGCCAAAGTTATGTGATAAAAAGACAAAATTAGCCAATAAAAAGACAAAATTATGCTACAAAAAGTCAAAACTAAGATAAAAAGCCGAAATTAGCTGATAAAAAGTCAAAATTTTGTGTTAAAGAAGCCAAAATTAGCCAATAAAAAGACAAAATTATGCTACAAAAAGTCAAAACTAAGATAAAAAGCCAAAATTAGCTGATAAAAAATCTACATTTTATGATAAAGAAGCCAAAATTAGCCAAAAAAAAAGCCAAAATTTTGTGATAAAGAAGACAAAATTAGCCAATAAAAAGTCTAAATTATGACATACATAGTCAAAATTTCAAGTCACTAAGCACAACCAGAATTAATCCATATATCTGTACACTGTGGTTTTTGGAGAAAATGTAAGTCTTTTCAGTGCACCTTATAATCCAGAAAATACAGTAACTTAACATTCTAATTCTGTGGGATTTGGCGCAACCAAGACAAATGGTGCCCTAGGCGACCGCCTAGTCTGCCTCTGCCAAACTATCCCACAAAGGGCTGGTGTGGCTGCATGTTTTTGTTCTAACCAAGCAGCAGCACACCAGACTGGACTCAATTAATCAACTGATCATAGTCTTCAGAAAATCAATTGATCAAACTGTGAACTCTTGGTTGGTTGAAACAAAAACCTGCAGCCACACCAGCCGGCCCTTTGTGGAATAGACTGGACATGCCCGGTTTAAAGAGTTAAACCCAATCAGGATCTTTTACGAACCTTAACCACTGTGTTTTTATTACAGACAATTAAAACCTAGTTCCACCTTAAAACCCTCTGGTACATTGACCAAAGTTCTGTACTAAAGGCTACCGTTGATCATCTGCAATTACAGTTGGAGGAAAAGGCTCGGTAATTTGTCGCGACACCATCGGGAGTGTTCGTCGCAACATCGTACTGTGACCTAGAGAATATGACTTTAACTTTGTCAAAGGTTCTCCACATTAAGAGCAACACAATCGTTGGATCACAAATCACACACTGTAAGTTATGAGAGTTACATGCTGTGTCTCTCATGACATTGAGGGAGAAAGCGAGAAGGTGCTTGCTGAGTGCGTAGCCATGCTGTGTTGCCCAAATAGATACGTTCCATGTGAGAGTGATGCAGCCTTCGGAATGATCCCGCTAGACAGATGAGTGCTACTTGAATGTTAATGAGGGCTCCTTTAGACTCGCATAAATTAAATGATTAGATGTCTGCAATCATGCAAGGTCCTTAGGTGTCCCCTATTTATGGCATTTGAAATGTAGCTGCCTTTATTTACGACATGTCTCCCTGCACAGGCTTCGCCACCTGAGCAGCCCAACGCTTTCAAAAGACGAGTTTTTTAATGACCCACAAATGAATCACTCTGGCAGAATCGTAAGAGAAAGTGGAAGCCCTCCCCCTTTTAGAAAACAAAAAGGGAAATTGTGCCATCCGCCGCCACGCTCGCAGATGTCTCGAATAAAAAAAAAAAAAAAAAAAGAAAAAAACCTGTATGCAAGTGAAGAGGAATACAGTAAAACATATTTGTTTCAGCGACGCTGCTTACTGAAAGATACACTGTCGAGCCTGGGAGAGGGCCTCCGGAGGACGCCACAGTCTCTGAACACAGTCACCTAACAATGAATCTTCCTCCTCTTCGGTTCACACGCTCTTCATTGTCGTTTTCTAGTTGCAACAACAGCTATTTTCATCTTCATGATTGCATTAATTACAGCATAACTCATGTCTCTTGGCTCCACTAGTGTTTTCCCCATAGAAAACAGCGTGTCAAGCCTTCAACAAAAGGAGGGGAACAATACATATACTCACTTGGCACTTCATTAATCAACATAAGAAATCAGCCTGGCTTGACACTTATCTAGCTTGGACTGAATCGACCGGAGTTGTATTGTATTTTCTTTTCTTTTTTTTTTTTTAATGACATCTATTTCATCCTATTCTGAAGATTTTTTAATGGAATTTGGCCGCATTCTCATCAACGTAATAATCAAAGAGATGCAGCCACGTAGATCCCATATACTGTAACGCTGTGACGGACAGGCGGTTAAGTCAGTAAGTAAGTAAGTAAGTGCTTTTCTATTGAACCATCAGCCCTTTTTATAGGTTTTCCAGGGTCCAATGAAGACCCTGAAGGTGCTCGAGTCACAGTCATCCCCCATTTAGACCAAAGTATGGGCCTTTTTGTGCCTTTTTGTGGTGCCACAGAGGGCAAAAGAAGAATTTTCTCTTAAGATTCTTGCTTTTTTCCCCTCTATTTATTAGGGTAATGAATTTCCGACTGCAGTGCCAGTTCCACTGAGTCTGCTTCTCGGCCTAATTCTCTGTAACATTTCCTCATTGCCGCTGGGGAACATTATATGAAGGCAGGGCTTACAATACCATCAATATGCCCAAGACGACAATCGGACGTCTCATAGATATTAATGGAAGTGCAAATTAAATCAAAGTTGGAGTGCAGCTATCGGGGCTATGATCAATGCCTTTTGCACAGTCAGATTTAATATGGGTTTGTAATTTGAGTATCCAAACAAAATGTGCATCTTAATGGGAAAGATGAAAGTAATCCCACATGGGGAGGAAATAATACATTAGCTGCATTGTAATTAGAGAACTCAGAGTGCAATGTTTCCCCAGCTCAGTATTAATGTTGAATAAAAGCCCGATACCTTTACGTTGTGGATACAGGATGCGGACGTTTGGATTGTTTTTAGACACCTCTTGAGATGTCAGAGGAGGCATCAAAAATCATAATTACGTTGGGTTAATGCATTAGACTCAAACGGAAAACAAACAGTGAAACTGAGCAAAAAAAAAAACCTAAAAACTAAACAGCGCTAATCAAGTTGTGTGACTGTTAAAGCAGCAGGAACACATCTGTGTTATTGCATTCGTGGCATATAATGAAAGAAAAACACTGCAGGTATGCCTTGATTTGATTGTGAAATATTAGATTTCATTAAGGGGAGGAAAAAAAAACAAAAACAGAAAGACTGTTTTAAAGCCAAGATGCTAAAAGGGATCATTTGAAGATGTTTTGGTGAAAAGTTATTAAGCATGCGTGATTGTACGAGTGCATTTCCACACAATCTGCTGCTTGTATTTGTGCAGTGTTGAGTTAAAGTGAGCTGAAGTGAAGTGAAGTCAGCAGGTAGCACGAGGACAGCAAACGGGGAAAACCATTTTTCAGTGACGAATAACACGACGTGGCACTCAGAGACAATAGTAACACTTCACATTACAAATATTCTTTATATTTTTTGTAATCAAATCTTAATGTATTTCTTATTTCACCCTTGTCTTAAAATTGTATTTTGATTTTAAATGAATGTGAAGCACTTTGGGCTACAGTTATAATATGAAAGGTGCTATATCAATAAAGTTTATTATAGTTTATTATTACAGATTGCTAATACAGTGGTAATTCTATGGTAATTTTGATGTAATTTCATGGTAGTAATGCCTTTGTAACAGCTTATTACAAGTAATATCCATGCAGTTACTTGGCAGTTTCTAGGTAACTTTCATTAATGTACAAATGTATTTGGTCATTTTAATGTAATAGACTCTATGCATGTCACAATTCCAGGTTGGCTTATACTGGCAAACACATTTCCAGTTACACTGACCTGCTACATTCCTGTACATTGTAGGTCATTATACTCGCTGTCTTCAAGATCTGCCTCGTTTGACCATCAAGAAGTCATGTCCTACTCCCTACAGCAAACAGGAAAAAGGATTCAAGATGCATATATCCAGTTACATTCATAATTATGAGTACAAGTTGTAACGTTGAAATGTTATTGTAACAGCGACAATAACATGTTGTGTTTCGTGATTTGGAAGTTGATTTTTCCAATATTTACAATCCATTTTTTCCTGATTTTTTTTCATCCACCGGAAAGGAATGAAAACTTTCACTAGAGTTATACTGGGACATTGCAGTGCTCCGACCATACTTTCAAAAACATGCTTCTCTGTGTTTATGGCTATAGGTCGATTAAAAATAGAATAAAACTGTGATGTTGTTGTTTGTTATTGAAGGGGGGGGGGTTGACTCCTACACAGCTGATGGCTTTCCTCAGTTACCACACAGACCACAAAGGCCTTTGCTGGTATAACAAAACCAGAAGTACATCCCAACTCCCATTCAATAGAGCTTATTTCATGGTAATAAACATTTGTAACTAGGGGTGTGACGAGACACTCAGCTCACGAAACGAGACGAGACACGAAATTGGGTTCATGAGATGAATACAAGATTTTAAAAGAGTAATTTCATGGTTATTTCCTAAATACTACTGCGTTCTCCATTGTTATTTAATACATTGTGTGTTGGTTCTATTTGGATTGTTTTGTTTCCAGCTGTTTTTTCATGGTAGAAAAATGAGTTGAGCTCGGTACCGGTACTTCCTCATACATGTCCATGACGCAGTGACAAGGCGTCTCTCACTGGCTCAGAATGCGTGAAGAAACACTACCCCCTCCCCTCTTGATGTGTATGTATTTACCTTTACCCAAGTAACACCCAGCTAGGTTTCGTGCCGTTGCTTGTTCTGAAAACGTGCAGAGAAAAAAAACGAGGCTTTATTTCCACAGAGAACACATGAACCCGTTTGATCCGCTATTTTTTTCCAGTTTGTGCAGCAGCTACTGTGGCGCTGTCTTCTCTTGTAGATGCTAATGCTAATGCTACTTCAGATTTGCTGGCGGGTGACGCTAAAGGCTTTTTCTGGGCCCCTTATTCCTCTAGTTCTTTTCTGTGAATGCAATATGCGGAGCGTGGAAAAGTGGTTATCAGTGGAATGACACCTTTAACAGTTTCAATAAAACAACATAACAAAAAACAATCTCATTTAATTGTATTAACATTTTTTAATCAGATTAATCATGATAATGGGTTAATCTGTGTTAATGCATTCATTTTGACAGCAACAGTTTTTATATATCACTGTCACTTTATTATTGTCTTGATATGTTTTTGCATAAAAGTAAATTATTTGTATAGCACATTTAAAACCAAAGTGCTTCACAGTAAAATAGTAAGAGAATAAATAAGATAAAATACATTAAAAGAATTAAAATACAAATATACAGACCTTACAGAGGAGACAGAGCAAACAACACAGGGAAAATAAAGTGTGTTTTATAACCTGCGACTGAAAAAACTCAATAAAATAAGTAAAATTATCTGTTACACATCGACCTGTAATTTTACATCATCAGAAAAATGTAAAAGCCTCTTTAAAACCATGTCTTACACATTCAAGTTAAACTTTTCTATACATTTTGAAGCTTAATTATCTGAGGTTTTAAGCTGCATGAAGATCAGATTCTCCATCAGGTAATTAGTCAAATTAAAACGTCTTAGGTCATTAAGTCTGAAGTTCACCCAGCTCTACTGGCCCTTATTAGAAGATAAATGTTGACATTTTCCTTTTGCTGTTGCTCAGTCCTACCTCTGATGATAGCATCAGGGGACTCGACTCAATTTATAAGGAGTAACATTTCATCTTCAAACACATCGCTGAGTGGATACAAAACGCTGCGCTGTAATCCATCAATAAAAGTGTATTGATATTGTCAAATGTTAATATGTCGTCCATAAACCCTTGGGTCCTCTTGTCACCAGGACACAGGCGGTTCAGGAGCACATATTGCCTCATCGTGTTGTTCGGCGTTGACCCGGGTCTCCCTGTGAACGGCTGCTGCTGTAAAATGTTGCATGCCGTGACAGAGCTGAGCATTAATCAAAGCTGATTTGAAGTGTGAGTGCACGAGTGGCTTTTCTTTGCTGTTTTTTCTTTTTTTTTTTTTTTTTTTTTTTTCCCCTGCAGGAGAACTGTTTAGCACAACAGTGGTTTGTACAACAGGGTCCCACTCTTCAGAGTAATGGTAGCAAAAGGAGGTCATAAATAATGGATTCAAGATCACTTACACCTCATGAAGCAGGCGATGGCGTTGGAGGGGGATATCACGTTTTGCTGCTCAAATTATAGATTTGGCTCTTTTGGCTGCAATTGTAAAAGAAAACAAGATCTCAGCAAGAGAGCTTTTAGAGTGTTTAATGCGGTGCAAAACTGATGGCAAAACAACAGTTTGGACCCAAACTCTGTCAGAGAAACAACGGGAAAACAAGGACTGTGGGTAGAACAGGTTTGTGTTGAACTCCACTGTGAGTTATACAAGAATAATGTTTAAAAAAAATTAAAAAGGGGGAAAAAAAAAGTGTATTTTGAGAGTGGTTTAAGAGAAGTGTGAATAAAAATTAAAGGAATATTGGGTTTTATTTTTCTAGATACATACTGTATTTTCCAAACTATGGGGAGCTTAAGTTTCTGCCCCTTCTAAATTAATGAATGGTATTCAATGGGAAATAAAATCCTAAAATGGTATCTGGTTTGTCATGTGACCTGAATCACACACACATGTTGTACCTCATGATAAATGATAATTATTGATGTGTTTCAACCGCTTCTGTTAACCCTTTAAACTAACACTAAATTTCACCTAATTTTCTTTCTAAAGTGAATTGAATGTTGTTTTTCAACCATTTTAATAACATACAATTGGTGTTTGCTTATATTATCAATTAAAATATTAAGATGCAAACTACGATATTGGAAGCAGGTCCTGTTAAATGATGCAATAGCCATTTATTGATGTTTTTTGGACTACATTTGGACAATTTTTTTTGCTTTGTTTTGGATGTTTTTGTTGGACTATGACTGCGTTTGTTGGAATATGGTTCTTCTGTGGATAATTATGAGACAATGGTTCAGATCTGTTTTTTGTCATCTGTATTTTGAACAAATGAGTGATAGTACCTGCTGTATATATCTTATCTGACAGTGCTTTATATCGTCCGACGTGGAGGTCATGTGACATTTGGGACAGGTTTGGGTGGTTTGCTTCACATGTTTGAGTGAATACTTCCAGCCTATATGTGGAACCTTGGAAATTTAAAGAGTTAAACAACAGCTGATTCATTTGTGAGTAAAACCCGTTAATTATTTGGATATGTGACAAGTATAATATGTGGTCATATATATACTATTCTGTTTTTCAGTTTCCCAAAATACTGTAATATTGATTGAATAAAACAGATAAGGTGGGTCAACTTTTAGTGACAAAAAGTTAAACAGTTCACACACAATCCTACAACTCTACAATTATCATAAATGTAAATTATAATGAAAATAACACAAAATAAAGTCCAAAACTAAATTGCACATGGGCCTGCTGTGATTAAAATGTAATCAACAATTTGGAAAACACAAAAACAACTGGTGACGTCACATACGCCACCCTATTAAAAACAGGTGTTCTGCCTTTGCCACATCAAATATTTCTTATTAACTGGTATCATATGTGAATTTCAGAACACTTGTCAAACAGAATCAGAATTTAGCCTGACTCGCTCCATTCACTCACATTCAAATTTTGTAGCGAGCTAAACACCCATGGACCGGAAGTAGAAGAGCGTGACTTAATAACTCCATAAGTCGCATCAGACACAAAATGCAAAATAAAAAAGGAAAAAAAATATATAAGTCACACTGGAGTATAAATTGTATTTTTGAGGGAAATTTATTTGATAAAATCCAACACCAAGAACAGACATTTATGATAAAAAATAGAATAGATAACAACAGTCTGAATAGATGTACGGTATGCTAACGTAACACATTTAGCTAACATTACATGATGCATAAATGGTGAACTAAGGACGTGCCTGGTATTTTAACGTAACATACCAACAGTTATTCAGATAATTTTCGCATAAAAGAACATGTTCATGCTCAACGGCGCCCTCTTGTGGTTGTCAGTGTGAAAATAACATGTGAAATTATATAATAAGTTAATAACGTCGGAGTAAAAGTCGCTACTACTACTACTAAAAACTACGACATATGGTCTGAAAATTACGGTGTTTAGTTTTCATTGACTGAAGTTTTACTGATGTCTTGATAACAGTGTTCATTGGTTGGTTTTTGTTTGTTTGCTTGTGTACAAGATTATTTTGGGGACAATTTCAAGGTAGGTTGATCATGGGGAGATCTGGAAATTATTAGATTTTGGTGGTGGTCTTGGGGGGGGGGGCTTTTCTAGTTACATTTCTAATGCATTACAAATGTCACCATCCACTACCAAAGGAAAAACATACTTTTTTTCTGTGGTGTTTGCCTCTAACATTAGAAAGATGTCCTTGTTTTATGTAAAAGAAGAAGAAAAATCAGCATGAGGGTTTTTACAGTGTTTTAGAGTTTGGACCCAAACTGTCACAGAATTGGTGGGAAAAAGAGGACTGGGGGTAAAACAGGGTTGTGTTGAACTCCACTGTGAGTGGATAAAAATTTACACTGGACTTTATTTTTTATAGATCCATATTTACCTTTCATTAGCTCTGAAGTTTTTTTGATGATTACTTCTGTTCTGTTTTGAGAACTGATGGAAAAATTTACATTACTAACATATTTCAATGGAAAAAAATTGTTCATTATTGCATTTATTTCCCTCTGAAATTGAAGTTGTTTTATGTAAAAAAAAAAAAAAAAAAAAAAGGAGGATTTCAGCAATGAAAAAGTTATTACATTTTGGATGTTTATTACAAAATGCGGCTCAACAAGGTGATTACGTCTTATTTTAGTGTTATGAGCTATTTAGACTAGAAATGAAAAAAATACACTTGGTACGATTTGGATTTTTTTTTCCAGTGTATAACAGTTTACTCTTGAACTCCACTGTGAGTTATATAACACTAGTGTTAAAAAAACAAGTGCAAGTTTCAAGGATGTTTTAAGAGAAGTGTGTGGATAAAAATGAATACTGGACTTTATTTTTATAGACGTATATTTACCTTTCATTGGCTCTAGTTTTATTGCTGTCTTGATAACTGATGGAAATAATTACATTTCTAATGCATTACAAATGTCAGCATCCACTATCAAATGAAAAAATACATATAGGTATTTGTTTAGCATCGCCTTTTCTGTTCTGTTTGCCTCTGAAATGGTAGGTGTGTCGTTTTTTTTATGTAAAAGAAAACAGGATTTCACCAAGTGTTTAATGTGGTGCAAAACAACAGTTTGCTTCCAAACTCTGTCACAGAGTCAGTGGAAAAAGAGGCCTATTGGGGTACACTGGGGAAAAAAAGCCCCTCTAAAAACAAGTAAATAACAAATTAATACAAGATGTTTTTGCTTGAATTCAGGAAAAAAAATTCTGCCAATGGAACAAGTGAAAATGATCTTGGTCAGACTTCTCAAAATATGATTTTCCAGATCTATTGTCTAAGAATAAGTCCATATATCTGACTGAAAAGTTCCTTTTGAGGTGATTCTGTCTGATTTTAGTGTGATGAGATATTTGGACTAGAAATGAGAAAAATTCACTTGGTAAGATTCAGATTTTTTCCAGTGGTTTCTCTTTGAACTCCAAGAATAGTGGGTTTTTGAGGGCAGTTTAAGAGGATAAAAATTAACACTGGACTTTATTTTTATAGATCCATATTTACATTTCATTGGCTTTGAAGTTTTACTGTCGATTACTCCTACCTTGTCTTGATAACTGATGGAAATAATTACATTTCTAATGCATTACAAATGTCAGCGTCCACTATCAAATGAAAAAATACATATAGGTATTTATTTAGCATCGCCTTTTCTGTTCTGTTTGCACTCTAAAATTGGAGCGGTGTCCTTGTTTTATGATAATCTCTGCACACACATAAGGCAGGGTTCACTGTTATTACCTTTAGATGATGGCAAATAATGTGATAACCTCTTGTAGTAACTTTGTGTCCTTGTGTCAGTGCTTGTTCTGCTGCTGCTCCTGTCTTTATACTGCCCCTCAGTGGTCACACTGCAAAACTGACACAAACACAAGCTCACATCAACACATTTTTAAATGCGTGAACTGTGGCAAAGTTTGATATTTCACCATAAAATATGAGGAAAAGAATCCCAATCATTTCCAGTGCAGCTGGAGATAAATAGCACAGAGCAGAGGAGATGATCAGATCTCACTCCATATCTTAATGGGATCCTCTCACACGCCATTCCCATTAATGACCAATCCCCCAATTATGTAAATCAGAGAACGGTCACTAATAGTGAGAAGTTGAAGTTGCTCACATAAACACCAACAGTGTCATGTTGCAGAGAGTTCTAATTGGCCTCTACTTTGGCGTAATTGCAGCGTCTGGGGTCACGTCCTCGGATAACCTTTCCTTTAAGTATTGTTTTTCAGCACACAAACAGTTAATGGAGCAATTAAGACGACGCTCACAAGCACCACTCATTGGGGCCATTTGGGAAGACCGAGGCGGGGTGAGGCCGACTCGGACGCAGTGATCCTGCTCGTGCTACACAAGAGTTTGGGGAAGGCGGGAGTTTCATGTCAAGGTGCAAACTGAGAGAGAAAAGACACAATACTACTGGGATGGATCCATTTAGGGGTGAGGGGACAGGTTCATCTCTATTTCTGCAGATTTTTCTACATTTGTTTCACACTTTTTAGGCAAATATTCAATTCAATCAAACACGAGCAAGTTAGTTTGATTTAAACAACGTAAGTGTTTTCTGTTTGTTTACAGAGCTGCTGTAACAGATAATTTATCCACTAAGATTCATTTTAAACAAACATGAAATTGCCTCAAAAGGTTAAACAAACAACAAAATTTCTATTTCCATAATTTCAAATTGTCCTAATGTCTAACATGTCTAATTACCAGCCAAGACATAAACCATTTGGAACAGCTCCTTCAGTTTTGATACCACACCAAAGCTCCCTGCTGCTACAAAATTGAATAAATTATTACATAATGCAGCAAAGTGTTTTACAAAATGCGGCTTTATTACAAAAATGAAATGAAAAACTTATTACATTTTGGATGTTTATTACAAAATGCATCATTATTACAAAATGCGGCTCAACAGAGCATTTAAAGGGTTCACCTCTTAAGCCCCAAGTGGGTTTTCTGACAAATTCAGCCAAAAATGCATGCCCCAATTAAAGTAAAATACAATTAACAAACTATGCTTTAGAATTATTATGTAATGTACCATGTTATTACATTTTATAGAGAATAAAAAAGTTGCAAGTGCATTTTGTAATAATCTTCTCAAAATGTTTATCTTAACTTATTACATAATGCTGCAAAATGTATTACAAAATGCGGCTTTATTACAAAATTAAAACATTTTGGACGTTTATTACAAAATGCACACACGCTCACTCAATTTTCAATAAATTTCAATTGAATGTTGTTTTTGAACCATTATAACAACATGCAGTTGGTGTTTGATTATATTATAAAGGAAAATATTAAGATGAAAACTGGGATATTGGAGGCGGGTCCTGTTAAATTATGCAATAGATAAAATATTTGTGGATATTTATAGATTTTTTCATGTGTTTTGGACAACATTTGAACAATTTTTTGTATTTGTTTTGGATGTTTTTGTTGAACTATGACTGCGTTTGTTGGAATATGGTTCCTCTGTGGATAATTATGAGACATAAATGAGTGTTTGGACCTGCTGTGGATATTGTATCTTACATCTTCTGATGTGTGAGAATCTCTGTTGTCAAACTACATTAGGTCATGTGACATTTGGGACAGGTTTGGGTGGTTTGATTAACATTTTTGAGCGACTACTTCTGGTCTATATGTGGACCCTTGGAAGTTTAAAGAGTTGAGAAAAATAACCTAATGCAATTTTTGTCAAAAAGTTTGTCATTTGCACATGTGCAGAACAACTGACATTTCAATTAAAAATATACTAAACATTTAGTAACAGGCAGAATATTTGTAAAATGACACTTATGTCTCTTCAGATATTTCAGGTGGTTAATTTTTGTTCAGGTATTTATTCAGGTTTTTGTAAAAGGACGGTTTGTTAATATCAAGATTTTCATGTAATTTCACTTTTTTATATTAAAGTCTGAAGTTTTCATTATTTATAGGTAATTATGATCATATTTTAATTATTTTTAACAACATATTTTAATTTTTCTGTATGTAGAACCTGAATTCAAATCCTTTTTACACTGTTAATATCTTTATTGTTATTCATCCTATGGGCCAGGTTTGGCCCCCGGGCCTTATGTTTGACAACTGTATGTTAGAGGTGCAAATATTGTAATACCACTAATATTGATAGAATAGTTTGTAATGGAATTAGTAATGAAATATTAACCAGTGAAAGTTGTGATTTTTTTTAGTTTTGGACATATTTTGGACAACCTGGGGGGACAGATTATTTTCTGTAGCTGCCCCTAACTTCTGGAACTCACCCCCCCCCCCCACCCACTCACCCAACCATCTGTCACTCTTCTGACCCCAACACTTTTAAATTGCTTTTAAAAACTCATTTATTCAAGATTGCTTTTAATGTTTGGTTACTTTTATTCCGTCTGTTTTAATGTGTGATTGATCCGTTTTCAATTGTTTTGTTTCTGTCCTAATGTATCAGACTCTTATTGCTGTATTTTTTATTTATTTTTACTTCATGTAAAGCATCTCTGAGTGTCATGAAAAGCACTATACAAATAAAATGTATTATTATCATTATTATTATTATAATTAAACATGCACTGTTGAACACCATTGCTGTTCCTGACTAATTAATATAACAGGGGGGTTAAACACAACCTGCTCATGTGGCACAGATAGTAGAAGGTCGCAGTAAAAATCATCACAGCAAATTCTAACGACAAAAAAGTGAAGAAATCAATGCAAAACCTATTTATGATCAATAAAAACTGCTTCGTGCAACAGCTGGATTTTATTTATTTATTTATTTTTAAACAAGGCTATTTGTGCAGGACGACAAATAACCTCTTTTTGACTTTGGACTTATTTGTATGTGATGTTAATCCTGTGCAAATGTATCACATCTCAGATCCGGAAAATAAAAATTCCAAACATTTTTTTTCTCGGCATGTTTTCAATTCCGTCTCTTCCTGCTTAAAATCCTCTAATGTTGTTTGTCATGACCTGCTGACATTTTTTTTTTCAGACACATTTTCAATCTATTTTTTTATAGATTGTCCACATGACAAAGCTTTGAAACTCGTTGTGGGACTGCATCACAGGTTTTAAATGGATACATTCCGGAGGCTCATACATTGATATATGGTGGATATTTAGAGCAGACTTGGATCCTTCAGAAGAGTGATATTTTAAAATGTTTTATTGTCTTTCAACAGCAGTAGCTAGTTAGTGCTGAGCTTTGACATCCGATCTGGGGAATAATGTCAGGAAATTTGAGTAAAAACAGGCTTTACTCATCTGAAGGCACTGTTTCCAGGTTATTCTACTCCTGTACAAATGTGGCTTTTGTTTTGAACTTGGTCCCAAATCTTAAACTATTTGTTTTCTGCTCTTCTGTTTTTGATGGTATATTATAAACTTAATACTGACCTGATCTTTTTTTTTTTCCTCTTTAGTGTATATCACTTATTTAAAATTGGGGTTGGACGATATAAACTGGGCTTCTTCCTACTTCATTTTGGACAAATTGTTGTTGAGATTCCACAATAAGAGTCAGGGTATGAAAATATAAATCGCTGTCAGACAGGCTTGAAGAATAGACCAACTGACATTGTCGTGTTTTGTTTTTAAGAATCTTTATTGTCATTATAAAACAACTATGGAAAAGTTTGGTTTTTCATTTTTTACTTAGGTTTAAGGGAAAAAAATGGATTTCAAAATAAAGGTCAAAATCTGTTTATGTATATTTCATTTTGTGGTTTTAGTTGTTAAATAAATTAATAAGGACTGTTGACAGACAGAGATAGATATACACAGACAGACAGACAGATAGACAGATAGACATAGATCTATAGAGACAGACGGACAGATAGAGATAGACATAGACAGACAGATGGAGATAGATATACAGAGACAGACTGACAGATCTATATAGACAGACAGACAGATAGAGATAGATAGACAGACATAGATAGGTATAGACACACAGACATAGATAGGTATAGACAGACAGACAGGTAGATCTACATAGTGGACATGTTAAGTCCATATGTCCCTTCACGAGCACTGAGATCTGCATCCCAGGGACAGATGATGGTCCCACGTGCACGGCTTTCCATGGAAGGAGACAGGGCCTTCAGTGTCTATGTCCCACGTGTCTGGAATCGTCTCCCACAGGAAGTGAGATCTGCATCTGAAATGTCACTGTTTAAAACCTGACTCAAAACACACCTGTTTAGACTTGCCTTCAATGGCCTTTGGAATTGTGAGTTAGTGGGATGGAGACCCTGTTAGTGTATGTATTGTTGAGCTGTTGTTTCTCTGCCTCATCTGTAAGGTACTGGTATCTGTAGGTTTGTATTTTAATTCTTTTAATTTCTTTTTAATCTATTTTATGTTATTTATTCTCTTACTATTTTACTATGAAGCACTTTGGTTTTAAATGTGCTATACAAATAAATTACTTACTTACTAAATAAATGGATATTACTTCCTGGTCATGTGACAAGTCCTTATTTATGAACTATGATAAAACCACAAAATGAAATGTATATAAA
Organism: Siphamia tubifer; assembly: GCA_020466265.1. Lineage (NCBI taxonomy): Eukaryota > Metazoa > Chordata > Actinopteri > Kurtiformes > Apogonidae > Siphamia > Siphamia tubifer. Next base: position 48,498,349 of record CM035787.1, read on the forward strand.
CAAATTTAAACCTTTATCTTGAATCCTTCCCAAATTAAAAAAAATGCACTTTTCACTGACTTTTTCAGTTCAAAATGAAAAGCGGTTTGTTTTTCAAGAAGTTAAATTCTGCCTGACGACCATTTATACTTTCATACTTTGACCACTGGTGAGTGACCAATGAGGTAGTTATACATCGTCTGCTCTTTTTTTCCCCTCTCTCACCTTTGTGTTTCATTCTTACTTAAGTTTATCGTATCATAACAGTTGCACAGTTTTTATCCCCAGGTGGTCAAATATTTGAAACCTTTTTAAAACATTTTATATACATTAGCACTTTTCAGATAATATATTTTATGGCTACATTGGACTTTTTAACTTATATATAGTTCTGTTTTTTAGCCATTTATCATATGTTGTCTTTTATTGATTGATTGTCAAGCTTTTATTGAGGATATTGATGATTTTATAATGATGCCGGGAGAGAAAGATGCTGCTAAAATGTAGTTTCATTGCATCACAACAGCCATAAACTTTCTATTCTATTACAGTAGTGGTGAATCTAATAGGTTGAAAGCATCATGAGGAGATCCACCTGTTCACCAAACTAATATCAGGAGAGCGTAAAGGGGGAAAAAAAAAAAGTTTTCATCTCTTCATCTACAGAGTCTACCACAGACTTTGCCCACCCTCTATGACTAAGTTATGCCCTGTCATGTAGTCGGAGGCGTCAGATGCCAAGTAGACCACTGCAGCTTGCAGGTCTGTCACTTGAGCCAGTCTACCAGCAGGGATATCTGACAGCCAGCGCTGCACCAGAGGCCTCAGACTCTCTGAGTGGATGAGAGGGGTGTCAACAATCCCCCTGAAAAGAAAGACAGAGAGAGAGAGAGAGAGAGAGAGAGAGAGAGAGAGAGAGAGAGAGAGAGAGAGAGAGAGAGAGAGAGAGAGAGAGAGAGAGAGAGAGAGAGAGAGAGAGAGAGAGAGAGAGAGGGAGAAAGAGGGGAAGGAAAAAAAAAAAAAAACACACACAATGAAATCAGAAGGCATCACGATTCAGAGCCAGGAGTGACAGCGTAGCTTCAGAGCCACCACTTTGGTGACAAAAATAAACCCAATTATCCGCTGAAGAAAGGGCATGGCGTGGCATCTCTGATGATATTTACTGTGGGACTGGTGGCACTTTAATGACTGGCACATCTCAGGAAGAGCCCACGGGGATGAGGGGACGTCTGGAATAATTTGCTCATAGCCTTTGGTTAAGTACTTCTAAAATGCAGCGCTCTAATATTCCTCTTATGATTTCTGATTGAAATGAGCTGAAACTGCTTTGAAAACAGAGACGGAGCATGAGTGGAATGTAGAAGAAAACAGGTGAGGAGTTGCACTGACCGCAAACTAGGCAGCACGTTAGCCACAGTGCTAGTAAGTAAGTAAGTAATCTTTATTTGTATAGCGCTTTTCACAGACATGGGTCACAAAGCGCTTCACAGAAACCCATTCACACACTCATACACCAGTAGGCGGCTGCTGCCAAGACTACTGGGAGGAACTTAGGGTTCAGTGTCTTGCCCAAGGACACTTCGACATGTGGACAGCCAGAGCCGGGACGCGAACCGCCAACCCTTCGATCTACCCGCTGAGCCACAGCTGCCCAGGCAGTCAGGGATTGCTAGCACAATCCCTGATTAACGTACAAGCTAGAAGCGTTTCAATGAAAAGAAAACTCAGTTCTTCAGTGTATAATACTTTTTGCTAGTCGACTTTTCTGTCTTTTGGGGGTTTTTGTATTCAGATGTCATTCTATTTAGCGTCTTCAATCTTTCCATCTGTGCATTTGCATATGTACAATGCTAACTACTAGGACAAACTGTCTGAAATGCACTGGCAGAGACTTTCAGAGTCATTCTGCTGCAGATAATGGGTTAATTTTGTTAGCATTTTTGATCAGATTAATCATGATGATGGATTAAAATGCGTTAATTTTGACTGCCCGAATTGTTAAAATGTATTTGTGATGTGTGACGTCAGAACCAAATCTGCACAAATAAAAGCTCCAGAGCATGTAATAAGCCAATAGGACACTGAATACAATAAATATGGATGGATAAATGCAAATACATTAGATATTCCCACACGTAGCAAGACAGCGATAAAAATTCAGTTCAGCTTTCCATTTGATCTCATTAGGTTTTTTCTCATTTATTTGTGAAGCTTATAGTCTTTTCTTTTTAATTTAACAATCAGAAGTGGAGATGGTTATCCCTGCGACAGAATCATATCTGTAATAACTATACTTTATACAATCAACGTTGATATTTAAACCGGTATTGTGGTTCATGTGGGTGGTGACTCGACTTGAGGTCAGTGTTAGTTTTTCCTCCTTTTAAGCTCCGATACTGAACCTCAGTTACAACAGATGCAGCTGTGTTCAACCTGTGCGCTAGCAACATCACAGAGCTTCCATTTAAATAAATATGTCAACACACCGGGCTTCGCCTAATGTGCGGCGACTTCTGACTTTTTGCACAATTGACATGACAGTGACTAAAAGCTGTGAGGCCTGAATCATTGTTCACTGTATACCCGCGCCTTGATATGGAATTCCAACATTTGGGTAAATTAGCACTTCCAAGGAGCGTGTGACACCTTGGTTAACATATTCCACCTCAATTATATTTCTCTTCAGCTGCCCTGTTATCTGGAACCTTTCCTGGCAATCAGAGGTACTGTTTTCCCTCAGCCAATTTTCTAGATAATGCAGCTTATCACCGCTGCGGCTAAAGTTGCCAATGGAATCAGGCTCCAGTCAACCTCGTGAGCGCTAATTGTGTCCCTTTTTTATGCATATTTACCGACTGTCACTTCAAAGAAATCAGCGGCCCATTGAGACACCCAGTTAGCGAGGGGAAAGAGAATTGCTTCTTTGCAAATTAAAATTAGCAAACAAGCTGCCGATAAATAAAGCTGAGCGTGGCGCGTGTACATGTGTGTGTGTGTGTGTGTGTGTGTGTGTGTGTGTGAGTGAGTGTGTGGGGGGCTTTGTTCTGGGGCTGTGACTGGGCCTGGCTTGCCCACCGCCACCGGACGGATTTGCTCAGGGATGGCTGGGGCTAAGGGACGCTCCACTTAACACACACACACACACACACACACACACACACACACACTGACACACAAATACATCGACACACGTTCAGCCCTTCAATGTCTTCTCCTTTTTTTCTTTTCCACCGCTCAGCTGCACAGACAAATAGATACAAACAAGCTGCTATTGTTGCGCAGACACTTTGAGTGAGGTTGCAAATTTGATTCCCTAATTGAATAGAACAATTAGAGCAAGTGTTTGGTTGATTCATCCCTCAAGACGTCATCTAATTAAGCACTGATGCATTGTTTGAGGACTTAAATTAGTGCATCATTCTCAAATGGGGCTCTTCATATGAAAGCGCACTAATCACCACTTCCCTTTTTCTGCAGCTCAATCCTTTACAACACCCAAAGGTGGACGAGTGTGTTTTGGCAAAGCTGTAAAAGAGCCAGGACGGCGCTAGATAGACAGCACTTACGGCGAGATGCAGTTGACACGCACTCCTCGGTCGATCCATTCGGTGCCCAGAGTCTGAGTCAGTTTGACCACTCCTGCTTTGGATGTGTTGTATGAAAGCTGCTTCTGGGGGTGAGGCACTGAAGGGGAGAGGATAGAAAAGAGCTTTTATTTCCACTGGAAAGAGGGTTTTAAAAGCATAACATGCAGCACTTTAGGTCAGAACTCTGCAACAACAGGGCGATAGTGAGAAAATGGTTTATAGATAATGATGAGAAAGGTAATACTCAAGTATATGCGCAATAGTTCACTGAGATTTGTGGAACAAAGAGCAGAATATAAAAGAAGTGGCAAGAAAACATATTTATAAACGGCAACAAAAATAAAATATGCAGAATGCTAATGGCAAAATATTTATTAAAAAAGGGTTATTTTAGTTTTTTTTTTTTTTTATTATTGTTTATCACAATGACCTTGTACTTTGTGTCTATCGCATGATTCTTTGAATGCTAATTGATGTCTGTGGTAAGAAGCAAATATGGGATAAATAAAGTTGTTGTTTTTTTTTTATTTGAATCTGATTAAATTGCTTTATTATTGCTGGTTAATCCAGGGTCTGTGTATTACTGACAATACAAACGTGTAGAATAGAATAAAAGTACTTTATTGAAGCCACAATTGGGAAATTGCTTCATGATCCTGGTATTATCATTAGCACTTAGCATTAGCATCCAGATCTTTATTGCTGTGAAATGGAAGTGCTAAGCACTATGTCACTATCAACATATTATTTTTATTCTTAAGTCACAATTACAGTCCTATACTTCAGGTAAAATACAAAAAGTTTGTAGTAGAAGTAAAATGTTACTCAAGTTTCAGGCTAACATAAAACTAGTTGACATTAGCCAACTAAATTTCTAAGCTAATGGTAGCTCTACTGCAAATAGTTGCCACTTGAGAGGAACTGAAGAATGTGGGAGTGTGCAGATTTCTACAGAAACATTTATTTATTTAGTTAGAGGCAGGATACATTAATAAATATCTGTATCAAAAGAACATTAGATATCTATGCCAAAGTTTAGCTAAAATGCTGGTACATAAGCAGGCAACAAAATAAAACATCGCAATTGAAACAAATACAAAATATAAAAGTTTGATATAAACCTATAAGAATCAGCCTCTGGCCATTATAAGTATACACAAAAGTGAGCGTGTTTAATTAAATGACACTAGCTAACATGAACAAAGACCCATAACAACACAAACCCTCAAAAATATCATATTTCGAATAATTAATATGGTGATAAGAAGAGGTCCAATTTTAGGTCAATATAACGTTAGTTTGAAGCAGAAAAAGTACAAACGCTGTTAAACTGTACATTTAACACCCCCCCACCCCCCAAAAAAGATAAATAAAAAAAAATCAATCAATCAATCAATCAATCAATAACCTTGAAACTGTCCACCCAGGAGGAAAAAAATACCTGTTTTTCTTAACATAGTATTTTGAGTCATTAACAGTATACCACACTAGTATTTTTATTTTATAAATTCAAGTGATGCATTAAACATCTGAAATGGTAAAAATGAGTCAAGTTTGTGTATTTGTGCAAGTGGTGAAAAAAAAAATTCTGGTCAAAAGATTCAAGTATAATCAGAATATTGTCAAAACAGATGAACAGATGCTGCTAAACCTGGATGTTTTTAATGTTTTTCTGAAATCTAAACTAGTACCAAAAGGCTTCAGCTCCAACGTGATGGTACTTAACATTGTTTCTACAGTAGGAAAATGAAAAAAATAAAAATAAATAAGACAAAACACTGAAATATTTGGAATAATTTACAGCCAAGATGATTGACTCTTGATGGATATTTTGCTTTTGCTTTTTTTTAAAAATTCTAAAATAAATCACCAATTTAACTCATATTATCCTCAGATTAAGAATCCACATGAAAACTAACTGGAGTGAGATTGGATAATGTACATGTTCACAGAAACGAAAATCCTGAGCTACTCAACAAATTCTGGTTTCAATTAAAGTCCAATGTTTTCAAACTGTCTGTAAAAAGAGCTCATGTTTTCCCTAAAAGTCAGCGATTCCAGTTGATAATATTAACATTAGTCATTGGCCACGATCAGAGACAAGTTCTACGGAGACTGCGTGATATTTCCAGTAGGTTAATTAATCTTTTTTTTTATTATTATTTTATTAATATTCTGATCATAATGGGAAAGTATTGGTTGTTTTTTTTATTCATGACATTATAAAACTACATATGAAAGGTGATAATTTCAACATCACTGCATGAAATACAGTATTTTCTACTTATATTTCTTAATAATTACCACATTATTACCCTTCTCTCTTATTACCTGTAGTGTAAGAAGCTCCCAGATGACATTGTTAAGCATGTATCATTAATAAAGCCTTTCTATAATTCACATTTTTCATTAAAGATTCATTTTTAGAGTGTTTTAAAAGAAAAGTCAACACTAGTTTGTCATTTTGAAAAGGGTAAAATGTATACATTGTATATAATGCTCTTGTGTATACTACATAAGAGCTCTTCCATTAGCTGCGGGGGGACTCTGCGGATGAAGCCATGTAAAATTAATTGCTTATAATGTCCAGTTATGCTCTGTCCTCAGCAACAAAGGCAGGGAGCCATTTGTTTGCCTTGACCATCACAGATGCTGCACACTGCATGGGATGCCGAGACAGGGGCTCATTTTCCGCTGGTTGATTAATCATCACAAGGAAGGCTCCAAGTTACATACAACTTTAGTAGTTAACCTCATCACCCGCCAATCTGACTGCCAAATGGCTTCAGTGTGAGTCTGGGATGATGAATACCGGCCAGATGCAGAGAGGCAGGGACCGGTCCTGTGGAGAGGAGCTGCAGCATCCCGCTTACAGCGCTCAGATAAAAAGGAAGCGAGAGGCGGAAGTTGGAAATGAGATGTAAAAGGCAGGGAAGGACGGAGATAGCGGAAGAAGGTAAGGCCGGACTGGGCCGGGGCTGGATAAGGGAAGGCTAGGACCTCAGAGGAGCAGGCGAGGAGGAGCAGAGCCCAGGGCTTACATGCAGATTGAAGGTGAAATCCGACTTATCAGGACAGGAAACACAGCTCAAAATGCCTAACAGCACTAATCCTCGCTCAAGACCTGATGATACGGCCTCAAAATACCATTCAGAAAATGCCTTCATCCTTTAAATAAACCTGCATTGATGTTTTCGCCGTCTTAAAGAGCAGTAATCCCCAGAGAAGGGAAAAGGGAGGCAGAAGGAGAGCATTCTCCAAAGCCCTCTTTAACATTCACCCTGCTACTTATTGCCCATTTCAAGTGGGAGAAAACATGCTCTTTATCGGGAACGCCTTGTACATTGTGAATTCTTCTGTGCAGATAAGAGGTTCAAATGATGCACCTTTTTTTTTTTTTTTTTTTCTTCTACTCTTTCCCTTCCAGAATGGCACCACTGTTGCTATTTCTCCAAGTGTAATACGCAGCTGAGATCTGCAGGTATAAGTGGAACAGTCAAAAAAAAATCCTTCTGTAAGGTCATCACACAGCCAAAAAAACTCAAAGTGTGAACAAATCAAGCATGGATGTTGCCTTTGAGCTGCTGGCCATCATTCAGGAGGAAAAAAAAAAAAACTGTGGTTGATGGTCGGTATGTGTGTGTGATTGTGTGTGTGTGTGTGTGTGGCATAAGTGGACACACATATTCCATTCTAGCAGATGGACAAAAAGCTGTCATTGTGCATTTTAATTGGGCATTTACGGCTGCTTTTTGGGCTTCCACTTGGCTAGAACAGGTCCCATCTGATTACACATTATGACAATATTATAACAGATGTCCAGACCAATAAAGTAAATTCCTGAAGGACTGTATGTAATGTGAGTAATTGATCATTTTTTTTATGCTGGCCTCTATTTACCAGCATGCTCCTGTTTTACAGATTGCCCCTGCAGTCGGGACTGGGGCCCATATGGCACAGCGGTTTACTGGCGATTTGACTATACTGCTGATGAAGTGTTGCTGTTTCTCTAGAGGAACCTGTTGGAGGAGGAACATTACACCCGGCTGCGAATTACAAGGCTTTTACTAGGCTCTCGCTAAACTCTAAAAGTGTCTTCCGCTGTTCAAACAAGGCTGCTGGCACAGGTTGGGGTTTTGCCGTTGCACAGGAACCCTCCCTTCCCATGTTGGACCTCAGGTTGCCTTTCACATCCTCCAGACAGCTCCGCAGAGAGGGGATGTTTATTATGATGCAAAACCGCCTCGCTGAGACGCAATCACAACACTTTGTATTTCCTGCTATGCTGTATGCAGGGGTGGATGCATCTTTATACAACAGTTTAACTGGGGTAAAAGTTGCTGAGGAGAAAAGCTGGTTAATCCATTTTTCTATGCGCAGGTTCACCCAAGTTTTCTCCACGAAAAACATGCACTTAAAGCTGCTGGAAATGTAGCTTAAAGCAGTAAAATGGATATGGTGTCAAGTGTTGAGAGTGTGGTTAAGCATTAATATACATAAAAGGCAAAACCTAACTATTGACAGTCCTGCTAGTGATAGAAAAAAAGACAAGAACAGCTTCCTGGTTGAAGCCGTAACCTCCAAACATAATACAATGGAGGGACAAGGTAAGAAATATGTTCATTATGGAAAAAAAATGACAGCAGGACTACAACTGAAGTAGATAAAAGATGGTCTTTATTAATAAAGACAACTCCAGTAACCTTTGCTTTATCTTAGGTGTGTATTTATATATATATATATATATATATATATATATATATATATATATATATATATATATATATATATATATATATATATATATATATATATATATATATATATATGCACATATTTTTTTTCTCTCTTTATTTTTTCCTTATTTCTTTTGCCTCCGTGTGGCAGACTTTTTTATATATAAACTTTTTAATGACTTAATAAATTTCAGAGTTTCCTTCAAAAGTCTTGCTAAGCCTGTGGTGGTAGGGCCGCTAGTAAAGCCCAACAGGTTTTTGTCAAAAAAAATTACAAAAAAAAGGTTGACAAGAAATATGATACGATACTCATTATGTGTTATTGCACAACATTTATTAACAATATTTACACCAGTATTCGGTCAAAGAGAATCATTCTTTCTGCTCTTTTTCATTCATAACATAAAAACAAGTGAAATAAAAATAAATTAACAATTATTTTTAAAAAAGAAAGTGATCGGCATAAAAAAATGACCTTTGATAAATGTGTGTGTTTTAATTAGGTTTACTTTTTTGGTTTATCCAGGTTTAGTTTAACATTTTTGTTTAGGTGTGGTTTCACTTAGAGTTCATTTTTCACTTTGTCTTTTGTAGTTTGCTAGATTCAGTTTAGCATTTTTTTAAAATTTACTTAGGATTTGTTTTGCGTTAACCTCTGTTTCTTGTTTTCTTTGGGTCTTTAGTTTGATTTTAATATTTTAGTTCAGTTTAACTCCACAGAAGTGGAAGGATTTAAGATCTATTCTGCAACTGACCACCAGGGAGCGATAGAGCCTTAGCTTCATCGACAATGTAATTTATCTTTACATATAATATAATAGTATATTATTATTATTATATTACTATAGTAGATAATAGATAAATCACTTTCAACACTCATTAGTGTCATTAATGAGCGGCCAATAGAGGTTTTAGACACTTTGCAGTTTCCATCATAAATAATATTTTTCACAATAATTGCAATTTTAATAACTGTAAAACACATTGTATTGTGGGATTGCTATCAGAGGAGTAGCATTAATACACTGGTCAGTACTTTTGATTTTCAATAATGTTCACTAACTTCTGCCAAACACCATCAGTAGTGTCGAATGGAATATTTAATGCGGTGGTTCCCAACTTTTTTGGCTTATAACCCCCTTTTATCATCACAAATTTGATGATAACATTTAAAACTGAGGCTTTTTTTTGCTAAAATTAATTTATTTTTGATGATGTAGTAGTTTCTCGTCAGAAAAAACTAAGTGACTTTTTGATAAAAGTTTTTGTTTTGTTACTTTATCTCTTACCTGGTTTTTACTCCGAGTGAGTAATTTTTATTTCGTGCTTTGTCATCTTATGTTTTTTTTTTCCCTCTTCATGAGTGATTTGGATTTTGTTAAAGATCCTCTGTATGAGTGTTTTTTGTTGTACTTTGTAATTAAACTTTTATCTCTTTTGATCATGGAATATCGAGTGTGTATTTGGGTTTTCATCTTAGTTCAGTTCTGACATATTGCAGAAAGTTAAATTCTGGCAACAGAATGCCATTGCTTGGTTTCTGGATAGGAGTAAAAATAGCAGTTTTGTGGCAGTTATAAAAATGAACATATAATCTATGTATTTAGTGTAGATAATGGAAGTGCAATAGAGAATAAATAGTTAACACTTTCACAGGAAAAAAGATCAAATAAGTTATAATTAACAAAAACTGCCAAAGTGATCAGTAAAATGAACAATAATTAATATTAAACTAACTAAATAATGTGTAACATGAAGATAGTAAGACACTAACAGAACACAATTGAAAAAAATAAAAAACAAAACAGAAAAAATAAACAAAAATAAGCAACATCATCAACAGAAAATAACACAAAAAAATTATGAACCCCCCCCTCAAAGAAAACCTAAATCTAATTTGGTTCCAGTAGTTTTAGTTTGGGCTTTTTCTTTTTCTAAATCAGTTGCTTTTCTACACCTGTACATCAGTTCCTTGAACAAAATTCTCAGTAAAATAACACCAAAAAATTTTTTATTTTTCTGAATTTTTTAAACTAAACCATCCATTCAGTACGGATCAGCGCTGACGCATCAGGGCTTAAAGGGTTAAAATAGAATGTTAACAGACAAAAGAAATTTGAATTAACAGAATAAACAGTGTAAAAAAATACTGCACAGAACCATAGATATTATATGGATACGTTACTGGCTTCTACTTTGAACAGGGATAGATTTATTTTTAGTGGATAAAAGTGTAATAAACCTATAACCTAATGCAAACCCAGGACCAGATATTTAAAAGTTAAGGTTGCATTATGGCTGAAACTTTTGAAGATTCACTTTAAAGTAGATAAAACCTTAAATTACATAGTCTAAAATTTAAGTGTGTTCAGTTTCCAGAGGCTTCAAAGCACATTTTTGCTTCTATTTCACCTTTAAAATCTTAGCTCATGTAACTTTTTGACTGATGATAAAGTAGATTCTTCACATATCTATACAGTACAACACACGCCTCTTTTCAAACCCCCCCCCCCAGATCTCTCCACACCAAACGAGGGGATTAAGCGCATACGTGGAGGGGCTCCAGAGAAAGAAAGAGAGAGGGTGTGGGTGTGTGTGGGTGTGTGTGGGGGGGTGTAATGGCAGCATCACTCACCTATTAGACTGGCCATGGAGGCTGTGTTGATAATCTTTCCGTATCCTTGCTTCAACATCAGTCGACCCGCAGCCTAAGGCGAAGATTCAGGGGGAGACGCACATTAAAAACAGTTCATTATGACGCTGATACGCTACCTCTAAACCTCAACACAACACATCCGGTTTATCCTTCAGACAGAAATAATGGCTCAACAAAAACATCCAGTGGATCCCAAACCCAGGGTGGGATGTGGATGTGAAAGTTCTAACTGTGATGAGATCATTTGGACCTAAATATAGAAACAGAAACCAAAGCTGGTAAGAGCATCAGTAATTAGGTCAGGTTCTAACTAGTTTTTTTTTTTTTTAAATTCAGAAATAGACTACTAAAGGAATATATGATGAAGAAACGATTTGGTTCTTTCAGCATATTTTCCCTGGTAAACTGGAAGTGCAGAAATATTTGTAACTGGTGAAGAAATTGTACGTTTTTAATTCATTTGTTTTCCTTTAATTCCAAACTCTGCAGTTTTTCCTCTGCTGTGAAAGCATGTATGTTGAGTTTTTGTTCTTACAGAAAGTGGAAGATTGTTTTATTTCTTTTTTTTGCTTATTGATGCAGCTTTAAAACCTCCTCCATATGGTTTAAATGTAATTAATGTGTTTAATCAGATTAATCACAGGGTTGCTTTGGATTAATTTTGATTAATCATGATTAAATATAAATTTTTAATGTATATTAATTGTGTTTTATTTTTCATGAGCAAATGGATTCAAGTAAAAAGTGAATAAATATGCATTTAATGTAAAAATATATATATATAATATATATATATAAAACATGTTAAATTCCAATAAAAATCCTCCCCAAAAATGGACCAACACAAAAAGCAAGGAAAAATCAAAAGCATATTCAAAAAATCTTCTAAAATAGAGGAAAAAAAACGCCAAAAACTGTGAAACAATATCCAAAACATACGCATAAAATATGAATATATAAGAAATTAACATGTTTATTCAACACCTTTAACAGTTTCAACAAAACAACTTGAAACAAAAACAACTGCTCCATTTAACGGTGTTAAAATTTTCAATCAGACTAATCATGATGATGCATTAATCTGCATTAATTTTGACAGTCCCAGTCTAAAGTAAGTTAAGGTAGTAGTTACTACTTAGAACTTGGAACCAAGGTTATAGTCATTAATGAAAATGAATGAAATGACAAAAAACTAACACTGAAAAATTAATGAAATAAATAAAAATAATAATTAAAAGAAAAAACAATAACTAACTGAAACTGTATTTACAAAACTAAAACATAAAAAATTATGGATAAAATTCCCTTCAATTTCAACTTGGCCAATGTCCTACTAACAGAATAACCCCCCCCCATAGGGAATGAATACACTGCACTGTACATATGTTTGTGTCTCTGCTCAGTCAATGGCCCACCCCCCCAACCTGACCCCCAAATAAAATGTTCATGGTAATCTGCTGATCCGAGCCTCACTTATTTATTTGGAATATGACGGTGAGGAAAATATAAGATATGAAGGAAATAAAACTAAGCATTCAGGAAAAAATTACAACTAGTAAAACGTAGCAAACCAACTGTAAAAATGAACAAATTTAACAGAATTAGAGGGGGGGGGGGGCAAAAACTAACTAAAATTAAACTGTAATGAAATATCCAAAATTATTATGACCCTGTTCAGTGTATTTCAGTGTATTTTGGACGATACTAGGGCCAAATATAATGCTAAACTGACTGAAGTTATCTTTATATATATATATATATATATATATACACACAGCTGATATGTGGATATGAAAGCACAGCCCTACAGTGGACGATTGGTACAAGGAGGTCCTGAGAATACTCCCTCTGGAAAAGCTGACCTTTGACCTTCACGACATTGCTGAAGGATTTATTAAGGTATGTTGACCCATTCTGGACAATTGTCCTCACTATCTGATTTTAAAGCTCTTCTTAAAACCCACTTCTTCCCCTTGGCTGTTTACAGCACACAGAATGTTGATTGTATATATGTGGACAGTCTGTTTATTTATATATTTCTTTATTTTGTTTCATTTTAGGGATTTTTTTTTTTTAATTTACTTTGGTTTTTATTTTATTGTTTTTATTTTATTGGACAACACTTTGAAACCTTTGTGGTTGTTTAAATGTGTTCTCAATAAACACATAAACAGTGTGGATCTCATAGACATGTTTTATTCTTGATCCTGTTCTAATAAGTCAACAGTATTCTAGTCCATTTAAGAAACACTGACACTCTGGTGGTGTCGAATGGTGAATATGTGTGTTTATTTATTTACTCACTGATAACTGTTGTATGTTCATACCTGTTCAGTTGTTAAAAACAAAAAGGGAAAATCAGGTTCTATTTTGGATTGTTTTGGTCCTGCGCAGAAATCTGAACCTGGATAAAGACAACAATGATGAATAAATAAATAAATAAATAAATCCTCCATAGAACTGACCCATGGTTTTTATCAGCTTTTCATCAAACAGGAGTAAATCTGTTTCAGCTAAATCTATTAAAATGTTTTTCACTCACTGTGTAATGTAATCTGCCTTCACATGTGCGAAACAAAAGGAAAATAATGTGTCCTTCACATTTTGTATAAATATTTGAGCTGAAAAAACTAAATATCTATTTAACTGAGTACATACATGTATTTAAATACCACGTAGTTTTTTGTTTTTTGTCTAAATTCCATCTTTTTTTTTTTTTTTTTTTTTAATTAAAAAAATTTATGGATCTACCATGAAATAAATACGTTTTCCGTGAAATAAATAACTGACAGAATTTGTCTTTACAGCTAATTTCACATTAGTATCAAAACACTTTAGGGATTTTTACTGAACGCACAAAACTAGAGTCGATACAGAGGTTGTCTTATTGTTTTGTTGTCATTTTTTTGTGCTTGTATGAAACTGTACGTAACGAATAATTTAAAAAAAACAAAAAACTTACTTCCTGATCTCTAATGTCCATATAACAGTGGAGACGATGGATACAGACCTGGCAGCACATGAACGTCCCCCTCAGGTTGACATTAAAAGTTCGGTCCCACTCCTCTAAACTGGTGTCTTCACTGGCTGAGTTCATGTTAACGCCAGCGTTGTTGCAGGCGATGTGGACCACTCCCCATTTGGACACAATGCTGTCAATCATCCTCTGGACATCGTCTGATTTGCTGATGTCAGCGCAAATTGAGATAGTATTGATCCCTGAATGAAGGAAAAAATAAAATAAGAGAATTAGTAACTTGTATGGCAGTAGTTTATAGAGGCTGAGCTTTTGTTTAAGCAGCTGATGTGGAAACAGAAAGTACACCTCACTCTGAAAGGTTATAGAGAATGAATCTGCCTAAGAAAGATGTTTTTATCCTGTACAATACTGCCATCTGCTGGACACAAAAATAAATGACTTCATCTTCAGCTATTTGACCCTCAAATAAAAACATTGACTGATTTAAGATATTATTATTATTATTATTATTATTATATTATTATAGTTTTGGGAATATTTGATATGATATAGTTTTATAAGTCAAAGAATTATCTGATATAAGCTTCATTTTTTTAGATGTTTAAAAGCAGAGACGTTAAATACAGTAATATATAATAAAGTGTTTTTATCTGATGGAATACATGACATTTGTACTGGAATAATGAATACATTCAAAATAACATTTACAGGAAATCATGTCTGTTATTTTTCTTAACAGATACAGATCTACCTATATATATATATATATATATATATACACATATACATATATATATATATATATACATATATATATATACATATATATATACATATATATATACATATATATATATATATATATATATATATATGAAGAGTTCATTTGCAAAAACAGATAACTCCATTTTTCTTTTTTTTTTTTCCCAAAATGTCATTTTTTACTCTACATTCCACAGATAATACTGATTTATTTGATATATTATTTATTTCATTTGGTAAGAGTCACTAAATTGAATAAATAATATATCAAATCAATGAGTATTACCTGGAATGTAGAGTAAAAAATGCAATTTTCTGAAAAAAAAAAAAAAAAAAAAAATATATATATATATATATATGTGTGTGTGTGTGTGTGTGTGTGTGTAAATAATTAATCTAAAATTCAGTTAGTCATCTTCATTATGGGGTATTATTATGATTATTATAAGTGATAGTTGACATCAATGACAAACAACATTAGATAAATCAGACCAAAAAAAGACAAATGAGAAAAACAGAAATGAAAAAGGGAAGGAAGAAAAAGAAAAAGAAGAATACGAATACGAATACGAAGAGGAAAAGTAAGAAAAAGATGGGGAAGAAGAAGAAGAAATGGAAGTGGAAGAGGAAGATGAAGACGAAGAAGACAAAGAAGAAAAGATGAAGAAATGCAAGAAAATATTTTTACAAAAAAATAAAATAAAATTGTAGCATATATAATAATGCTAATAATAACAAAGAGTAAAAAAAAAAATAACTTCAATGTTACATGTAGGTCACAAAAATAGTTAAAGGTTTTAAAAGATCCAAGTGTGATGAATATAATTTAAACTTTCCATTGTAAACTTTTAATTCTCATTTTTTCCTACTTTAATTTTTACAGTGTATTATTAATATTTTCAAGTAAAAACACTGGAACGTCACTCCAAAAGCTAAACCCTTTATAAATTTTAACAACTTACCAAGACCTACTAGTGCAGTTTGTCTTCATATATAAACAGAACATCTTATAATAACATCTAACATAACTTTCTCTCACCACTGTGGTAGAAAATCCCACCTACCTTTAAGTGACAGTTCTTTCGCTACAGTCTCAGCTTTCTCTGGGTCCATGTCGACCACCGCCACATTGGCGCCGGCCTCGCCCAGGGCGTGGGCGAACGCCCGGCCGATGCCCTGCCCCGCCCCCGTCACGTAGGCCGTCTTTCCATCAAGACGTAGCCGATCCAGGATGGGACGTCCCGCGACGCCATGGAAAACCTCATCATTTGTTATTTTACTCTAAAAAGAACCAACGCAAAAGAGAGAGAGAGAGAGAGAGAGAGAGAGAGAGAGAGAGAGAGAAAGAAAGTGATTTTATTAATGAGGTTCATGAAAAATAGAACAAATGAGAGGAGACACAAACCTCATCTACAACTCAACCCACATGTTTCTACTCACTTTGAAACCATTGGTTACAAAGATGACGACTGAATTTGGGAAAAATGTTCATCCACACACTCCCGTCTGTCTGTCCAGCCATACATTTATCTGTCCATCCACTTATTTCTCCACAAATTCATAGGTAGGTTTCAGTCATGTGACTATGATGATGTCACGACTTCAGCTGGAGGGCAGGAAGTAACCATGCATTATGTCTCTATGGAGGAAACCATTGAAGAGATTGTGTTTATTGTATGGATTTAGATCCAGTGTGGAAAGTTAGTTAAAAATGTACTGGAAGTGACCCGTATCTTAATGAGAAAATTAATGAGTTTGAAAGAAACCAAAGATTTGCCAACAATGGAGGCTGTGGTCCTGGTCCTGCACACATCCTACTACACCAGCAGCAGATCAATGTGTAGAAATATTTGGAGCAATAGAACTTTTTTGTCAGCGGGTGGTTCCACAACCTCGGTACCAAAAGGCTCAGTGATAATTATCGTTTGGTCTTCACCGGGGTGAGTGTTTTATTTGTAAAAATGTAACATCCACATATCTTGATGTCACTGCATAAACCATATGACAACAGTGTAAACAAACATTTAACGACAACTTAATGATATACAGCACATCCACAAAGAAAGTTAGCTTGGAAACATACCTCTGACAAAGTGGTCGCTGCAGACACGGGTATTAGCATTAGCATTAGCATTAGCAGACTCTGCTCCTCCCCGTCGCAAATACAGATTTAAAAATCTGTATTTTACTGTGTTTTTCTGTGAGTTTTTTCCATTTCTCACTTTTGTGAACGGTAAATTTTGGTATGTTAAAAAAAAATTAGATTTTCCTTTTGTCAGAACGATTGGTGCAGCCGTAAACTACACTTTTTCTGAATTGAATACCCACTCGACTTCACTTCCTGCCCTCCATCTGAAAATCACGTGCTGATTATATAGCAATGGTACATCATGTGAAACCAACCCTTGTCCAACCATCTGTCCATCAATGCTTCTGTCTGTTCATCCATCCGTTTATCTCTCCACCCATCTGTCCATCCGTCCATCCAATTTTAAATTATGAAACATGTGGACCTACCTGCTTTAAAACTATAAACCTAAGTGGAAAAACAGTTTTAAGTACCTTTTTTTTTTTATTGTAATCACATCCCAACCTTTTTAGAATTGGACTTTAACCTGGACGACTTTCAAAAGCCACATTATGTAAATAAACTGTTTTATGCCTTTATATGAATTCACTCTTCACATTTGCGTTTCAGAAATTGTTGATGGAAATTTGTGAATATAAATTAAGTCCGAGCATCCTGACATTACCTCTGTCCTTGAACATTCAGCAGCTGCAGACACCCGACGGATGATACTAATGCCATCTCTAAGAGGAACAATGACCTAGAAAAATAAGGGTAACATCATCAGCATATAGATGAACTGGAAAAACCACGTTGTACTAATGGTACTAATGGTTCACAAAGCACCTGTTCAACACGTGGATCATTAGAAACAAACTCGTTGAACTCCCGAAGTGCCAGGGCGTTTTCATCTGTGGTGTCTTTAAGATAGACTTTGGCTTTAAACAGCGAGTTGTCCACGCAAATGACTCCTCGCAATCTTAGGAGGTTGTTGTCCAGGATAAAGTTGTAGTAGTTGATGTAATTCCTCTTGTCAGCATCAATGAAGACCATGTCAAACTGTTGTCCCGCAGCAGCCAAGTCCTAAAAGGTCAGACTGTTAATAGTAAACTAGACATGTGGCTCATGGGTCCGAAAATTAAATGCCCCCGACGACCTTTGGTCTATGTTCACATGACACTAGTAAAGACAAGGAAAATAAGATATACAAACATGTCATTCTGAGACCCAGCAATACAGTTTTGTCCTCTGTAGGGGACAAGAGTTTCACAGCATTACTTTAAAAAAAAAAAAAAAAAATATATTCTATTTAAAAAAAAAAAAAAACAACACACAACTAAAAACCATATCTGAAAAATTTTTTGCATTATGTTTCCCAAAAAACAATGTCATGTAAAAAACTACGAAGCCAAGAAGTGGTGCCAGGAACAATAAGCCCCGCCCTTGCAAACATTTAACCTGATTTAGTCCATCTATTACACTGCTCTACAATGTTTTAGAAAATATCTGCTTCAGACATTAAATGTACTAAATATTACATACTTTAATAAGATCAATCAGAAAACATGTATGTAACATGTAATAAATCAGAGTGAACAGTAAATATGAAACATAATGAACTGCCTTCCAGACCTTGTCTTTGTGACGTTGTCCTCTTTCTACTGAATCCGCTTCAAATCTGCTGCTTTTGTTTAGTTATTGTTCTTCTATGGCGCTAACCAGAAGCATGCTAAAGGGGTGTTTAGCACCACCTAGCATCTGGGAATCCAACGTACCTCACCCAATAATTCAAATTTCTCCAGTAAATGTAAACTTACATTTCTGGGAAACTCCAGTTAAGTTCCTTAATTGTACTGAAGCAATAATTTGAATTTCTAAGTGCATGTAAACGTACTGAGTGTTTTATAAAGGTTATGCAATTAAAAAAAAACACTTTACAGACACGTGGGAAAAAACATTAACATTCTATATATTTTCTTTTTGACCGTTCATAATGAAGGTGCCTCAAACACTTCACATCTGCTGCCTGAAGGCCTTTCTGTTCCTTTTTAGGACAGTTTTCTCACCTTTAACGTGTCAAGGGCGGAACCAGTTATCACTCTAATTTTCTTGCCATGTGGAGACTTGTCAAAGACGGGCTGAGCGAATTCTCGGAGGTATGGCTCTAACTCACAGGTGACCACGCAGCCGTCTTCTGGAAGCCCTTCAGCCATGGACAGAGCTCCGTAACCCGTGAACATGCCGATCTCCAGAATCCTTTTGGCTTGACTCATGTGGACCAACATTTTCAAGGTCTGGCCTGCCAACAAAAGTGAAAAACCTTAAATAACATCCCATTCAAAATGTCACCGGATGCACAGCGTAGTGTGTGTGAGACGGTGGATCAATGTGTTTATGTAAACCTGTACAGTGTGTGTGTGTGTGTGTGTGTGTGGGGGGGGGGGTTAGAGTTTATCTTACTGTAAAATGTGTTGCGTTATTGTTGCATGTGTTATTTATATTTTGTGCCTTGAAGTAAACGAAAAGAAAAAAATATGTTTTCATAGGCTTTTGATTGTAAGTAAATGAGAAGGGGGGAAAAAGATTTTAAAAATGTGTTAAAAAAAAAAGTCTGAACTTTGTCTACTTTTCCTAAAATGTAACCAGATCTATTCTGGGTCACTGGCAATCTATAAACACAGGTTGGTATACATTCATCCAATAGTTTTGCTGATACAGACATTTTAAATATTGTCCTCTATATGTAAATGGGGAAAAAAAAAGATGTTAAAAACTCAGATTTTTTTTTTTTTTTTTACTTGGACCTACTTTTTCCAAAATGTAATAAAATATAGTCTGGGTCACTGATAATCTATAAACCAAATGCTGTATGTATTCAACCACCAGTTTTACTGCCAAAGTGTTAACAACAACAACAGACCCAGCCCCTCACAGACATGTCACCTGGTTTGTAATTATTTCTTAGAATTGTGAAAACACATTTTTGGTGACCTTTGACCTTTGACTTGCATTTCACCAACATTGAATTGTATCTATTCTGGACAACCTTGCACCTTTGTTGAAAATTTCATGGAAATTGAGTAGTTTTTGCATAAAGTTGCTGACAAACAAACAAACAAACAAACAAACAGAACCAAAAACAATACCCTTACCTCCCCTTTGAGGGTCAGGGTAATAAAACCAACCTTCTACGTGTCCGGTGATGCACTCCTTAGGAAGCCGGAACATGGTCTTTCCTTCTTTATGCACCTGATCCCAGTCATGTGTAATGGATTTTCTACATTTAAAAGCACAGATGTTAACAGCTTTTCTTCTGTTTTTTAATCTTATAAAACATTCATCACTGTTAAGTGGTGTGGACATACTGGTAAAGCTCTGCCAGAGGTTGGCTTTCCTGTGTGGTCATTCTCTCCAGGTATTCATCCAGACCACTAGCGATGTCCAAAGCATCCTGCAGGTAACTGGTCAGCTCTTTGGAAATACCACCGGTTGCTGTGGCAACATCTTTGGCCTTTTTTAGAAGATCCACAAGAAACTCCACTGGAGTATCTGGAACTAAAAAAAGAAGATGAAGATGATGATGATGATGATGATGATGATGATGATGATGATGATGATGATGATGAAGATGAAGATGAAGATGATGATGATGATGATGATTTCGAAAAGCCACAACTCTGACAATGTTTAAGTCTAATCTGAATATTTCTTTGTAACTTTCTATATGGTGACTGAAATGTTCTGCACTGTATTCACTATCGATGAATGGTTTATTTTTTTTTTATTATATTTAAAACACACATAAGGTCCATCAAGCTAAATAAAACAGTCAGGTAAGTTAGTCAATTGAACGTCATTGAACATGTTCACGATAACTCTCACCTTTGTTCAAATGTAAATGAACATTTTCACAACTACTGCACTCCGAGAGCGCAGACCTCCGCAAAGTAGCACCAGTCTGCCAAGGTTTGGATCTGGATGTTTGTAACCGATTTATTTTATCGGTCATTAACAATCCCTTAGAGGGTTTACAAAAATTCTAAGAAATCCTCGGCCCCGTTGTTGAGATATGGCCATTTCAATATTCAACCACATATGACGACGACCAAATGTCACATGTTAAATGTAATGTTAAATATGAAGCATAAGATATTGTCAGATTTAACAAAATATGTCAATAATCCTGCTTTAAGGTGAAGGCCATAAATTTTGAAAATATCCCATTCACTTCATCTCATATGATGTCAAAACATGACATCATCGAGCCTATTGGTGTTATGTCATCTCATGTTTTGAAGGAAAGAATAAGTGAATGCAAAAAGCCATATGATGCTATCTTGTCTGGATTTTGAGATGTCACCACTTATGTGTTTTAGCTGTTGACCTTTGACCTTTATAGCTCAAAATGTAATGGTTTTTTCCTTCACGCATTATCAATCATCTCTGAAAGTTTCATCAAAATCCATCCATAACTTTTTGAGTTATCTTGCTAACAAACAGACAAACAAACAAACGAGGTAAAACATAACGTCCTTTGCTGAGGTAATAACTCCCAACCGTGTTGAGTTGTAACAAAACACACTCTTATTCTGTTAAATCAAACAGTGTATTCACAATAACTGTCAAAATTGTTCAGTTATAACATGAAACATACAAAATGATACACTCACTTTTTCAGTTCAGTCTTTATACATACACTATAATATTATGGTGAAGTACAATATGTTTTACTCCACGCCATGAGCGCTGTGTATGACACAAAAAATTGCTTCCAAGTCACTAAGAACGACCAGAATGAATCCATATACAAGGTGTTCTGGATTATAAGGCCCACTGTCATAATTTGAAAAACTTAAAGGCGTTTAAGTGCATCTTATAGTCCAGAAAATACAATATTAGATTTTTAAAATGCTATATTTAACACATAAAGACCACGTGGCAGTCCCCAAATTATTATTTCCTCTCTATTTAACCTTTGTGATGGGTTTTATCACCATTTATTACAAAATTATCCTGTCTATTTAGATTTAAAAAAATTTAATTCAGATATTTCCCTGTAGATTTTAAATAAATCCTCAGATTAAATTTGGGGGTTACTAGATTACAAACAAAAGAAAACTGAAGAAAAAGTGACTTTTTCAGCAAAGATATCAATAACTGAATAAGAAAACGTGTCCATCCACTGTCATTGATCCAACTCCATGTTACAGCAGATGTCATTTCCATGGTAACTACAGAACCTTTGAACATCCAAATGAGCCATATCTGATGACCATGAAAAACTGTAATGACAGGATTAGTGGATTAATTGATTTAAACGTTTTACTTCAGTTGATAATTGCCACAAGCTGTGTGGTCTTTTACCGTTTTAATCCTTACTTCTGTCTATGTATATATAAATATATTTTATTTTGTAAAACACTGAATATGAAGTTTGCTATACAAATATACTTGTTTTGCTTGTTATATTATGTGTTTGGTTTATTTACTTGTTGATTTTTAGGGGGGAAAATTTTCCTTGATTCACTTGGATTTTTGGTTTTGGTTTGTTTTTAAGTTACAGATGTATTTCTTTGTGTATGATTTTGACTTATTTTCCTGTCTCACATAAGTGTGAATATTTTCAAAATTTATATTTTTCTCTGCATAAGGATATTTTAATCGTATATTTTATCAGTAACAAACATTTTATTCCGGATGTACAGTATGTATACATTATATTATTGTATGAACTGGTTTTCTTTGCATTATTTGAGTCTGAAAACACCTACATTTTTTTTTATTCTGTCCATGTGTCTTGTTCTGGAAATACATGCTCTTAATACGATTTTTATTTGAAATTCGGGAGAAATGTTGTTCGTACACATATCTACATACTAATACTAACATATCTATACGAAGTAAAATTACAGAAAGGGATAATTTTGCAGTGGTCTCTTATTTATTTCCAAAGCTGAATATCCACTGCTGTCTGTCCCATTGAAGAACATGACAGCACTTGAACCACGTGATCACATCAGAACTATCTTTTGTAGGGTTCTGGGTCAAAGTTTAGACGCGTTCTGACACAGTCTAC
Organism: Siphamia tubifer; assembly: GCA_020466265.1. Lineage (NCBI taxonomy): Eukaryota > Metazoa > Chordata > Actinopteri > Kurtiformes > Apogonidae > Siphamia > Siphamia tubifer. Next base: position 48,521,196 of record CM035787.1, read on the forward strand.
TACCTCTAATCTGATTGACACGGTAAAATATTAGCCTACTAAATATAATCAGATATAAAAATGTAGGAAATAAAGCTAAACACGGAAAAGTTTTATCATTATGACGCGTGATTTGGAACCTAAAGCACACAGCGATCAATTAAACACAATGCTTTTTAATCGCTTATACTTGTACCTGTACAGTGGTAAACAAGGTCGAATGTATCCTGGGTTTATTTCTTAAAATGTTAACAGATTTATTACAGCCAATATTCAGTGACAGTCTTACCTTTATCGGACAACATGGTGCGTAATGGTCGTGCCAAATGGAGCAGCTGAAGGGAAGGAAAGCTGCTTAAACTGGAGCACAAGCAGCTGCAACTTAACAAAACACGCCGAAAAACGTATTGTCCAACCTTTTTCCGACCCCACAGACGTGACTTTACTCAGGGCGTGGAAGACACTAACAACGACCCTGGCATCACCCAAACACATGTGTTAGACGCGGCTTCCTAACACTTGTTGTCAGAGCTGTTTTTGGCTTTCAGGGGTGGAGGCCCCTATGCAAGTTGGTGCTATGTTGCCAAATTGCACAAGCAAAAATAGCCCAGTCACGATAACCTCTCAAATTAAAATTAAACATCTCAAGATGAGTCACTCGGGTGAGATAACTAATAGAAAGACATTGCAGAGTGTCGACCTCCACTTTACGAGGGGTGTTCACATTACATGTCTATGTGTACAGACTTTTATTCTGTAGTATAGAAAACAACAGCGTTAGATGTTTGCATCATTTGACTCAATAATTAATTATTAGATTTAAGGGGTCTTTTACACGAGGAAGAATGCAACCGCGCCGTCGGGGTCTGAAAATGCAAAAAAATAAAAATAAAAAAATGAAGACTCCTTGTAAGGTCCCGATCCATCCCGCCTGCGTGACCCGTTCTGCGCATGCGCAAATCGTCAGTCTCCACCTCTTCCGGGAGGCTCATGGGGCCTGAGATCGAAAAATTCAGGAATGAGAAATAAAATGCTAAATTCATATCTGGTTTGCCATGTTCCCTGAATCACACACATGTTTTACCTCATAATAAACGATAATTATTGATGTGTGTTTAAACTGCTTCTGTTAACCAACGGCTGATTCATTTGCGAGTAAAACCCGTTAATAATTTGGACTACATGCCTGGCGCGTATATGACGTCACCACAGATTCCACACCATGGTTGAGCGGGGTGTGACGTCACATACGCGACGCATTGTAGTCTCTTATTAATCCCACATAAAAACCTAACGTCACGTTTTCTTCCTATCAAAAACGGACGGTCGTCATATGCCATATCGAATATTTCGCATTAACCGCTATCATATGTGAATTTCAGAGCACCTGTCAAACGGAAACAGAAATTAGCTTCACTCGCTCCATTCACTCACATTCATTTTTTTGCGGACCGGAAGGCAGGGATTTGAGAATACAGTTTCATCAGTAAGACAAGTAGCTCTCTGAATAATTCTCTCGCGCCACCCTAACGAATAAAAAAACAGCACACCTGTGAACATTAAATACATAATGATTGGACACAGACCCCATAAAATATGCACATATGGAGGGATTGCCATCGATTTCTCTGCAAAATTTTCTGACGTGTGACGATTCATAACGGCAGTGTTAGGCTAATGCTAATGCTAACTTGCCGTAGACACACTGTTGTCTGCCTTACACGGCGTAAAATGACCCCAAACTTGTACTATTAGTTAACTAACTCTATTTGAAAATTACAGAAACAGTCAAGACAGAAGCACCTGTTCTGTCGCGTGTCTGCAAGTTTGAAAATGGTCGCTAGTTATTTACCTTATGTTGTCGAATTTTTGATTGGCATATTTTTCCAATCACCCATCAGGCTATTTTAAGGCACTATTGGCCGATTTAGATCAGCAGCCGGTCGATCGAGGTCTAGAGACATAGGTTAAGGATTTCATACTGGATTGGAATAAAATAATTGCATTGAAACTCACCTTGGATATGCACAAGCATCAACTTGTTAGGGACTCTCCACAGCTTAACTCCACTCACCCACCCTGACAAAAAATAATTACAGGCTTCCAACCTTTTATAATCCTTCAGAGATTTTCCAATGAAATGGGATTGCTGATTTACGAAGTAGTTATACAGGTCGTGGTAGGCGAAGTCTGGCAAGTTACATGGATGACAGTTGTTCAGGATGTGAAGAGACTCGTGGGTAAACTGTATGGATCCTGCACTGCGGTAACTGAACACTTTTCAACATACCCTTTATTTAAGTCTTCCTCTAAATGTGCCACGTACTTAGACAGCGCTGTGCTAGCTGATTCACTGCTCATTCTCGATAACATTCACTTGAGTATACATTAACTGATCAACACGCTGGCTTTGTTATGCCGTCCAACATGTCGATGTAAACAAGCGTTGATCACGTGACTGCATGAAGTCTATAGCAAGTAACAGCCCATCTTACTGTGCACCAGAAGTGGTAATAGTCCTCACATTCTGTTCTTAAGTAGAAGTACAGCTACTTGTGTGAAAAAATACTCTGGTAAAAGTAGAATTACTGATTAAACTTCTTTACTTAAGTAAAAAAAAAAAAAAAAAAAAAAAAAAAAAAAAAAAAGTACAACTCCTCAATTGTAATAAAGTTAAAGGGTAAAACTGTTTTGTTTTGTTACAAATGAAATAATACTTATTTTAGCAGGAAAAATCTGAAAAGGTTCAAAAGTATCCAAAAATGAATCCATTGTGCGTAAAAGTGGAGATGCGCATAGGGATACAATCTGCCAGTTGGTTGGAGTGTTTCAGATGCCTGGAATGCCTTAGGTAGCTAAATGTAGCTGTGGTCTGCAAAAGAAAAGTTAAGGATGGACACAGTAACATACACTGCAAAAATGTAAACCTTAGCAGAGGTGGGAAGTAACTAAGTAGAAGTACTTCAATACTGGACTTAAGTAGTTTTTTAAAGTACCTGTACTTTACGTATTTCTTTTTCAGACAACTCTTTACTCTTTCCAAAATCATTTTAACATGATCCATTTCATAACTGCAGTGGAATTAAACATTTTTTTTATTTGTCTAATGTAGTGGAGTAAAAGCAGAAACTTCAAGAAAATGAAAATAATGTTAAAAAAAAAATAAAAAAAAATTAAGCACAATGATCCTTAAAATTGCACCAAAGTACAATTTTAGATCAACGTGTATGTCTGCCCCCCCCCCCCCCCAATCCAGGGGGGACAAGGTCGCTTGTGGGTCCAGCTGTCTTGGGTGCCACATAAGCATTTAAAGTATTCATGTAAAAATGTTATACATTGTACATGTTGTGCATTGACACGGTTTTCATGAATGGAACAAATAAATGAATGAATATAGACAGTGATTTGGATTTTCAGATGAGGCTATAGTCCACAGCAGCTGTAGGGGGGTCCTAGTGGTTCTGTGGGACCCTATGGAATTGCATAGTCTGCGTATTGCAAGAAATAGCCCCGCTTACTACAAACAACAATAAATACACTGCTCTACAAATTTTTTGAAAGAAAGTATCTTCATCAGACATTAAATGTGCTAAATCTTAATACTTTAAGAAAATGAATCAGAAAACAAATGACTTTAGTGCTGGTTAGTTCATGTTTTTAATATAAGTATTTGATGGTGTGTTATTCCACATGCTGGTTTATGTACATGTATACAATGGATTTGTAAACATTCTACTCGAAAGAACCTGTAAAGTGAATGGATCATAATGTGCAGACAGTGTTTTAAAGTAGATCTGACACCAATATTCCTTTAAACTGAAACTTATTCTCTTGTTCATTCTAAGAATTTTACATTTTGACCCAAGTCTTATATTGGAAACTTGAGGCAACCAGTATTTAAAACTTGAGTTTACTTTATCAGTAACAGTAACATACATGTGGTCAAATTCCTGGAAACATTTGACTTGCAGACCAGTATAATTGACAAATGGAAGCTAACAATAGCTTTTTATTCTTCAAACAGCCACTGTTTGGGAGGGTGAGTCAATCTGCAGTTTCACCACTACCAATGGTTATGGACTGAAGCAATTAAAGCAAATTAAACCATACAGCGACACACATTATTATTATAACTGCATAAAGAAGCACTAAGAGTCACCAAAGGCAAATGTCAAATCAGTGACAACTAAACATGCTTGTTAAATGAAACAGATGAAGTCATATCCAAAATTAGGTCTTCATGCTCTTTTACTTGTTTCAGCTATTCACTGAGGTTTCCTGTGTCTTTGCAGATGGCCTTAATGAAACACAGAGAGCTCTTTGAGATCCTAGAGAAACATGGTCAGTTGCTGTTGGATACAAAATTCCAGTCTGACAACAGTGTATTTGGGAAAAACAACTCACATGCTGTTTTAAGATCAACTCGTATATCCATCACCACCAAACTGGAGGAGCTCACCCCTAATCGTTGGGAAGATGACCTTAATAGACTGGTGGACTTTGGTCACCTCATCTGACCAGCACTGGAGATGGTAATCAATCCCTCTGTATTTCAACCTTTTTTTAATATCCGTTATCAGAGCCAGAAATGGCAGCAAGTGACCCAGTTCCTTTTTATTCTCTCCCAGTACCTAAATATATGTTGCATATTCTATATTGGAAAAGTGATAGAAAAAATATTTATATATTTATATATCATAGTACATTTAGAGCACAAGGACATTTCTAAAAAAAAAAGACATGGATGTGATAGGGAGAACAATGACTTTTCTTAGTTGACTCCACATTTTCATTGAACTCTGTAAACTAGTAAATCTAATATCAAAATGCAGATATCCATTTGATTAAAGAGATCCAAGTTGAACATAAAAAAGGTATGTTTTAAATATTTTGAATTTCATACAGAGTCTTGGAAGGAAAAATCAGTGATATGGATGTGACGCAATTCTGTGATGGATGAAATATCTGTTCTTTAAATCAACAATTTAACCACTATAAGCAGTTATTCATACAAAAAAACAATGAATATTAGTTACAATTTTCTTTAAGTTCTTAAATAAGCGTTATGCTGGTTGCTGTTTTATTGATTTCAACATAAATGTCTGCTATAGTGGCTTCAATTTATTTTAACTATTTAAAATCAATTGGTCTTTTTTTTATTACAATTTATATGACAAAATGGTTAAACTTATTTACCTCTGTAAAATATAGGCCTAGACGATATTTAAAAAATAAATTGTTATATGTTACTTTATTTTTTGAGGGTGAGTTTGATATTTACATGGAATTGCTCAAAATAAGAATATACATAATGAGAAGAATATACATAAAATACACAGTAGCTCCAACAAGTGTAATTACAAAATATCTGTAAATTCAATTAAATACAAATACAGTGAATCCTTGTAAATATGTACAAACACAATGATTAAATGCCTCCAAATGTATGAGGATCATAAAGACATTAATCAACCCATTTTAAAGAAAGACAAATTCATACTAATACAATAATCACGTTTCTACAAGTCACATGCAGCCGTTTGTCATGACATTTTAAGTTAACTAAACAAAAGATAAGGTGATTGTGCTACCTAAACCTTCTAGTGAGGCTCCCATGCATACATGCCTACAGATATCCCTAGTTTAGTGTCATACATTTATTTTAACAATTAAAGTCAATTTATTTTATTTACAATTTATATGACAAAATGGTTAAACTTATTTACATCTATAAAATATATGTTAGGCCTAGATGATATTTTTCCAAATAACTTTATTGTATTATATGTACATATAATCTTCTGAAGTTATCTCAAATGTTCTCTTTTTTTGACACAGAAGGTCATCCTGTCTGTACTGCAAGGCGAGACTGTTCACATCAATATGTCTTTACATGGTTTATGTGTCTCATGAGAGTGGCCTATTGACAGAAAATGATAAACAGTGGATAAAAGGCTGCATGGTGGGTGTGGAGCTGCCAGTCTGGCACCTGACGTGCACCATGGAGCTCATCCAGATGGTTCTGTAAGACAGACTGAACTGGTCAGAATGCCTCACCCAAACACATCAGGACCACCAGTATCAGCAAGTAAATAATTATAAACAGTGTAATGTTTTAACTGCAAATATCAAAGAGTTATCTGTCAGAATATACCGTATTTTTCACACTACTGCTTTTGTTTGTTTGTTTTTTCACTTTGGGCAGGGTCGTCATTTATACTCTGGAGTGACTTATAACGCATTATTATATAATTTTGCATGGTATTTTCACACTTACCGCCACAAGAGGGTGCTCTTGACAGGAGCATGTCCTTTATCCTATGGGGAGGCTAAGTCACGCCCTTCTACTTCCGGTCCATGGGTGCTTAGCTCGCAAATAATATAATGGGAGTGAATGGAGCAAGTGAGGCTAAATTCTGATTCCGTTTGACAAGTGCTCTGAAATTCACACATGATAGCTGTAATGTTTAATACAATTTTATTTTGAAATGCTCAGAGCACCGGAAGTAGTAGAGCTACAGGATGTAACTTGGTACAGGTAATTGAACAAGACGAAGTAAAGCAGCAGTCTGACCGAAGCCCATATAAACAAGTTCACGCCACAAACCCTGGGTGCCGCCATTACTATCCAGATATGTAAGCTACTTCCGTCCGGAAGATACGAACAGACTTCGATTGCTAGCGTTTTGTGAGCTATAATGTCCTGGGAACATAGTTTTAGTACTTTGTCTGTAAATGGAGTTATTATCCCCCACCTGGATGTGGTGCAGACCTGGAGGATAATATGACGACGTGACCCAACGTAACGTACAGCAAGATTTGTGCGTATTTCATGGACTCCATTGCAAAAGACAGAAAAGCTATGGACAATCTGACAGCCTCTGAGGAGTATCAGTATCTGCATTTAAGCACTAATATATAATAATAATTGTACTCTGTCTCTCTCATACACACACACAGAGCTGCCAACTCCATGAGGGTAAATACAGGACACTATGGCGAATCCTATCAGATTTACAGATCTCTTTTTTATGTAATCATTAATGGCAAAATAAGAATTTCGTCTCGCTTAAGTTCAGCTCAATACCGGACGTAAGTTTGTTTTTTTTTAATATGAGACGATCCCGTATTTTAAGGGACGTTTAACAACTCAACACACGGAGCACTGTAGGCGACCTGTCAATCAAACGAACACATACAACTCTACTGTCTATGAACATTAGCTTAGATGCTAATCAGCTGTTTTAGCAACACACCGGTGGCAACGTTAGTGTAAGACAACTTCACAATTAACAGTATTGACGGTTTCATAATTAAAGCTTTCATTTCATAGCTAAAGTTGCTGAACTTACCATCAGATTGAAGTTTAAGTCACTTTGGGGAAATAGTTAGTAGTCAGCTGGGTGAGAAGTAGCCTCATCGGCTGTGTAAGGCCAGTGTATCCCAAAAATAACTCTGGAAACGGGTTATCCTTGGTTGGTATTTTGTCCACAAAGTGATGGGAACACAGAAAGACATTGCGTGGTGGATTCTTTATATTTAATGCTTTCATTCAGGCGTGTGGTTCAGAGTCCGTTGCGAAAATATGACAACAAAGGAGGGCATGGACATTGGCTCTTTGTAGGAGGTTTGTGGTTAAAACAGTCTCTGTCTAACCACTCGTTTAGCTGTTTTCTTGAGCTTCTACATCCAACGATAGTTCCCGAACCACTTTTCCGCTTGTCGTTGTCCATATTTTTTCCTGACTAAATCACGGTGTTAACATGTAAAGTGAACCGGATGCTGCCAAAAAGGAAGTGAACAGCATAATCAGGAAGTAAACCGGAAACGGGTCGTGAACTTGTCTATATAAACTGTTTCTGATGATTATTTTGACTGAGATACAGTCACTACAATAGCGGTTAATGATAAATATTTGATGTGGCATAGGCAGACCACCCGTACTTTTCAAATAAAGTTAGTTAACTAATGGTAGAAGTTTGGGGTTATTTTACGCCGTGTAAGGCAGACAACAGTGTGTCCACGGCAAAAAAAAGCATTAGCATTAGCCTAACACTGCTGCCACAAATCATCACACGTCAGAAAATTTAGCTGAGAAATCAATGACAATTCCTCCATATGTGCATATTCTATTGGGTCTGTGTCCAATAATTCTGTATTTAATGTTCACAGGCGTGACTTTTTTCCATTCCTCTGGGTGGCGCGAGAGAATTATCCAGAGAGCTACTTGTCTTTTCTGTGGCAACTGTATTCTCAAATACTTGTCGGGGTGCCCTTCTACTTCCGGTCCATGTGTGCTTAGCTCGCAAAAAATGGGAATGGAGTGAATCAAGCAAAATTCTGATTCCATTTGACTAGTGCTCTAAAACTCACATATGATAGCAGTTAATAAGAAATATTTAATGTGGCATATGGAGACCACTCATTTTTTAGAGGAAGCAAATGTAATGTAATGTAATTATCGCTTATTATGAGGTACAACATGTGTGTGATTCAGGTCACATGACAAACCAGATACCATTTTAGTATTTTATTTCCCATTGAATAACATTCAATAATTTTCCGATCTCAGGCCCCATGAGCCTTCCAAAAGAGGCGGAGACTCCCCATAGTTATAGTTTTATCTCATAATTTTGACTTACCTTAATGCACCTTATAAATGAAAAACCTTCATAAAAACCATTCATTGACAGTGCATCTAATAGTCCAGTGAACCTTATAGTGTGGAAAATACAGTAATTCCATCATGTATTTCAGTCTAATACAGTGATTGACTGTAAACTATTGGGGCAGGGTCCTAAATGGACATGGGTAGGAACACAGTAATTGTTTTTACTGCACTTTTGTTTTGCTTTACTAGTAAGTTTTGCAGTTATTGTACAAACACCCACCAATTTTCTCCAAAACGACAGACATTTGAGGTGAGATATTTTATTAAATGACAAAGAATGATTTGAATGTTGCAAAAAACACAATAACAATTTTTTTGCCAAAAATGCAGTTACTGCCTTTTTGCTTTTGTAGGGCAGTGTAGTAATTCCATTTTATTATGTGTCACAGTATTATATTCATTACCGGAAAAATACTGAAAATACTGTTCATATGTGAATCAAACTGAAATGGAAAGTCCTTTTTGTCAAATAATTTTGGGTTGTATGGCTTGTTAGAATGATGTATGATTGTCATTTGGTATATTTTTATATCCTCAGTGTCACGTTCTGATTTGGTAACAGTTAAAATGTGACTGTAAAGACGTCAACTTCATTAAATAATCGTGGTGATCAAACCAAACAGTGAATGTGTGTGTTCATAATAGGCTGAACCGAGACATTTACAGGCTATGGCTGGGATTTTTTTTTTTTTTTTTGCTGACTTTCACCAACTTCATTTCATACAGCTCGAGGCCGGTCCAGAATTAGACTCAATATGCTGAATATCTTGGGAAACACACTTCATAAGCAACATTAATCGATTCTTTTCTGGCCAGTTACGGCAGCAGAACAAGCACTGAGTTAAGCTAGTATTAGCCTGAAACTGTTGAGTGCACTGTAATTAGTACAAACTAGACCAGCTGATCATATATTAATATTCAGGTAATGTTAGAAAGAATATTACCAGCTTTTTATTATTATATTCTTTATTATATTTTATGAAAGGAAGGAGTGTCAATGGAAGGGTATAGAAAATAAATGAGAGTTTGTGTCTCCCTGTGGTCAAATATTTATATTAATGATTGAATGATTCCTTATTTATTACATTAAATACTCTAAAACTACATGATATTGTGGACTCTAATACTCTCATTATATTGTATAAAGCTCATGATCACATGCTTCCTACAGTTTACAACAGATGTTTCAGCTGAGAATTAGTGACTGTAACTTAAGGGAAATTTATAGGAAATTGAAGTGTAGAACTAATTCAAAAAGCCAGTGTATCTTTGTCAGGGGTGTATATCTGTGGTGGTACGCTTCATATATGGTGGATATAATGGATTTGTAAATATTCCACTAGAAAGAAAGAACCTATGTACTCAAATGTCATTTTAAAACATAGTGTATAAATATTGGGATCCTGCTGCAAGGACATTTTAACGAAAAATAAATAAGTAAAAATCAACATATTGCAGTGTAGCAGTTATTCCTTATGCAGCCAAAATAATACATAAGAAACAAGAGCTGTCAAAATGTATGCATTAACGCAGATTAACCCATCATCATAATTAAAGTGATTAAAAGTTTTAACACAATTAAATGGAACAGTTGTTTACAGTTGTTTTGTTTCAGCTGTTGAATAAACATGTTAATTGCATATATATTGACATTTTGTCATATTTTTAGGATATTTTATCACATTTTTTGGTGTTTTTTTCTGTACTTTAGAAGAGTTTTTGAATGTTTTTTTTGTTTGTTCTTCATCACTTTTGTGTAGATTTTTGCACATTTTGTATTTTTTGGTGTTTCTTACTGTATTTTGTGGAAAATTTGAGAATGTAAACAGACAGAGAGACAGTTGAGTTTTGATGGAGTTTTCCCTTCCAGCTAAAAAACAACACTTTTAGTTTCTGCTAACACTTTAGCTAAGGCATCTCCCAGTTTGGACACACATGCAGATATATTCATTTCTTTCATGAAAAATGAAATGCAATTAATATGGAGTAAAAATAAATATTTAATTATAATTAATCGAAAGCAACCCTGTGATTAATCTGATTAAACATTTTAATCATTTGACAGCCCTAAAAAAATCTATACATTCTATTTATTTAACTGACCACAGATGAGTGGATATTATAATCTTGTCTTACCATAAATAAATGCAAAAATATGTGATATATCTTTAATATACAACACATTTCAACATTATTTTACAATATCCTAAAATTCAGTTTATATACATGACAGTGTAATAATCAGAGCAATAAACTCATATAAAAGGTCTGATATTCAATATATCATCCAAATGTTTCATATGGTACCAGTTGAACATGACAAATATTCCATGACAGTTCATTTAGCCAACACTATCTACTTATATTTACTTTATCCTAATTCAAGTGTCACCAGCTCTGCAGTGTGTTCCAAATCGGGCACATCAGTAGCCTAGCCACGCTATCCCCATTCATTACATGTATAGGTCCAGGAACGCTTCATAGTCCTGGGAGGCGGGGCTAAAAGGTGGTCCTTCTGTATGCAATAGGACGGTACTAAAACCAATCAGCGTAATCTTTATGATGATGTAGTTAGAGCGCTGGAAAGTTCACAGAGGAGTCCGGAGAAAGTTAGGAATGACTAAACGAAATGGTGGAATATGGAGCTTAACGACTGTTGTTGCTTTTGTTAAAAATAATTTCAATATTGCTGCCGTTTTCTCACATTCTTCACTCATCTTATAAAAAAATCGCCACCCAGTCAGCAGCCATCTATCGTTGTTGTTGTTCTTCTTCTATGGTTGTCTCTGGTTGTTTCTCTCCAAATCGTCGCAGCGTCACTTTGTTACGCCCACCCTCTGACTCTATATTTCACTGTGATTGGTCGGACAGTTTCAGGGAAATCTAGCCAAATGTTACATTGAGCGTAACTAGACTACTACGGTAGCAAATTAGATTTGCTGCCGCTAGGAGTGTCCAGCAAGGCTAGGCTAGCACTTCGAATGCTTCATTTGCACCAGTAGCAAAATGCAGTGCCCTTCAAGTACCCGGATGGTCAAGTTGTGGAACCAAAGAGGGTGGAACCATGGATACTTCTTGCACTACATGGATATCATTTTTCTACGTAGCAGAAAAGTTCTGTAGCTTCCCGATCTGCACAGCTACATGATGGTAGATGCTAGATTGGATCAACCGGTTGGATGGAGGACGGGACTAGGGTCTAGGGTCTGGACGCTATGGCCTGAAATATAGCACTCAGATGCATCGCAGTCCCGTTGTAGGAACCCAATCTGTACCACGTGCACGATTCGTTCTGCACATGCGCATAATAACGTAGGGGGGAAAATATGTTTTTAATTTATTAATAATAGCCCCGGCAAGGAAGTATTTGAGGATATGTTTCGTCAGTAAGACAAGTAGCTGTCCGGATAATTCAATATTACATGGTGTATGAAAAGGAGAGGACTTCATGGAGTGTGTGACTTGGTACACACCCATGGTCTTGGAGAGTTGAGCCATTATTCTGTATGTTATGTTTCCCTCTTCCAGAACACATGATGGTCACTATCACTCATCTGCAGAGTTTGATGATTATCTGAATCAGGTGTGTTGGAGAAGGGGTACATCTAAAATATATAGGATAGTAGCTCTGGAGGACCGTGGTTGGCGACCAATTCATGTATCATTCGTTCATTCGTTTTTCAAAATAAAACAAAAAATAAGACAATGATAAAACAACTACTTCTTCATTATTATTTGTTTTCAAAACCAAAATGAAAAAAAAACAGATAGTGATGTGTTTTTTCAGTTTTCCTTTTTGTGTTTAAATTAATAATAGAAAAAAACAGGTAATGGCTGTTGCCCGTTTGGCCTGAAGCAAATCGAGTAAACCAGAAATGAATCTTAACAACTGAAAGAAAAATGTCCACTAGACTTGAAGATTATTATGGTCTGATATGACATCAATTTTCTCCACTGTCATATCTTCAGGTCTTAAGGTGACCCTCTTAGTTTCCCCAAATAGGACGTAGGTTTACATCTTTGTCACTGCGGGTCAAGTCATTTCCGGTTTAGTCAAAATGCTTCAAGTCGAAATTGGATAAAATGGAAAATGGACGTTATCCATTTTTTTCCATTATTCATTTAAACATAAAAAAGGAAAACTAAAAAAATAAACGCATTATTATAATTTTTTAAACAAATAATTAAGAAACGACTTGTTTCATTGTCTTATTTTTGCTTTTATTTTGAAAAAAAATGAATGAATGAATGGTACACAGAGTGTGACACCTATCCTGATCGCTTTCTTTATCTTTGGTGCACAAATATGTTATTTTATTACATTATACAGTGGTGGAAAAAAGCTTTTGAACATCCCATGTGTGTGAAATATTAGATTAAGAATCATTCTTAAGTCACTGAAATCTGTACACTGGACTACAAGTAAAATGCTTCCAGAATAAAACTAATGAAATGTACCCATATGTGTCTTAAATGCTGTTTGGCTCAAGTCTGGGGTCAAAATGTGAAATTATTAGAATTAACAAGAAAATAGTTTTTACTCAACAGGAACATTGGTATCAGATCTAAAACACTGTCTGCACATTATGCTCTTGACACGCAGGAAAGTACAAGTTTTTATTATTTTACGTTAAATAATTGCCTTTTATGGAAACAGTAAAATGCAACAGTTTTGTCAGAGGATTTTTTAAAAATTTTATGGAATGTTCTTTGCAGTGGACAACATTTTTTGTGTTTTTTTTTCTTCAATATACATTCACTTTACAGGTTCTTTCTAGTGGAATATTTACAAATCAATTGTATACATGTACATAAACCAGCATATATGTGGAATAACATACCATCATATATAACCAGCACTAAAGTCTTTTTTTTTCTGATTAATCTTATTAATATATGTAACATTTAACACGTTTAATGTCTGAAGCAGATACTTTCTAAAGAAAATATAGGGCAGTGTTACTCTGTATGGTTCCATTCTCCAAACCCACATGCTCCCTTCTGAGCATGCTCCGTTTCACAGAAGTCAAATAATGATAAAATGTTAGTTTCCTTTAACAAAGAAGTTCTGTGTTTGTCTGATTGTCTGTCTGATAGCAAGAGATGTATGGAAGGATTTTGATGAAATATTCAGGAAACACAAGGAACAGATTATTATATTTTGGTGGTCATCGCTGTGCTTCCTGAGTGCTTTTCTCATTTCCAATTTTTTATTTTTTTTAACCAATAAACATGAACACTGATTTGTGTCTGTCTGTTGCAGTCACATTTTTGAAATGCAAAAAAGATTATATATGATCACTTTTCAGATTGTGTACAATTTTAAGGGTGTCTGAAAATGTAAATTTTTTTTCCCACCACAAGTACATGTACATAATATTTTTGTACTTTGCATGATTACTCCAAGAAATGTCCTCTTTAGTACTGATAAAAATCTAAAACAAAATGAGCCTTTCAGTGAATAAAATAACAATAAATTAAGTATCATGGTAATATTATAATCTCTTTTATTTATTAAGTGTTGTAATTGAGACCGAGGGATGAAAACCGTGCACTTTTACTTCAGTGCGATGGAGTAAATGGGATTTAACTCAACACTGGGGGAGGGGTGAAAATAACTTCTACTCCTTTTTCTGAATAACTTGAATTCAGATGTATCTCAAACTGACCAGAAAAGTGGTGCTATGACTTAACTCCACTTCCATCATCCACCTGATTATTTGGCTTTTTTCAAGTCACTTTTCAACCGTAGATGCCTGGGTGAAGGGCTGCTACACATGGAGTGTCCCTGGTTTCGGGGGGCGTGGAACCCCGCTAACAGCTCTGCTCCTTGTCTTCCATACTGGAGCTGGAACTGTGGTGACTGCCGCCGTGATTGGATCCATCAGGGGACATGGAGGACAGCAGGGGGTCACTTGGGGAAATGGGCGACATGGTGTTGTCCCTTACCAAGTCCTTCATTTTACAGGTCCTGGAGGTTCTGTATGGGCCGGGGTCCCCGTCTGCAGGCATCTGGTCAAAGGTGATGGTGCCGTTGTTGAGGTCCAGCGTGGTGGGCGGGGACATGTCGGGCGGAGACGAGTGTTGGTAGAGATCTGAGGGGCAGTCGCCGAGGACGGGCTCCTGTTTTATGGCTCGGGCCATGAGCTCCGACGCGCAGACGGACGGAGACGATACCACTGTGATACCGTGAGCCCGGGCCTGGATCTCCAACTCCTACAGGGAAACACAAAACAACACAAGGAGATGAGAAAACAAGTTCATATCACCAGCGGAGAGAGCAGTGGTTCCCAACCCTGGGCCTCAAGTACCCCTAAAATAGAATAGAATAGAATAGAATAAATCTGTGTATAATCTGTTCGTTCGTTTTTCAAAATAAAACCAAAAGTAAGACGATGAAACAACAAGTCGTTTCTTCATTATTTGTTTCCAAAACCAAAATGAAAAAATAGATAACTATGCAGTTTTTCAATTTTCCTTTTTGCGTTTAAAAGAATAATGGAAAAAAAATGAATAACAGCCTTTTTCTCTTTTATCCAATTTTGACCTGAAGCAAAGTCCTGTAGCAAGTTGACTAAACCGGAAATGACTGTGACCCGCAGTGACAAAGATGGAAACCTACGTCCTATTTGGGGAAACTAAGCGGGTCACCCTAAGACCTGAAGATATGACCACTGAGAAAATGAGTGACATATCAGACCATAATGATCTTTAAGTCCAGTGGACATGTTTCTGTCGGTTGTTAAGATTTATTTCTGGTTTATTCAATGTGCTTCAGGTCAAATTTGGATAAAACAGGAAATGGCCATTATCCATTTTTTCTATTATTCATTTAAAAACAAAAAGGAAAACTGAAAAACAGCATCACTATTTTTTTCATTTTGAAATAATTTTCAATTTGAAATAATGAAGAAACAAGTTGTTTTTCGTTGTCTTATTTTTGGTTTAATTTTGAAAAATGAATGAATTGAATTGAATATAATTGAATTGACCTTTATTGATCCCTTACAGGAAATTAATTTGTAACAACAGCAGAGAAAATGGTGCAGTAACAAGCTGCCCCCTACAGGCGCCAGGTAAAATTTCAGTGAAGGAGAATGAATGGAAAAATGGTGGTGCACACTTAGCATTTAGCATTACACATTTAGCACAAAACAGATAACATGATACACAGATTACAATAGAAGAGGATAAGATTGCATAAAATAGGATAGCACAGGATAGAATAGAATAGAATAGAATAGAATAGAATAGAATAGAATACTGCCCTCATATCTTAGAAGTAGCAAAAAACACCCAACCTTGTGCTAAACAAAAAAAAATCTGCTTCTTCCATGTTTTGTTGTTGGTTTCATATGTACAATAACTACGTTAATTACAATTAATAAGGAGTGATTAGGAGGTTATTGAGAGAAAATGGTAATATACAGTCATCCAGAATGAGTGCTCTTTTTTTAAAAAAAAGGGTGCTTGTAATTTATGTGTGTGTGTGTGTGTGTGTGTGTAAATATACATAAATACATACATACACTGTAAAATCTAATACATTGATTTTACTTTGAAAAACTCAGGAAACAGATTGCCTCAAAATTTAAAAGTGAACAAATTTACGACTTTTAAGAATATACCAGTTTTATGTTTTACATACTTAGAAGTTGTAAGATAGTTTAGGTTGATCAGTTTCCTGAGTTTTTCAAAATAAAGTCAATGTATTAGATGTTACAGTGTACATACATATGTACATACATAAACAGCCACCAGTATCTACTGAAGTGAAATGTCTAAACACTAATCCTATCAATACCATGTAACATAACTGAGTTAAAATACAGTTTGTCATCTTTTCATGGTCATCAGATATGATCCATTTGGACGTTCAGAGGCTCCATAGTTCCCGTGGAAACATCGTTGTCTTCTGTAACATTGATTCACCAGTAAAACCCATGGAGTTGGATCAATGACAGAAGATGGACACACTTGTTTTATGTTCAGTTAATGATATACTTTACCGAAAAAGTCACTTTTTTCTTCAGTTTTCTCTGTTTTTGACACAGTAACCTTTGATTTTACTCCTAAGTTTTGTGAAGAACAAGATCAGTGAATTAATAATCAAAACCCTTCACCCCCTCTGCCATAGCTGTCCTTAATAACACAAAACATTAATAAACTGCACTTTTATTTTATTTTCTGTTCTTAATGTTGTACATGCATGGGTGAATGTTTCTGTTTTTATTTCAATTAAACTGTGACAGAAGAAGAAATTCTGTTTTAACTGAAATAAACAAAGTTATCTATCTACCTACCTACCTACCTACCTACCTACCTACCTACGTATCAATAAAATACCTGATTTAGATTGAGAAATGCAAAATGCAGAGGGAAATGTTGTCAGAAGTGCTAAAACACTAAGGGAAGATGAAATGTTGAGGTGAAAAAAATCATTCAGTTTAAGGTCTTTAAGAACTAATAAAGTGAATTTAATGGTGAATGTGATCTCAGTAAACTGCTGCTGAGTTGATAGTTCACTTTTCTCCGAGTCACCCACCTGTATACGAAGCATCAGATGGCGGTTGGCGTGCTCCAGCTTCCTCTGTCTACACTCCAGATCCTTGGCCCTCTGCTGCTCGCGCTGTAGTTTCCGGATATAGTCCACAGAGGCTTTCAGAATGGTGCCCTTATTCCAGCGCATGTCTCTGAGATTCACAACAGACAAAGCTCTCCAGTCAGGGTCAGCTGACCAGAGGACCAGAACAGCACAGGATTCTCTACGGCCCATCAACTCATTACACTTTAATGACTTTTGGATGTGTGTGAACAGGAAAATGGTAAAAACAAAGAGGATGATGAAGGAATGAATGGGACCTTTATTTGAGAATTTACACAAAACACTCACGGGTCATTAGACTTGGGTATTAAGGTTCCCAGCTCCTTGATGCGATCGTTGATATTAAACCTCCGCCTTCGTTCAACTGGAATGAACCACACAAAGTTTTAGCGTTTTACTATCATCTTTGACATATTTATTTATTTATTTATTTACATATAACGAGCACTGTACATATGTAGGTATATGTATTTTAACTTAACTTTACACAGTTGCACTGTCACTACTGACTGCTTTAACTTGTTTTTAAATTGTGCACATGGCAATAAAATGCTATTTTATTCTTTTATATTTATAGTATTGTTTTGTATTATGCTCTATTCTATCCTATTCTTTTCTATTTATTGTATTGTGTTCTATTTATTGTATTCTATCCTATTCTATTTATTGTATTGCATTGTATTGTATTCTTTTCTATTTATTGTATTGCATTGTATTGTGTTGTATTCTTTTCTATTTATTGTATTGTATTGCATTGTATTCTTTTCTATTTATTGTATTGCATTGTATTGTATTCTTTTCTATTTATTGTATTGCATTGTATTGTATTCTTTTCTATTTATTGTATTGTATTGTATTGTATTCTTTTCTATTTATTGTATTGCATTGTATTGTATTCTTTTCTATTTATTGTATTGCATTGTATTGTATTCTTTTCTATTTATTGTATTGTATTGCATTGTATTCTTTTCTATTTATTGTATTGCATTGTATTGTATTCTTTTCTATTTATTGTATTGTATTGTGCTCTATTCTATCCTATTCTTTTCTATTTATTGGATTCTATCCCATTCTATTTATTGTATTGTATTGTATTCTTTTCTATTTATTGTATTGTATTGTATTGTGTTCTGTTCTATTCTATTTATTGTATTGTATTGTATTCTTTTCTATTTATTGTATTGTATTCTATTTATTGTATTGTATTGTACCGTATTGTATTGTATTCTTTTCTATTTATTGTATTGCATTGTATTGTATTCTATTTATTGTATTGTGCTCTATTCTATCCTATTCTTTTCTATTTATTGGATTCTATCCCATTCTATTTATTGTATTGTATTCTTTTCTATTTATTGTATTGTATTGTATTCTTTTCTATTTATTGTATTGTATTGTATTGTGTTCTGTTCTATTCTATTTATTGTATTGTATTGTATTCTTTTCTATTTATTGTATTGTATTCTATTTATTGTATTGTATTGTACCGTATTGTATTGTATTCTTTTCTATTTATTGTATTGCATTGTATTGTATTCTATTTATTGTATTGTGCTCTATTCTATCCTATTCTTTTCTATTTATTGGATTCTATCCCATTCTATTTATTGTATTGTATTCTTTTCTATTTATTGTATTGTAGTCTATTCTAATCTATTCTAACAAAAGCAGAAATATCCTCTGACTAAAACAATGCAATGGCAGAAAGACAAAATTAAGTCATTTCACATATTTCCTAAAGCACCAGTACAGTAGTATTCTGAAAACACTCACTTAAATTGTGGTTGTCCTTTTTCTGTCGTTCTTTAGCAAGAGCCCGAACCTCAGCCTCTGTGAAGACAAACAGAAGTGACTGTCAACACTGTTAGAAATGGACACATATCAAATTAACAGGCTAATAAGGTTTTTAGTTTATATAATGAATAGAATTACATATCACTACTTCAAATACAGTTAGTTCATCTGATACCTTTTCTATAAGCTATTAAATTATCATGTTACATACTGAATGATATTGTGTGCAATTTTAGACATATATACACAGAATACGTCATGTTTGGACAGTTACCTACTGTACTTTTGCTTACCTACTGGAAAGCCCTCTGGCCTTTGATAGTTTTCATACTGGCCACAGGATCCAGACTTGTCCAGTACTTGCTTCATGTCAGGAGCTGGAGTAATTATTCGGCAAATGGTTGACTTCATAGTATCTTGTGCATATCTAAATTGCACACAATATCTATGTACATTTCATTGACGACATTCCATTAAATGTGTGATTAATTTTCCCTCTAGCTGTTTTTATCTGCATGTGCGTGTGAATTCTACAAGACTAGTAGTGTGTATTTTCAACCTTAGGACACTGCAGTGAGACTTAACAATGTATGCTGTTAGTCACAGAAAAGTGTACTGCATGTGATTTTATAGTCGTAACTCACTACAGTAAGTGGTAACACTTTATAATGCCTACGACATAATTCACAATGTATTAACCCCTTGTTACCCATTTGTAAATGGTTTGTTCATTATGTATTAACCAGAAAAAGAAAACAGTTAGGTTGTAACTCTGCAGCATTTTATAAAAGGTGAGAAAATGATGGTTAGACTGTGAATTTATTACTGTTATTATCTATTATTGTTTTTTGATTAGTTTGATGTGTAGTTGTGCATTGTTTTTCTTTGTTTATTTGCTTTTGTCACTTTGTCTCATTGGTTATTTTATTGTATATTTATTTTGTGTTTCCTTCAAGCATGTCTTTATTATTTTTATTTTTGTACTTTTTCGATGAATCAAACTAGGTTTCTATGAATGTGTTTGTGAAGATGACGAATGAGGTGGAAGTTAAACCATAGACAGTTTAGTGGAGAAGGTATGGGATTAAAAATGTTTTGCTTCTTCGCGCTCCTTTTGAAATGTGCAAATTAAGTCATGTTTTGTTTGGTTTTTCATGTACATGTGCTTTAGTTTTAATTAATTAATACATTTTTTTCTTGTTTTCATTAGCAGGGACAGAGTGGGATTGTTTTGTTTGTTGCATATTTAAAGAGGATTGAACTGATTGTGCAAATCAGTTTGTGTGAGGTGACAGTGTGTTAATAAATACTTATGGATGCTTGTGTTGATGGGGGGGGGGTGGGGGGGGGTGGATATGAGGTGTGCTGGGGCATAGGAAGCAGAATCTATTGGATTATTGGTTTGTAAAAGAGGGGTGGGAGTTTATAAGTTTTACTTCTTCCCAATCCTTTTCAAATGCAAAAAAAAAACCAAATGTTTTGTTGATTTTATGTGCTCGGAATGAATGAACTCAATCATTTGTTAATGTCTTATAAAGCTTCATACTGTCTTCCAAAGATAAATGTAAAATTCCATTCTTTTTAACAGCCAGGTGTTGTGTGTAAATAGTTTGTTCATTATGTATTAACCATTTGTTACCTACCTATACTTATACATAATTTATTATAAAGTTTGTTCATAGAAAAGAAGAACAAATGCTTTGTTTACGATAAATTGTGTATGAACCATTAACAAATAGGTAAGGAATCGTTAATACATAACGAATAAGCCATTAACAAATAGTTAATACATAGTGAATTGTGTGTAGGTGTTATAAAGTGTTACCCAGTAAATAAATATCAGCCCACATTTTATAATATACAGTCGTAGAAATATGTGTAAATGTTGATCATTTGGGGTGAAAAGTAATTCTTAGTCATTTACCTGTATATTCCCTTTTGAGGTTCGGTGGGCAGGAGTTGCTGATGGCGAGGCCTGGTAGAGATAGTCCTTGGTTTCCATACACGTCGAGGAGGTTTCCAGAAACAGGGAGCTGCAGGATATGAAGGAGAATAAAATAATCCATGAAATATGAATGTAAATGCATGGAGAGAAAAGTAGAATTAACATCAGGAATATTCTATAATTCAAGCCTTGGATTACCGGGTTGTTCATTTGGAGTCCCGGGTCCATGAGTCCGAGAACGTCGTCATTGTAGCTCGACTCTAAACTGATAATGTCATCAATAACGTCATCCATCTGCAGCAAACAAGCAAAGTTTATTTATATAACACCTTTCACACACAAGGGAAGTCATAAAGAGCTTCACAAAAGATGACAATAAAAACATATATATATATATATATATATATATATATATATATATAATATGATGAAATGATTAAGTAAAAAATGGTATGAATTGCAATAAAACACGACAGACATTAAACAACCATTGATCTACTGTTGTTAAAATGTTAAAAGTACAATTCTAAAAAAACTAGAGCTGTCAAATTATTAAAATTTGTAATCAGCTTAATCACAGGGTTCCTGGGTGGATTCATTTAGATTAATTATGATTAAATATTCATTTTTAATCTATATTAATTGCATTTCAGTTTGATTGAGCAAACAGACTGAAGAAAGAAGGGGATATATCTGCACTGAATGTGTCCAAGCTGGGTGACGCCTTAGTCTAGTTCTAGCAGAACCCCCGACTAACACAAGCTTCATGTTAATGTAGTATTTTAAGATGGAAGTGCTTCAGGGAAGAGAAAACTCTGACTTGCAGAATGTGAAAAACCGTTTATGTCCTTCAACAGTCAATAAAATATACAAAACATGCTAAAATCACAAAAAAAAAAAAAAAAAAAAAAAAAAAAAAATATATATATATATATATATATATATATATATATGTATGTATGTATGTATGTATGTACTAGCACAAAAAAGCAATGAAAGATACAAAAGGTATTCAAAACTCTTTTAAAATACAGAAAGAAATGCCAAAAAATTTATAAAATACCCAAAACATATGCAAAAATGTGAGGATAGAGATGCAATTAGCATGTTTATTCAACTATTTAAAGAACACAACTTGAAATAAAACAAGTGTTCCATTTAATTGTGTCCCAATTTTTTAATCAGATCAATTATGATGATTCCACCATAAATAAAACATGATGGACATAAAACAATCCTTAATTTGCTCTTGCTAAAATGTTAAAATTACAATCCCAATATGTAGAAAACACAATAAAACATGATGGAAATAAAACAACCCTTAATCTACATCTGTTAAAATGCCTGGAGAAACAAATAGGTTTTTAGTTAGTTCTTAAAATATCTAAAAAATAATAACAATCATAATAATAATAATATATGTATATATCCTCCTGACACCCGAGAAAGTGAAAGGTTTTTTTTTTTTTAAACATTAAACAATTATCTTGATTAGAAACTGCATAATGCAACAGTTTTTTAAAATACATTTTTACAAATGTTCATTCATAATTAATTTTCTAATGGATATGGATGGATAGAATTTTCAAGTACAGTTTTACATGAATATTATATATGAAATTTTTGTCCCCCTACAGAGGATAAAACTTCATTACTGGGTCTCAGGAGGTTAAATAATCTTAATATATATATATATATATATATTTATTCTTTTACAGTAAAACAGATCAGGTGGAGCCCAGTGGGAGCCTCAGCGGTACCTCTTTCTCGCAGTTGGAGCTGAGGGTGAGCAGGGCCATGGGGCTGTTGGGGGCGCTGCTACCGGGCCCGGGTGGCATGCCGTGTTCGGGCGGCTGGCTGGGACACTGGCTGCCGGCTTTCCCGCCCAGCGTGGTGGACAGGTACTGCCTCACCTGCTGCCTCTGAGCCTGCTGGATGTGGTACTTGGACGGGTTCTCCAGGTGGGACTGCACCTTCACGAGTAGAACAACAAAACACAAAAACAGGTTGATACGGGTCAGGTCGTCTACACTTTTAATGTGAAATATCTCCAACGAATGTGGTAAAAAGAAAAAGAATAATCAATATGCATGAGGATGGATGGACATGTGCTTGTATTTTCTGCAATTTGCATCTATAAAAAACCAGCAGCAAGACCATGACTTCCATCAAGTACTGTTCATAAAAACAAACGGCAGCATTCCATAGTTATTTTCTCTAAATATTCCCATTTTAATTCCGCAAATAACTAAGATCACAGTAAGAAAGCAAACAATTATCTCCACGGCTGAACTTGAAAACACACTTTAAAAGCATAACTGCGGCCGCGTTTTCTGAAATTCTACATTGAGCTGCAGAAATATCAAGGTTTTTCTCTTTACATAACAATTCAAATTAATTCACAAGAGCAAAAACACTCAACAATTATACACCAAACACTACGGAGAAGTGATTACACTGTTATGTGCAGTTTTAATACTATAATAATCACTTCATGCAGCCAGTTTCCACAAACACACACAAGAACACACTGAAATGCTGATTCATATATTAAAGGTATAAATAATAAAATAAAATGACAAAATATATTCATGACGCTCACCTGATAATGACTGTATTCAAGCATCTCCAACATGTTTTATGTTGTAATAGATAATAATAAAAAAAATATGGATATACAATTTATAATCCCTTTATCTTGTTATCTTGCAGTGTGGCTGGAATGCTAGTTTGTGCAAATCTGAGACCAGTAACTAGTTCTGCTGAATTTATCCAGGGCTCAAGGCTCATTAGTTATGCAAGTTAAGAAATGAGGAGGGTTCATCCTACCCACTTCTGTTTTTCCAGCTAAAGTATGAATTTATGTCTTTATATGTTTCATTTGACGTCACCGCCTCCATCTGACAAAGGGGTCTTTCTGCTGGTTGGCCAGTAGTCTGCGAACTGGAGCTTCCTTAAGGCCAAATAACGTTTAATCTTTAGTTCTGCTCATCTAGTATAAAACATTGTTTGTTCTGAGCAACAGAAACACAATTGACGCCACTGTTGAGCTACAAAATCGCCATATGAAAACCCAAATGTATGGTGTCTTTAAAAACCACACCCATTTTTGACATTTTTAGAGACTGACTAAATTTAATTGCTAATTGTGGTGAAATTCCAAATGTTTGTGGTCTTTTAAAAAAGGAAAAAAAAAAATACAATTGAGATCAAGTCATATTTTCGTTGGCGAGACACAGTGGATGTTGCCTCGAGTTCTGATCGGCTTCACTTTTGTTAATATGTTGATACTTTATGGGATCCTGAAAGAGCGTCCCGAGGCAAAACTATGGGCCAAATATAAAGATATTTCTAGTGGTAAGAAAAAGATGCACTGTTAAAAAAAAATACAAATAAAAATCCAGTTGTTTTTATGGAAGAAAAAAACTGGCAGCATTGATTGCCAGAATAATCCTGTAAAAAAATACACCAAACCTGTAAAAATCTGGACTTTTATTGTCTCGTGTTGTGGTTTTCTGTTTGTCTTCCTGTTATTTCTGTCATTGTGAGTGTCTGGGCTTTTATTTTGTGATATGGCTTCATTTTGCTTCCTGGCACAAGTGTTTGTCACGCCTCCTTTTCAATTACACCTGATGTGTCCCACCTGTTTCGCTGTATTTAAGCCCCTCCTGTTTCTCTGTCAAATCACAAATTTGTTTTCTCCCACTGCAGCAAATGAGCGGTTCACTTCTTGTCTTGGTCTCTCTGGTTATCGTTCAGTTTTGGTACTTTGGTTCTGGTCTGAATCTGCTTCACGTTATCGGACCTGGAATCCTCCACTGACGTCCAGTTTGCCTCCTCCCTGTCGGCCGCCATATTGGATATTGCCCTCGTGTTCTGACCCTCATATGTACACCGGTAACGTCTCTCAGTTTGTCCCTGTCCATCTTGGCTGATCTGTTTTTTGACCTCATCTTTGCCCTGTTTCCTAGTTGCTGCCTCATTTAACCCTGGTGACCCCGGTTGAAGCAGCTTCCCCAGTGCAGCATCCGCAATGTTTCAATAAAACTATTTGAATGTTATATTGGTCTGTGAGTCTTGCATGTGGGTCCGGCATGTGGTGCCGTATCAAAACTGTAAACATGTTTACAGAGTAAGATTTAGATTTAACATTTTAAACATGTAGATTTAACATTTTAAACATATAAAGTTAACATTTTAAACATGTAACGTTAACATTTTGAAAATGTAAAGTTAATATTTTAAATATATAGATTTAATATTGTAAACATGTAAAGTTAACATTAAAAAATGGATTTAATATTGAATCGTAACAGTAAACAGACTGTCTCTTACATAGTCTTAAACTCTAAGCTCTTATTTTAATATTGTCCTCTTGCAATTGAAATGGTATCAAATTGTTTTTCAATTTACAATTTTATTTTCACAAAACAACAGAAATACAGGATTTCTACGTACAAATCTGGTTTTGTTCACATACTCTTCCTGTAAAAACTAATCATTAACACAAACATCTTGTCAAATAAACTTTGCTTTGCATTTTCACTTACAGTTTTTTCGTGTTGCAATTTTACAACTTTTGCTGTTAATTCTATGGTCAGTTTTTTTACAGTGTGTTTGGGAATTTTACCATTTGTCCATCTGATACAGTTCCTATTATCTATTACTATTTTATGTTCATTCAGATCTTCTCCAAAGTGTTCAATCTGGCCACTTGGGATGAATTTATGAAATGCAACAATGGAAAAGAAAGACGAACAATCGATTAACAAACAAGTTTAACAATGTTAAAATCATTTTAAGTCAATTCAAATTAAAGTGGATCAAACCAGTAAAATTCTATCAGCTATAAACAGTGAAAATTATTTTTTTTCTCTCTTTAAGTGTAAAAAATGTAAGATGCTACAAAAATATGTTTTACAAAAAATGCAAATAACCTGAAATGTCTTGAGAGAACTATATGGAATTGTCCCAATATTCTGCCTGTTATTAATTATTTTGTGTCTTTATAGTTCTGCTGTGATCTTTAAGCTGTGAGGCAAATGTATAACTGATTAACTAGGTTATAAAATTGTTAACATTGCACATATTTTTCTTGAGAATTTCCAGTGTTAAAATATGTCCATGTTATGCTTGAGTCCAGTTCATAGATGTAAACATTTTTATCATGATAGATGCTACTTTAACATTTTTCACTCAGAAACATAGAGAAAACTTTGGAGTTGACATTAAATATATATATATATATATATATATATATATATATATATATATATATATATATATATATATATATATATATATATATATATATATATATATATATGTATATGTCCTCATTCTATTATTTATATGTCATGTTCTACAGTATGATGGTGCTTTCCCACAGAGTAATTCTACAGAGTATATCATTCTTAGGGAACCTTTGGGTTTGCATTCCCACAGGGCACTAGGAACCATGGAAATCCTGCTCTGTCCCAGTCAGTCTGTTGTGTCCTTGGGCAAAGACACTTCACCCTCCTGCCTCCAGTGTCACTCACACTGGAGTATGAATGTTTGGTGGTGGTCAGAGGGGCCATGGGCACAAAATGTCAGCCACACTTCTGTCAGTTTGCCCCAGGGCAAATGTCACTACAGAGGTAGTTTATCACCACCAGAGGGAGAATGTGAGAGTGTATGAATAATGGGTCAATAATGTAAAGCGCTTTGGGTGCCTTGAAAAATGCTATAGAAATCTAATCCATTATTATTATGTTCTGTATCATGGGAATGTTAGGGCTCCTTAGACTGAAAACCACTTTGTGTAACTCTTTTTACAATGTGGTGGCTCACAACCACTTCTATAAGGACACAGCACTCCAACAAGTGAAATTTGATCCACATGGGTGCACTGGTCACCCCACCATAGAGACACAGACATATGAGCGACTCGGAACAGACATAACCTACCTACGTCGCTAAGTCATAAGCCCCGCCCACAGCCATGGATGGCATCGCCTACAGGATAGTTACACAACTAGCCTGTGAACATTAACACCTTCCTAGTTATCAGCATACAAAACTACTTTTATATATATTAAACAAACAGCCCAACTGTCAACATCTCTCCATGCTTTCTCTTTTAACCTCAGTCATGGTGCCCCTTCAGTGACACGTCGTAAATAACAGGGTTGTGTGAAACCGCTAAGATCAACCGCTCTTGCTGGTCTAAATACGCAGTTTTCCCAACTCCTCCTTGCTTCTGATTGGTCAGTAGCTTTTGATTGTGACATTGACGAGCACAGCGCTGTTCTAAAAGTTTAACTGTTTCCAACTCGCAGTGGAAAGAAAACGCTCTCTCTGCATTTTATTTTATTTTTTTAGCTGAAGTCACTTAGCGCTCTTGACACTGAACTACATATAATTTGTATTGAAAGCTCAAACCAACATCCCTATTAACCCAAAAACTGAACAGTATTGTCAGTCTGTTTATCACACGCTTTCACCATATTTTTTTCCAACACACAGCTGATGCTACGCAGATGGTTTTAAAGATAGCGGTACTGCAAGATATGGAAATAGGCATGGCCTCAGCTAGACCAATCACCAAACACCTGTCATATAATTCCCTACAGAACTTAAAAAAAAAAAAAAAAGACTGGAATGAAAAGTGTTCTATGAACTATACAGTTCCTATGTTGTGGGAACATGGGAAAAAAGGGTTCCAGGAACTAAAAAGGTTATAGGAACTATAAAAGGTTCCTACAGTAGGAAAGTCCCCTGAGTGACAGATGTGTTGTTTACATTCTCAACAACCACATGCATTTCAGTTTTATGAATAATAATAATAATAATGGATTAGAACCATAGCGCTTCTCTACGTACACACATATGAAATCAAAGACAGAGACACGTGAGACCCCCCCCCCACCCCCTCCAAGCCCCTGAACACTGGCAAATGTGTATAATTACACTGTGAAAAAGCAGCTATAACATTCTTGCCTCTATTGCTAAATAAATGCGTCAATAAATCTTGCACAAGGAAAAAAAAACCCCAGTGTAACATACGCAGTAATTTCTGCTCGGATGGATCTTTCAAGTCAAAACAATAACAAACACTGTAGTTTGTTTGTCTTGTTTTCAGTCTCGTTGCCAGTGAAAATTCAACTGATGTGACTCAGGCAGTAATCATGTTTACAGAAGTGGTCATGGTTGAAAAGTTTTACTCACTCGACAGTAGTAGAAAAAAGTTGTCACACACTTAAAATTTCACAGCTTCTACTATTATCATCAAATATTTGCAGAAGAATATTGGGTAACACTTTATAATACCTACACACAATTGACTATGTATTAACCATTTATTAGCCATTTATAAATGGGTTGTTCATTATGTATTAACTATTTGTTACCTATTTGTTAATGTCTTGTAAAGGTTCATACTAGTGTAAATGTAAAATGTGATTATTTTTAACCAACAGGTGCAGTGTTTACAACATTTTCTTTGTTTACCTGTAAAGCAGATATACAAACACTGCACCTGTTGGTTAAAAATAATCTAATTTTACATTTACACTAGTATGAACCTTTACAAGACATTAATAAATAGGT
Source organism: Siphamia tubifer (assembly GCA_020466265.1). NCBI lineage: Eukaryota > Metazoa > Chordata > Actinopteri > Kurtiformes > Apogonidae > Siphamia > Siphamia tubifer. The sequence continues at coordinate 48,549,780 of CM035787.1, forward strand.
AACAAATGGTTAATACATAATGAACAACCCGTTTATAAATGGGTAATAAATGGTTAATACATAATGAGCAACCTGTTTATAAATGGGTAATAAATGTTTAATACATAGTCAATACTGTGTAGGTATTATAAAATGTTGCGTTTCAAAAGATGTGGCTGCATCAGACAAATAGATGCAAATGATTTTTTCCCTTCGGTTACTGGGCGAATCCGCTTTACCAGCTGAGCCATGGCCGCCCCGAATAGCTGACTTATTATTCTTATTTTAATTAAGTTTTTAAAAAATGTCAAATGTTTGGTTCATGGTTCATCTACCTGAGTATCATGCGTAGCAACACCTCAAACTGTCTGTGTCATAAAACCATCATCAATCATTTACTTCCTGTTAGATCTGATCAGGTGGCATCATAATGGATCACAGAACCCCCCTGGGTGTTCAAAGACCCCCAGTATGTGATGTGATCCCACTGTGAGACAAGAATCCTGCATCCTTAATCAGAAAATCATTACTGAAGCTTTAATATCTGTATAATCGTGACATTTCTGTTTGTTCCTTGCTGCTCAGTTGAATAAAAACACTATTGTATAAGTCGTAAACAGGAACCTTAGAGACGGCCAGACTCATCTAGCCGTTTCCGCCTGTATCTTTTTGCTGCAGCTAAAGCCTTCAACAGATTAAGTAATTTTCTTTATTCATAAATCGAACTTTCTTCAAGCTGTAACTGACTGATGTGAAGCCGATCACCAACCTGTTGTGTAAACTTTATATGGTGTAAATGTAAATAAGGAGCTTTAACTCATAGTGGTGATTGTTACATGGCTTGTGTTTGAGTGCGTCTGTGTCTTGCGTAATCCACATAATAGTTTAAGGCTTTTATAAGTGTGTCTCGGAGTGACAAATTTAATCTCATGCTAAATTCTTTCCCCCATTTGGGTTTTATATTTTAACCATTAAGTATTCAGCTCAACTCAGCACATTACGTAAATGTTTTGCTTTTGGAAATGCTCCAGTATTGATTATTTACAGTGTAATGGAAATGTATGTCATTTAATTCTTATTTTTTTATTTATTTAAGCTTATGTTCTATCTTCTTTTTTTTTTTTAAATAAATGAGTCTGGTTATACAACCCAACACAGAGACTATTTTATGCCTCATGTTAAAATTGTTAGACTAGACAATCCCTAGAACTGAACATTTATTTTGAGTCTTCACGTGTGATGCAGCCACATCAGTTCTGCCATTAATTATCCAACACGTCAGCCGCAGCATCTCGTGTACGACCAGACTTACTGAGTGTCACGCCTTTGACTACATTATTGGAAACTCACCAGGAGGCTCAGAGGTGAACGCAAATACAGGGGGAAATGCCCCATGGCTGGACAAGGCCTCGGAAGATAAAACAGAGAAAGCATTCTTTATAAAGTCATAGTAGAACGTTTCTTTGTCTTCCGTCTGCAGTGTGGCCTTTTCCTTCAGCCAGACCTTTGGGTTGAGAGCAACCAAACAAAGGGTGTATTTCATTTATCCCTACAGCAAACCGAGCTTTCACTTTATTCATAGTCTCTTTGTGAGACAGTGGTTTATTACCTTCTCAAGGAGAGCACATGGGACTATGTTTTAGACTTAACGCCTTGAGGACCAATAACATTTCGAAAGATAGTCGTCACTCCTTGACCCCTGAAAAGAAACAGATCCATTCATGTCGCTCGACTAACTCGAGTCTGTTACTCACTTCCTTGGCAACCAGCCACACTGGAGGGCATTTTGTCAAAGGGGAAGGCTAAACATTTAGAGTGTATTAACTTTTAAAGGAAATCATCAAACCGGAGCTGCTTTTGGGACACATCAAAGAGAGAATGAGTTAATAGTCCAGTGCAAATTTGGTGTACGACTGCAGGAGCAATTGATAAGGAGGAAATAAAGGAAGTACAGTCAAGAGTCTCATCTTCTCATCTGAACCCGCTTTATCCTCACTAGGGTCGCAGGAGTCACTGGGGGCCTAATCCAGCTACAATGGGTGAAGGCGGGGTACACCCTGTATGACTCCCCAGTTCATCTCAGGGCTGAACATTTATATAGACATATATTCACTCTCACATTCACACCTATGGGTGATTTACATTAACCAATTAACCTATTAGTGCATGTGTTTGGATGGTGGGAGGAAACTGAAGTAACCGGAGAAAACCCACAGATACGAGGAGAACATGCCAGTGAAGAGTGACGCCTTTAAAATATATGTCATGAATCTACAACGTGCATTTTTATTCTGTGATAACTTTATGTTATTGCATTTGTATGTGACAGGTGCATAGACTGAAGGATGGACAGTAGTGGAAAAAGTTTTTGAAGCAACCTTAGGATTTTACAGATTTTAATTAGTTATTAGAATTATTATTATTATTGTATATATATATATATATATATATATATATATATATATATATATATACACACACACACACATACATGTGTGTATGTTGTATATGTTAACTGAACACAGGATGAAATGATGGTGCTGTAATTTTGTAACTGAAATATAAACTAACGAAAGAAATTGGTACAGTCAAGAGATTAAAAAAAAAAAAAAAAATCTGTAATTAGTTGATGTGATTAATCAATTTTAATGTCACCTAAAAATTCTATAAAAATCACCTAAATATCCCGAACTTGATTTTAATTTAATTTCATGACATTATTGTGGCAAATCAAAAGATTGATAAACATAGAACAACAAAAAAAGGCTTTATAAAGACACATTGTTTTTCACAGACTTGAACTGATGTCATTTACATTCTGTTGTATTTGACACTTGTCCCAAATGCTGCCTGTAACCTTTACTTTCCACCAACGGCAGGAATATATATATATATATATATATATATATATATATATATATATATATATATATATATATATATATATATATATATATTGACCTGTTCTTTTATCAAACTCCATATAGTTGGAAAATAAAAATAAAATGAACAAGTGGTTCCTGGGACAACAAACCCTGACCCAGGGGCACAGCTACACAGTTTTTGTGGGGGTATGCAACATCAATTTTGCCCACCCTCCCCTTTAAAAAAAAAAGAAAGAAAAAAAAGCATTTAGTTAAGTTACAGCAGTTGGCTGAAACACATTTCACATATTTTCAGATCTACTAAAACAACTGAGGTACTTTCCATTAACATAGCAAAGTTAAGTACCGTCAGTGAGGAGAAAAAAGGAACTAAATTGTGTCAAATATGGAATCAAAGGAAATAGACCTTTGTATGTAATACCAGACTGTTTTCATTACACATCACTGACATCTGTGTTTATCTGTTAATTACTCATGGGTGACCTGTTGACCTTATCCACCAAAAGCTTCCATGCAAAGTAGTACACTTTTGGAGTACATGTACATGCACTTTTGGAGTACATGTACATGCACTTTTGGAGTACATGTACATGTACATGTACTCCAAAAGTCTTTTTAACCCCAACCCTAATGCTTCTTCTTTTCTCTGATCTGGGGTATGGTCCATCAGGACCAGGTGGTACCATGAGCTGTCTCAGACCGTCCCCTATCTCATGTGGTGCAGTCCATCTAGGTGGGTATTGTGCCAGAGTTCTTTCCCAGCAGCTCTTCTTTGTTCCACCTCAATTCACTCTCCATCTCTATCTGATCAATCATTTTACAAAAGGAAAAAGGCCAGTAAATAAGTTTGAACTACACTGCATCTGCTCTGATCAACACTAAAATACTTCCTAACTGTTACCTCCTCCTCCTCCTCTCTACACGTTACCTCCTCCTCTCTACATGTTACCTACTCCTCTTCTCTACACGTTACCTCCTCCTCCTCCTCTCTGCCTGTTACCTCCTCCTCCTCTTCTCTACACATTACCTCCTCCTCCTCTTCTCTACTCGTTACCTCTTCCTCCTCTCTACCTGTTACCTCCTCCTCCTCTCTACATGTTACCTCCTCCTCCTCTCTACATGTTACCTCCTCCTCCTCCTCTCTACCCGTTACCTCCTCCTACCCGTTACCTCCTCCTCCTCTACCTTTTAGCCTATAAACAGTGATGTGATTATCATGAATCATAATTAGATGCTAGTCTGACTGTTGTTTCATTCATAATGTTTGCTCTACATAACAATCAATATGACAAACTGTTTCTAAATTCTTACCTATAACTGCATGCATCTGCAATGAATCACTATTAGTCTGGGAAACAGAGGTCTTAGTACTTACCAAAAAAGTGGCAAAGCTTACCATACCTGTTCTGAAAGCCAGGAATCTCAGGTTTTCAATTATGTATGATGGTCATCTGACAAGAGTAGCTGTTTGATGTTATTACCCATAATATAAACTATGGTTGGGGAAATATAAATTGAACAGAACACTGACGTAGGTGAAAATATATATTGGGAACATTTAAATATTTTATTATATTACATTTGGTATCATTTTAAAGGAGATACTCTGAGCTTTCATTTGAACTAAAATACTGGCATGACCCTAAGGATTCAGAAAATGTATAATTTACCCATATCTGCTTTGGAGAAGGTGATTTTCACTCTTATATCAGACATGGTGAGTTGTTTTTTTTTTGTTGCTGAATAACAATCTTTTCTCAAAAATATTTACCTCAGACTTTCAACTCCACATATCAACAACTTAGCCTTGGACTAATAACACACTACTACTGTCTTTGAAAAAAATGTCTGACATAAGACTGAAAATCACCCTCTCCAAATCAGATAATATGAGAAAGTGATTCATATCATTTTCTGATCCCTCGGGCCATGCCAATATTTCAGTGTTTGGATTTTGTTTTTTTTTTGTGATGCTCCCTGGTGCCACAGGATTAAAAGACAACATGATGATTTAGCTGGAAATGCCAGGAGAATGTGTGTGATTAAAAGTTTGAAGAGCTCCAGGGTTGTTCACAAAATGATTTAAATGAAAGCTCAGAGTGTGTCCGTTAAAATGATACCAAACATAATAGAATAAATATTCCAATATGTCTAATATATATTTTTAACTATGTCAGTGTTCAACTTGATTTATATGCATTATTTTCCCAACCATACTTTACATTATGCGTAATAAGTCCAAACAACTACTCTTGTCAGATGGCCATCATACATCATTGAAAAGATTCCAGCCTTTCAGAAAAGGTATGGTAACCTTTGACACTTTTTCGGTCACAGTTTGCATATTTTGGGGGCCTGGCTCACGGTCTATATTTCAGTTTTTCTGATCCAAGTAAGTTAAGTTAGCCACCAGCAGCAGCACCTAACGTTAGCCTTGTTTTCTGTGAAAGTTAGTTCATACCTGTTGCGGTCTATCCGGGTTTTTTTGGGGGTCTTTTTGTGCATTCCCTCAGACACTCTCCTTTTATTTTTTCCCTCTTCCTAGACTGTACATCTGACAACTTTTTTGCCTTCTCCATCTTTCCTCAAACCACGTCAATGGTCAAATAGCCAAATCACTACTAAAAAAATGCTCAGCAGCGCCCCCTCCTGACCTCCTCCTCAACTGGGGCTTACAAGCACGAAAAGTCTTAAGGAGATTGGGGGCGCTAACCACAGTTACATCACTAATTACAGAACAAATTTACCAGTGGCTAGGCCTTTTATTTTAAACACATTTTGAGAATACTCGTACTCGTACTAGTCGTCTCCCGCTTCATCCATTTTGAGAATAGTCATAAGTTAAAAGTGCAAGAACATACACATATATATATATATATATATATATATATATATATATATATATATATATATATATATATATATACATTACTTTTTAATTTATTTATTGTCCCATCTTTGTTTTGGCACCTTGGCGGTGCACCCATATTAGGGATGGTGAAATTTCTAAAAAAAAGTCTTGACTGATCACTGAGCGGCAAAAAAAACGGTAAGTCGGTCACAGAGAAAAGAAAATAATTGCTTTGTCAAATTTAATGGGTTCTATTCTGGACCACCTACTGGGCCAATTTATGGAAATTGGTCCAATAGTTTTTGTGTAAACCTGGTGAAACCCAAACAAACAGACAGATAGACCCCACCCCCTGAAGGGGGTGGGGTAAACATCAGGACCATATAAAGTACTGCAGAGGTGGGAAGTAACTAAGCAGAAGTGGATCATTACTGTACTGTAGATTTTTTTAGGTAATATAATATTAATAACAATAATCAATAATATATTTCCATAATTGCACACAGCATAAATACATTCCAGTTTTCATTCAATATATCACAAATGCATGGGGTGTTAAAATAAATTTTTCCACCACTGTAAAATGATAAAACCAAAATAGTGCTAACGGAGTGAGAACCATGACCCCAGAGATACACTGATAGGTTAAAAACCATGTTAATTAATCTACGTGACAAATGTTGACACATACCATTGATGCTACACTATTATAAACTGTATTTCTTATCTTGTTTTACACTACTTTCACGAACCACTGATGCCGCACTACTGTAAACTTCGCATTATGTACAGATAGACTGTTGGTCTAATGAACTGCTAGAGGCTGTTTGGACTCTTCACACCCACAGCTTAGTTCACGTTTCCGGTTGTAAGTCAGACCCGTCCCTGCAGCTGTGAGACTCCTCCAGGGCTGGCCTTCATCACCAGCTGGGTCTTAACTTTTATGGATTTTATTTATGGATTTAATTTCTAGATTCAGCCAAGGGGGTGGAGGGAGTCTGGTTCAGTGACCTCAGGACTTTATCAGGGCTCTTTTGTGGATGTTTGGTCCTGGTGACTTCATCCAGCGGTGATGTTTCCCCTGAGACTGAGGTCGTGGTTCTTATGGGGACAGAGCAGGAGATCAGCAGGCCCATCAGAGTGGCGTCGGCAATTATTATGGATGTTGTACTGGTCTGAAGAAGGAGCCGCTGCGTGAAGATTTACCAGCCAGGCCACATGGGTATGGACCAAAAGAACCAGATCGCAGATACATCTTACTGAAAAGTTCCTCTTTTAGGTGTTTATGTCTTATTTTAAGAGTGATGAGATATTTACCCCCTACCCCCACCTCCGGAAGACAGGTCTTGTTTTTGAGTCGGTTTGACTGTTGATTTGGTTGTTGGTGGAGGCAGATGACTTGCCCAGTCCACATTGTAAACCCGAATGTTCAGAATAATTACATATATTAACTTGTGAATACTCAAAGTTTCAGAAATACTAACTCAAATGTATTCGGTTTCTGTAACATGTACTTCCGACTAATAGTTTTTATTAAGGGGAACTATTGTGGATATAAGTGAACATATCTTAAAAACATAGATGAGGTAACAGGTTAGTAGAATTAAGTCATTAAATGCTGAGAATGATATTGTAATGGTATTTATATTGTTTCAAATAAGGATGATTGACAAAATAAACTGCTGAAATATAATATCACGACACTTCGAATAACCACCAAAATCTATCACATCAAAAGAATTACAATCATAAAACACAGTCATTTTATCCAGGGGCGGCTGTGGTTCAGTTGGTAGAGTGGGTCGTCCAATGACTTAAGGGTCAGAGGTTCGAGTCCCGGCTTTGTCTGTCCACATGTCCTTGGACAAAGAACCCTGACTTAGTCTCCCAGTAGGACTGACAGAACCTTAGAAAACTGAGTTAATAAGTAATGTTTTAATTTAAGTATACTTTAATAAATATAAAAAGTTCTGGAAACTTGTATTTTTTTAAGTTTCATTAACTTAAAAATAATTGAGGAAATCGATTGTCTTACATTTTTGGAGTTCTCTTAACTTATTTGTGTTCACAGTGTGACATGGACTATGGCATGTAATGTCAGTGGACAGTTAAAAAAATCTGCTCCTCAGGGGTTCAACAAGTGGTAACTGGTGGAACTTCATCCTTTTGTTCCACCACCACAGGCTACTGTTAGACTTTTACTAGACTACATTTGACAGCTTTAGTTCCCTTCACAGTTTTTTATTTCCTTCCTGCTCAGTGAATGTCATGGGTCTCCAGATGTTTAATGTAGTTTGAAATATTTGTATGTTTAGTGTTAAAGAGTTAGTTTAAAAAATAGAACCAGTTAATTTTATAGGTTTTTTTTATATATATTTGTATAAAATATAGAGGAAACTGTGTGAGCATGTTTGTAGAGGGGGGGCTTTGACATGTATATGTAAATAGGTTTATATAAATATATTTTTACTATATTACCATAGGGTAATAGAGAATATTATGTCTTTACATTATGTATGTATTTTGGTTTCGTAGTTTTTGTTGTTTTTTCTTGGTTTATATATATATATATATATATATATATATATATATATATATATATATATAATTTTTCATGTTCTACTACTTCAAATTAAAGATTTCAAACTAACAACATCCTCCACTGCACGACAACCTGACCTGAATTTGGAATGTTTATCTTGAAATATAGATAGAAGATTTATTATTATTATTAATTTGTATTTACTTATTGGGAAAATTCACCCCTCTCCTCCCGTTTTGAAGGGGTAGTGATGTCCCACTCCTTGATTTAACAGATGGGAGGGGCTAAAGCGTGGGTGTTTCATTCGATGGGTCAGGGTGGACCGACACAGAAGTGAAAGTGAAACCTATTGCTCATTTAGATCATTTGGTGATCTGCCTAGACAGAGGTCTGTGCTGTCTAAGTGCTTTTATAGTTCATATCATATATATATATATATACACAGAGTCATGCTCATACCCCTGCCATTTTTGTGACCTTTTGTTTTTGTATTAAAAAGAATGAGCTTCATCCAGTTTCTTTCTGACCTGTATGTGAAACACAAGTGAAGGACAAACAACAAATGGTATTTGGAAAATAAATACATTCAGGAGTGTTTTATTAGTAGATTTCCAAAAAAACACCATTTTCAAAATTATTTCTACCCTAGGTTTACTCAGTTCATTGTCTTTTCTTAATAGTCAGTAGAGTAGTTTTTGTTCTAGATAATGGTTCCTCTAAATGTCCACAGTCTGTCTTCTGTCTCCTGTGGGGTTCTGGTCCATTCTTCCTGGACCAAAGCCTCCAGCTGGGTCTGTTTGGAATTATGCTATTCTGAATAAATAATTCAGAATTAAAAAAGACGTCATGTAAATATAGCAAATGAGTTTAATGGCCTTTTTACAGTGTCCTACTTTAGTTCAATAATCTGTTAAAAACTCCTGTAAAATGCGTCATCACACAACGAAAAAAGACGGCCTGTTTATCTGACCTCAATGAATGCTGACGTTTTAGATGCAATGCGATAAATATATGTTGATCTTAAACAAGATGAAGTAGAAGATAAAAACAACCAACCCTTCATAAAGTTCTTCTAATGACTTCTACTTTAAACCAGGCGACAAAGCCATAAAAAATTTACCCAGAGGATGAGCTACGTATAATAGGGATTATTTTATTGCACTAAGATCACAGAGTTTTCAGCATTTAAATGGGATATATATATATATATATATATATATATATATATATATATATATATATATATATATATATATATATATATATATATATATATATGTATATATATATAGTGTCCAGATAATTTTTCACAATTTGTATTAAGTCAGAATCCAAAACTTAGTAATTTTTACATGATTTTTCAAATTCAGACCAACCACTAAAATCAACACATTGCAAAAAAAAAAGAAAAAAGACTAGCACTCTTCTCATTTAAAAACATCTGACCGAGCAAAAATGAATAAATAATACATTTTTAATCAATGTTATTGTCTCACCATTGTCGACAAAATTATTTTCTTCCATAAATCACTTCCATTGGACACAGTTGGAATGGACAGGACACTTTGAAAACCCAAAAAGTTACTTCGATTCCCATTTGTTCTCTATTTTTTTATTCTACTTTTAGTTCTCTACTTATTTGACTTTTTTTTTATCTTACTTTTTAGTTTTTGTAATTACATATTCACTCTAGTCTTCTTTTCTAACATATTGCTGTTGTTGTTTAATTATAAATATGACTGCAGTAGTCCTAATTTCACTGCACACACAATGACAATAAAAGATATTTTATTTTATCTTAAAAGAAGATGTTTGAAGAAAGTGACTTTTTGTCTTGTTTTCTTTTTTTAAGTACCGTATATTATTATCACTCAGCCCTCAAAGGGGGGAGAGGGCTATTGACTGTGGTTCAGTTTGTCTGCCGGCAGCTTTACACGAAAACTATTGGACCAATTTCCATGAAATTTTCAGGAAAAGTGCAAAGTGGTCTGGAATAGATCCCGTTAAATTTTTGGTGAATTTAGCACAAAGGTCACAGTCACTAAAAATGTGATTTCACAATGATAAGAGATAGGGTAACTCAGGTTAAATGTGTGTGTGTGTGTGGGGGGGGGGGGGGTCAGTTGGTGGTATAAAGGAGGCTTGTACCATTCAATATTTAGAATAAAGCAATAAAACTGAATAAAATACAATAAAATAAAATACATTTGATAGTATTTGCCTGACTATGTAAAGAGTATTAATTTTCATAAATTATTTAAACTGCTTCTGGAGTTGGTAATTTTGTCTTTTTAGGAATCAGAGCAATGACAGGAATATTTGGTGCAAACAAAAGAGTCACTGACTCACAATGAAAACCTACAGAGAATCAAGATTTATATTTAATTCTTGCATTTCTTTTTCTTTTACATTTATTTTCCTGGAATTTAGCTCCTAGTACTGAAGCATTCTCATTGATTTAAAATGATAAAATCTAGTTTTGGCCATTTGTACGTATACTGAGATCTGCACTAGCCTGTAGAAAGCTCATTTAGCGATCTCATCTCTTAGAAACAGTCCTCAGCAAACAGCCCAGACTGCAGAGACAGTTCACTTAAAGGGGAGGAGCCACGGACAAAGAGCTGTCTTCTTCGCTTCTTACCCTATGGCCACAGGGTAATATTTGCAAGAATGTAACATCCTTTTCCAAGAAGGAAACACACTGTGCAGTCTGTCTGTGACAGGAACATGCACTTGCTTAAGTGACAACAATGGAGCCTGATTTAGCAGCTACACAAACTCACAGAGTCCCGTTATCGTGCCCAAAGCAGGACTATGAAATCTGTCAGCCAAGCTTCCTATAAGAGTCCAAACAGTAAAACCACTCATTTAAGAAGCTATATGTTCCAAACAAGGGCAAAGGTCAAACACATTTCTGCAATGAAAATCAGCAAAATACGATGAAATATGGGTGACCCAGTTGACACGCAGCTAAAGTCATCCTCAAGTTAATTTTGACACACTTAAGGACTAGGGATGTAAACAATTGATCCACTATTGTTGATAAGAATTGGCTTGATTAAATTACATTATAAATGTCAGTTAATTACCCTTTTCCACTGCGGTGTTTCTGTGGACAGTACGGAGTGCTGCTGCCTAAACTGAGCTTCATTGCTAATGTCTAATGTAGGGATGTTAACTGATGACCGTATCGACGTTGTCCGGTCATAATTTTCTGTCGGTAAAAAAAAATCAAAAAAAAAACAGCCTTTTGCATTGTATATATACATACATACATACACACACACACACACACACACACACATATATATATATATATTTTGCAGGGTTTTAAAAAAGCGCAATGTCAGTTTTTTCCAATATACTGCAGCCCTAGCAGGGGTGTGTTTACTTTTCTTAGGAATTAACCCTTTAACTCCTGAGACCTAAGCAATTTCACAGTAAAAAATAAAATAGGATAAAATCAGCAACAAAATGAACAACAACTGCCAAAGTGATCAGTAAAATTAACAAAAATGAATATTAAACTAACAAAATAATACGTAACGTGAACAAAATAAGACAATAACAGAACACAATTGAAGAAAAATTATAAAATAAAAAAACTAGAAAAATAAGCAACAACATCAACAGAAATGAATAAATATTGACAAAATAACAAATAACATGAAAAAACAAACAAAAAATAAACCAAAACCAAAAATGAAGTTTAAAAAAATTAATAAATGACTAGTGTTGTAATTTGGTTCCAGTAGTTTTAGTTTGGGCTTTTTCTTTTTCAATATCAGGTGCTTTTTGACACCTGTACATCAGTCCCATGAACAAAATTATCAGTAAAATAACACTTAAAAAAAAAACTTTACTTTTTCAGATTTTTTAAACTAAAACATCCATTCAGAATGCGTCATCGCTGACACATCAGGGGTTAAAGGGTTAATTTAACCCTGTGAGTTTAACACAGTCTTTATCATAGAACAACTTTTGCATGAACAGAATTCATGCACCAAAGGGTTAAAATACTATGACACTGCATTTTTTACGTTGGCATGTAATGCACTGTGTACTTTTGCCACCTCTGATCATTCTAGCAAAGACATGTCTTCGCTCCTTAAAACTTGATCTGAATCCTTACTAGAAATTGAGAACAGACCTGTAGGTGTAGTGTGATGGCTTTAAGGAACAAAAGGCTCTCTTAGCTGTTCCTCTGCTAACTTTCAGACCTCAGATTCTACCCTGAAAAATCAAAGAGCACAAAGATGTTGCATTATTCAGCTGCTTGTGCCTGGAGTCTGAGGAAAAGGTCAATGCAAACCATGAATCTCTGCACGTGGAGCTGAATCTGATGATTTTTTTCCTTTTTTTTTTTTTTTTTTTTTTTGGAAGTCAAGGCTTTTCAGTGCCATCAAATAATGTGAATGTCTTTGACCGCGCTGCTTAATGCATTCAAAGCCCCAATTCAAACTGAAACGTTTTGGGTTGATTGATTTCATGCTTTCGTCTAAAGGAAAAGACTTGCTTCTCTCTCTCTCTCTCTCTCTCTCTCTCTCTCTCTCTTTTAATTTCTTCCCCATAAATAGATTTAAGTGGAAACACCAAATGAAGAACCACAAGACGGAATCAACGCGACACATATATTAGCCACAGCATGTCCTGTACCTGACTCTGCTGGTTTTGTCAGTGAACTATCGCTGATCTCAAAGGGCTCATGAGGACAAGACCCAACAGTAATTGTGGTTTTTATTCACTGTGAATAAGAGTATTTATTAAAATCACTGTGCACACAATACACCGCACAAACAATTATGCTTTCATAAGCCTTAGTTATGAAATATATAGTCTTAGGATTTGACCCTAATGCTACTTTACACCAATTTAGGACAAAATACAACAGCAGAAAAACTTAAATAAATATGCCATTTTTATAAACGACCTGTGTTTTTGTTTCTTCACATGTCATTTCAAGGACTCAAGGATTTTTATTGTCATACCAGTTAATATCCTATTTGTACTGGGGTCCAGGATGAATAATTCTAGACAGTAGTTTAACGTTTTGATGCATGCTGGTCACTCCAGTGGACAGTTCTTCTACAGGTGTTCTCTTGTGTAATCATGGGTTTTGTTGTTTTAGTTCCATATCAACCTGTCATCATCCAGACTCAAGGTGTGATGTTTTGTCTTATTTTTTTGTGTCTTCACTGTTGGTGTTTGGCCTTCTATTTTTGGGATCTTCGTTTCATGTTCACACTTTCGGTCTTTGCTTCCTGTCAACGGTGTTTTCCCCGCCCCTCATTAATTTATCCTTATGTGTTCCACCTGTCTTTTCCACTATATAGCTGTCCCCTTTTTTTGGTCCAGTGTGAATTCGTCAGCCCTGGTAGCAACTTATGAACAAGATTCTATTCTGTTTTTTTTTCTCACTGTTCGACTCGGTTTGGTATTTTGGTTTCTTCGGTTTCTGTCTTTGCCCCTGTCTGTCTGTCTGTCTGTATGTCTTGCCTGGATTTGTGTGTGATTTCTAGCCTGTCCCTGACTATTAGCCTGCCTTTTCCTTTGCTGGTGCTTCATCATCTCTCGGACCCTGGACCTGACTTTTCTTCTGGACCCCGGTATGATTTTTTGGATTTCCCTGGATAGTAATGTTCTGCCTGTTTTTGACCCATGCCTGTCTCATCCTGCTCTCTCTGCCTCCGTCCTCAGTAGAAGACGTTCTCTGTCTTCATGGTCACTCGTGGAACCCTAGTGAGGAATCACCTGCTCAATATATTCTCATTTTAACAATAAAATCTGTAAAGGCATTCTATCGTGTCTGAGTCCTGGATTTGGATCCATCACTGGTTCTGAGATTGTAACACAATCACTTCATGTCATTACTGCAACTGCTCTGTTCTTAATACCTGATCTGCACTAACATGTTCACACATAAATCAATGTCTTGTTGTTATTAGACTGTAATTAACAGTCTCTCCTTAAACAAAAACTGCATACGTGCTCTGATATTGCATTTAAAATACACCTTTCTTTGGTTCAAAGCTTAAACACATGTTGCCTAGCTGAGTGGACATTTTTGTAACTACATAAAAAAATAGGTTCATTAAAAAGATTTCAATCACACTAAAATAGTCCGCCTCTAGTGGCAAAAAATATTTTGCCTGAAACATTGGTCTAGTGATGCTCCATAGAGCCTCAGCAAGGACCAGTAAAATGTTACTGGTCCAATCACAATGCTCAATTTGTGTTGCGTGATTATAGGGCGGGGCTTAGCACAATGACCACAGGGTTGAAAAAGTACAAATTTATATCCAGTCTATGGTCGGATAAGCAGCATGTAAATGGACGCAGTTGGATATTTTTCCTCCACTGTTACCGGTGTGTTAGCGTTAATTAGCATAGCCTATAAGATGTTAAAACAGACGCTAGTTTAGACTTGTTTTCACTACTCTGTATACGTCACAATGTTCGTTACTCTGATTGGTCATCGCGCTGGCCTATTACGTGCAGAGCAGTTTGAAAGACAGTCGTTGATCCCACCCGTACGCTTAAGCTCAGTCTATGGATCGTATCCAGATGATGATTTCATATCATACTCGGGCGTGCCAGGTTATTTTTCAGGCCTAAAGAGGAATACAAATAAAAATAAAAATCTTTACTCAGGTTTTCATAATTCATACATCAAAGGGTTAAAAATATAAACAGTATAAATTAAGTATATACAAAAAATGAAGACATAAAATAAAACTGTACAAGAGATCAGACGTTGAGGTCATCACAGTGAGGTGGTTGAGATGGTAATTCAATATTTTAACTGATTTTAGACATGTGAATTTGTCATTGAATATCTGTGAAAAAACACTGAGATCCGGAGTAATTCAAGTGTAACAGCTCTTTTATATTATGACCAAATCCCCTGAGAATTTTGCTTTGCAGATAAAAAGAATCAGACCTTAAATTTGGATTGATTTGTATTTAGTTCAGTAGATGTTCCCATGTCCAACAATGTGAAATCAAACGGCGAAACAATCTAATTTTTTACTAACCCCTCCTGTTATGTTCATTTTTTCAGGATCAGCAACAATAATAATGTTCCTGGGTCAATTTGATCTGGTGCATGTTTAATTATCCAAAAGACGTCAGAAAACAAACAAAAAAAAACCTAACAATCACTGTTAATATTTCATAACTAACTCCATTACAAAATATTCTATCAATGTTTAGTACAGTGATGTTCCTTATACAGGGGTCTTAAACTCATTTTCTTCAGGGGCCACATTCAAACTGATTTCATCTCCAATGGGCCATACCAGTAAAATGAAAACATAATAACCTATAAATAATGACAATTGTACATGTTTGTCATTGTTTTAATGCAAAAAAGTGCTATGAACAAAATGTAACCAAGTACATCTACATATATGGCACTAAACTGGGGATATTTGTAAGTATTTGAGTATGAGAGCCTTACTGGAAGGCTTAGGTAGCAACAATCACCCTATCTTTTACCCGTTGTAGCTGGGATAGGCCCCCAGTGACCCTAATGAGGATAAAATGGTTTCAGAAGATAATAATAATAATAATAATAATAATAATAATAATAATAATAATAATAATAATAATAATAATAATAATAATAATAATAATAATAATAATATATTTTCCGTACTATAATGTGCACTTAAAAGACCTAATTTTCTCCAAAACCCACAGGGCATCTTATAAATCAATGCAATGGATTAATTCTGGTTGTTCACTTTTTATCTCATGATTTTAACTTCGCTTAATGCGCCTTATATATGAAAATTTAAAAAAATGAACAAATAAACCATTCATCGAGAGTGCACCTTAGTCCACTGTGCCTTACGGTAATAAGTAAGGCCTTACGGTAATAATCATTAATATGGTAGTAATAATAATAATAATAATAATAATAATAATAATAATAATAATAATAATAATAATATTTATTATTATTATTATTATTAATATTATTATTATTATTATACATTTTATTCATAAGCGCCTTTCAAGTCAGTCAGATGTGAAAAAACAAGTTCACATGAGGACAGATCTCGTGCTGGAAGAAGCAGAGTCACTTGTAAAGCTGATAATAACTACATCAGTCACCAGTGTTGAAAATAGACCAAAGACAACCCCAAGAAAGAAGACCTCAGCTGAACTAAACCAAGAGCAAAAACGAATCTGGTCTGAAAGGCAACATATCCACCCGGAAACCATGTTGAAAAAAACACAACACCAACAAGAGACTTCCGTGGGCGAGAGAACAGAAGAATAGAAAACACTTCTGTTTATAGAGGAGACGAGATGGACATTTTTCAGTCAAAACAGCACAAGACAATGAACCCAAGCACACTTCCAAACTCCAAGTCAGAAGGGTTACATTTGGGCTGTGTATAAAGGTCCCATATGGGTTTGTCCATGGTTTCCATGGTGATGCCCACATATTCATTAACAGCATTTACCTTAAGAAATGTGTAGTGTGTCTGTGATCAGCCACAGTCCAACTGTCACACACTTATTCAGACAAAATTAAGGATTTCACCTCTGACAAGGAAGTGAAATACTACATTTGTATCTGTAGACTTATATATATATATATATATATATATATATATATATATATATATATATATCAGTGCATCTGTACATTTGTCCTCTGTATGTTATATATGCAGGTTAGATCTGTTCATTGTCATAGTTAAACATATTTTTCTGTAAATGTATACATTTGTATGTAGTCCACACTGAACAGCATATTCCATACTATATTTTATCCATAGTATAAAATATAGTATGGAACCCCCCCACGCCCAACCCAACAACCACCACTCAAACAAGACCATCATCCATACTAAATCAGTTCAAAACAACTAATTCCAAGAAGAAATGTACAGTTTTAATGAGTACTGCAATAAAAAGATATACAAAGAGATTTTAAAACATAAAAAAAAAACAAAGTACGCAATGACTTCACATTATAGCCATGTAGGCCTACAGCTATGTAAGAAAGCAAAAGTGCACTCCCGCACCAGTTTTTTAAGAGTGCAGAATACCACAGAGTACCTCATCTCGTCATCTGAACCCACTTTATCCTCACTAGGGTCATGGGGGTCACTGGGGGCCAAATCCAGCTACAATGGGCGAAGTCGGGGTACACCCTGTATGAGTCTCCAGTTCATCACAGGAACATATATAGACGAACAATCACTCTCACATTCACACCTATGGGTGATTTAGATTAACCAATTCACCTATCAGTGCATGTCTTTGGATGGTGGAGTACCTGGAGAAAACCCACACAGACATGAGGAGAACATGCAAACTCCACCTGGAAAGGTCTAGTGTGGGAATCAAACCAGGGTCCTTCTTGCTGTGAGGCACAAGTGCTAACCACTGCACCACCGTACCGCCCACTGTAGACTACCATTCACCATAATTAACAAGAAGACATGAACCTCCATTAAAGTCAAACTATATAAATAACAAAAAAAATTTACAATCTGCCCATTATAAAATGACATGAAGTGGAAAAAAATATGTAACAAATACTACACAATAAATAGGCAAAAATGGTGCAAAAAGTGCAATCCTTTATCATAAATAAATGGTCTAACCACGAGTCCTCGCCCTGCCAGGACTCAACACCAACATCCCCCACACCCTCCGCCTCCCAACCCCCCCAACCCATGCTTTGTGTGATGCCCCTCGGCCCCCACCCAGGATAGCCCCTAATCAGAAAAGTACATCTAAATACATTTTAATGTTGTAATAATTTAGTTTATTTTAAAGACACAAATTGGGTAGAGGTAAACTAAAGGGTTTATTCAAACAGAGTTGCTGTTGGCAACCATGATGGAGGACCGAAATGCACATGTGGGTGCAGATTGGGTAACAACAATAACATTCAATCAACTGTTTCCAATTATTTAATTTGAAATTCAAAGTGGAATAAACCAGTGACTTTATTCTGAATTCATTTTAATTTACAATAGTCATTTTCAACAGGAACTATTGTTTGCATTTTATTCTGAATTAAACAGGAATAAAAACTGTCATGAAAACAAGCTCAGTGTGGAGGCGGAGCACCATCAGGACCAATCTGTGAAAAGCCAAACTTTGTTCCAAATGTTCCAGAAAAATCATCTGGCATATGTCTGAAATGCCTTCGCTTGGTAGGGAGACACGAGAGAACTCTGACCACTATAAAGGAAGAACAAAAAGCTGAAGAGGAACCGAGTGCCGAACCCAGTCATGGGAAGCCCCACCCCGAGACACTGATTGACAATGATTGGCTCCTTCGTTTTTCGAAAGCCTGAACTACACAATACTCAGATTGTTGCATGAGCCTAGTGTGTAGATTGGCAAAACACAGCGAGATGACGTGTGTCAGGTTAACAGTTACATTTTGGAAATGTTGTCAGTTGCCATTTTGACTGATGAAGGGCGTATTCACACTGCACTCAGAAAATCCGGACTTTCCAGGAAAGTTCGAACCTTATTGACAAGTGTGAATGCTCCCCCGAACCTTGGTCCGGACTAAAGACCGAGTCTTTGGTCCGAGCTGAGGAGGTAGTCTCGGTCCAGACCAAGGTTCGCTGGTGCACAGTGTGAAACGTCTGTTTAGGAAAATCCGGACTATCGGACCAATTACGTCACAGTCACGTGCGCGGAATCTAGTCAACGTCTAAGCATGAGTCGCGGGAATACATGGGGAGACGAGGAAACCAGGTATTTCATTGAAATTTGGTCGGATGATACTATAAAGATTGAATTAGAAAATACTCATAAAACTAGTAACTGGGTCCATTTCCTGCAACAGTGTAGCGCGCTCATCTATTAACCAATCAGGGTCGAGTATAGAGAGACGCACGCTGTTCACGCATTGACGACATGACGTTCTAAAGTCCGTTGGTCCACTAGATTCAATACAGTGTGAATGAAGACTGTAAATAAAGTCCGGATTATAAATGCAGTGTGAAAAGGCAAAAAAAAAGGTTCTGCTCCGAACCTTGGTCCGGACTTTACTATGTGCTCGCGCTCACTTCCTGTTAGCTTGTCGCATGTTAGCATGTTTTGTCTGGTAGTATCTCTTCACATTAAATTCATTAAACAAGACAGCAGTCTCTGAACAAAGTAGACAAACACAAGTGCCTTGATATTTAGCTTAAAAAATATTGTAATTACCTTCTGTCGTGGAAGCGACGGCACTCACTGTCAATGTTCGTTTACAGGCGCCATTTGTGAAAAGGGTTCATAAGCAAAGTCAGATAGAGTTAGATTGGTGCTGCCACCATGAGGCCGAAGGAGGAACTACAATTACATCCGTATAGGACAGGGGTCTCAAACATGCGGCCCCTGGGCTGATGGGCTGAAGAGAATGATAACTAAAAAAAAAAAAAAAAAAAAAGACTATTTTCTGCTAAAAAAATTTCTCTGCTTTGGTTTAGTGGAAAAACTAACATTAATTTATGAAAATATTTACATTTACAAACTATTCTGTAACAATAAAATGTGAATAATTTGAACAAATGTGAACAACATGAAATGTCGAAAGAAAATTAAGACACAATTTGAACCATTTTCTGCTTCTGTTACTAAGAGTTAAGTGTCTTTGTAGAACTGATCCATAATAAAATACACGGACCAATGATAAACTGAGGGGGAATAGTGTTAAAATTGACCTTAATATATGTGCATTTGCATTTGGATAATATTATAAAAGTAGTTTCATAATTTAATGGGGGGGGGGGGTTTGTACTAAAACAATGACAAAAACTTGGAGTCATTATTTTTTGTATAGGTTATTATGTTTTAATTTTACTGCTCCGGCCCATTGGAGATCAAATCAGGCTGAATGTGGCCCCTGACGAAAATGAGTTTGAGACCCCTGGTCTAGGAAGTTATGTTTGTTTTTTTTGTACAACATAACTCAAAAATGTATGGCTGGATTTTGATGCCATTTTCGGGATATGGTGGTAATGGGGAGATCAACAAATGATTAGATTTTGGTGGTGATCCGGGCATGCCTGTTGTAAATGGTCAGTCTGTGTTGAGAAATAAAACATGGCTAAATTGTGCTCATAATTATGATAACATGAACAAAACACAGAAAATCAAGGATGTTGTATATCTCTGACTTCTATTCTGATTGTAGATTTTAATCTGTTGTATTTTGCACTCAGAGAGACCTCTGCATAACAATCCCTCTGTGTCTGAATGTATACAAATGCAACTATACTTATCTTTACCTCTTCATTTTTATCCAGTAACCAAATTAGTCATTTTTTTCTGATCATACTGATCATTAAAAGACACCTTTATTATGCACTTTCAGTAGAACAAAGTGAATAAAAACAGTTTTGTTCAATAAAATTAATTCCAAAGTTCATCTGGAAATAGTTTTTAGGCTTTAGGCATCTCATTGAGTTTATCACTTGGAAATCTCTTCAGAGTTTCTTTGCACAAATTCTTCATTATGTAGTGTTTTGTAACAGATCAGGATAATTTTCCATGAGTTTTTACTTTACACCTTAGTTTGTCTCTTGCAATGTTCTTTTTCATGTTCATGGCCTGAATGTATGAATATTTATCTTTCTCTTAGACTGCAAAGGAAGCTCAGTTCTACTAAAATGTAAAAACAAAAATTAAATAGTTAAATGTGTTCTGTACTGTTAACATTACATTGACTTTGCTCAGAATGGGTTACACACACTGATTTACAATTATTTAGAAATTATCTGATTTACACATTAAATTTTAACTTAAGTGGGAAGAATATATATATAAAAAATGTTAACTCCAAACTTTTCTGTTTTAGAGTGAAAAAAGTAACATTCCATTTATGAAAACAAACAATATGAGGCTTTATATATATATATATATATATATATATATATATATATATATATATATATATATATATATATATATATATATATATATATATATTTACACATATACATTCTAACTTACAGTTCACAGTGGATCCACAGATACACAAAATATTTAGTAATAGGTAGAATATTATTAAAATTGTACTTTAGACATTTTAATTTTTTCACATTTGTTCTGATTATTGAGATTTTTTTGTGGAATTATACTCTGTTCTTGTGTCACTAAATGAGAAAAAAAAATCATACTTACAAATAGAAATGTTTTACTTGTGAATATGTATATGTTATTATGAGACTGAATTGGACTTAATGTGGACTATGAACTAAAATTATTTATACCTTAGTGTAATTTTTGCATTTCATAAATTCATCCAAAGGGCCGGATTAGACCCTTTGGTGAGCCAGATTTGGCCCCCGGGCCAAATATTCGACACCTGTGCTGTCAGGTGAATAGCTCATAATGTGTTTTAAAGTAGATCTAGTAGATCTGAGACCAATATTCCTTTGGACTAAAACCTATTCTCTTGTTAATACTAAGAATTTCACATTTTGACCCCAGACTGTCTTGGAAACTTGAGCCAACCAACATTTTTAAGACTTAAGTTTTCTTTATCTGTAACACACGTGGTAATATTTCATGAGTTTTATTCCGGAAGCATTTTACTTGTAGACCAGTGTAATTCAACAGCCCAATGTAATAGAATTAAATATTCAAAATATAAATGGGTAAAAGAATCATATTTGGCCCACATTTGTCTGCAGTCTAAACGTAGCCTCACACTCTTGGACCTTTAACCCAATTATACCTGATTATAAGTGACTCACTTTTGCCTCGTTGAACCCTGAACTGGTTTTCACTTGATTCTCTTGGAGGTCAAAGGTGACACGGCTAATTAAAGCACATCTGAGCTTTCTGTTTTCACTGTGACGGTCCAGCAGCTCTGCCTGGTACCTCTAAGCTAATTCTGCCCGACTTGCTTGGTTTTTTGGGGGGGTCTTTTATTTAATACAGACAGGTTAGGGACCAAACTGTCAAAACGGGTTTGGCCCAACAATCTCTGATCTTTTTAAGAGCTTTAAAAAATACAACATGAATGAAAATCACCTCAGAAATCCATGTTTTTCATCTTAAAGCAGATATGAGGGGGATTATCCAATTCCACTGGAATATTATTATGAAGAAACAAACAACCCTGACGCTAAAGCACGTGAGAACAGACTGTGCACGTGTCAGGATGGACTGGTTTCACACTGAATGGACATGAATGGACTTAAGGCTAAATGATTCTGTTTTTCTATCAGTAAACACACTAAGGAGGGGGTCTCAAACATGCGGCCTGTGAGATATTAATATAATATCGCTCATTAAATTAAGTCATTTAATATTGATATTAAATGACTCCATTATTTGTTTTCTTTGCCTGTAAATGACAACAACTTAAAAAATGTGCCATTGTTTTACTGCCAAAAAATATGAAATTATGGAAATATTTACATTCACAAACTGTCCTGTAACAATAAAATGTGAAAAACCTGAACAAATGTGAACAGTCTGAAATGTGTAAAGAAAATTAGACACAATTTGAACCATTTTCTGCTTCTGTTACTAAAGAGTTAAATGTCTTTGTGGAACTGATCCATAATAAAACACATGGACAAATGATAAGTTGAGGCACAATATTGTTAAAATTGTCCTTATTTTCCTTATGAAATGTAACTTGTTTTGCATTTGGATCATTTATAAAAGTATTTTAATAATTTAATGAGGGTTTTTGCACTAAAACAATGATAACAATTTGGAATTTTCATTATTTATAGGTTATTATGTTTTTATTTTACTGGTCTGGCCCATTGGAAATTAAATCAGGCTGAATGTGGCCCCTGAAGAATGTTTGAGATCCCTGCTCTAAGGCCATATAAGAAGAGAACACATAAAGGACACCCAGCTGCATAGACGTCACACTTACGCATTAGATCCTATAATATCACATGCATATCTGTGATCATTGGCAGATTTCATAGGCGATAGGGGACTTCAGGATACACTGGAAAAATATAGATCTTACCAAGTATATTTTTCTGATTTCTAGTAAAAAATATCTCAACACACTAGAAATAAAACAGAATCACCTAAGCACAGGTGTGAAACATGTGGCCCTGGGGCCAAATCTGGGCCGTCAAATGAAAAAAGTAAAGAGAGAGAGACAGAGAGAGACAGAGAGAGAGAGACAGAGAGAGAGAGAGAGAGAGAGAGAGAGCTTTGTCTATTTCAGTTAAAACAGAATTTCTTCTTCTGTCACAGTTTAATTGAAAGATAACGTCTAAATGATTTTTTTCTCTCCTTTGAACCTTCCCTGACTAAATTAACTCCATATAATATCCATTGTATTTTGCATTTTTCACTGAAAATCAGGTTTTGTCCTATATTTAATTCTCGGATCATGTAGATGTTCATACAATCACTGAATAAATTCAAAAGTAATTGTATCAAAACAGAGAAAATGGAATAAAATTTAAGAAAAAAATAAATTAAAGTGAACGTAAAAACACATGTTTACCTCCACTATGATTGCACTGAAATGAAACCACAGAGAAGGAGGTGTTAAGATGTCAGTTTCATGGAGTATTTGGAGTTTTATTTGGTTAATTTAAAATCCGTCTTTACACAACAGTGACTAATGTCAGAATTTAACTCATAAAAGACCCAGTGCTACTTCTGTGGCAGTTCCAAATTAAGTTTTCTCCATATTTAAACTTTAATTTATCACTATTTATTACAATATTACCCCTTGTATTTGACATTTTTCAGTGTAAATCATGCATTTTCCTATATTAAATTCACTGATCATGTAGATTTTCATGAAAAGTTAGAGTAAATTCAAATGTTATTATATCAAAATCAGAGAAAACTGAGGAAAAAGTGACTTTTCCAGTCAAATTTGTTATTAAGTGGACATAAACCCAGTGTGTCCATCCACTGTCATTGATCCAACTCCATGGGTTTTACTGGTGAATCAATTTGGTAGAAGACGACAGTATTTCCACGGTAACTACACAACCTCGGAACATCCAAATGGGTCATATCTGATGACCGTGAAAAGACGACAAACTGTATTTAACACCAAATATTTATAGGTATTGATAGGATTAATGGCTTGTTAAACTTTTAGGTGAGTAGATGTTTTAGGTTGGTGATTATGACATGAAGGTTTAACGTAACAAAAGCCTTGAATTGCTGTAATTTAGAATGTCTTAAGCCTCTTTTTATAGCTGTACTAATGTGCATAAAACCGAGCTTTTATTAATCAGATTTAATTTAGGGCTCCAAGTCCTTTGCCTCTGAAGATAATGTGGGAATGGCAGCATTAAAAAGCAAAAATTTGCACATTCTCTAATTCATATAGAAGCTCTTCTGTTCCTTAAGTTTGGGGCAACATTGCTGTAAATTGAAAAAAAAAATCACATGAACGACCTTTATTTTTCAGGGCATGTTCTTGTGTTTTTCTCCTGACTCATCTTATATCATCGCATTTTTAGGGTCATATTGGGAATCAAATGAATGGAAATATGTCAGCATAGTGGAGCAAATAGGATTAAATGTGCTGAATGCCAAATGTCTAGGAACAGGAATTCTGTCAGGAGATAATCCCCCCTATGGATTTAATACAGTTCAACCCTCAAAGCAGTGTTTTTGTTGCTCAGGAAATGAAACAGACCAAAAAAAATTGTCTAAAGCTAATTTCTGTTATCATATTAAATCATAGACGCCAATAAATAAAAAGGTTAAAATCCAGTTTGGAGTATGTGGAACGTAAGAGTCATGCTGCGTTTAAGTGTCTTCAGAGACGTACCTTTAGGACGTCCATGGGCGTCTGCTGGTTCCCATCGGGCCGGTTTGGAGGGGGGGTCACATGGATGGTGAAGGTACGCTGCTGGCCCAGAAGGTTCCTGGTTCTCCTGTCGTGGTTCTGGACGATCTGCTGACCCACTGGCTGCCCTCGGAGCTGGATCTGTGATGTCAGAGCCCAGAGGGGGGGGGTGCCGCCGTCAAAGCTAGGACCACTGGAGACCCCGGCCCACCCAGAGGGAAGGAAAGGAGGGAGGAGTTAGTCAGACAAGGAGAACGACCGGTGTATGTGCACAAGAAGTGGCGTTTTTTTTTTTCGGAGGCATCCTGAGCAATATGAGGTATTGTAGTCGAGTACAATATAATGATTGACTGAGAAACAATCCACAGATTCCTTTACTCACAATATATGACTGTTTATTGTGGGTGAGGCTGAATGATGCAGGCTCTGGGTTCCTCAGGTTATGCAAAAGGGTTATATCCATTATGGGTGATTCTCTGAATTGGGTGCACATTGGAGGCTGGCATAAGAACAGTCTAACCTTCAACCCCGTAACAAAGAGTCATTTCCATAACAGTGTTTTTTTGTTATGGAGTTGAATGTTACAGGGTTGGTAGATTTTAGCTAAAAAAAAAAAATAGCCATATAATGTGAAATAAAATACAATGAAAATAAAAATTGCACCACATTTTCCTTCTTGTTTTTATACTATAAATTCTATATTTATCTATTCTTTGCCCAGGGTGACAGGGTCTTTTAGGCTGTTAACCCCCATCTATGGAACACCCTCCAAGACTTAAAACCGAAATCTAAACCAATCAATTCGATTTTGGTGAAAATCCGGAAGAGATCCTGGATTCTGGATCACTTTGAAATTTATTCTCCATTTACCACAATGTAAAATTTCAAAGTGATCCAAAATCCAGGATCTTTTCTGGATCTTCACCAAAATCTAGTCAGTTGGTCCTTGTGTCATTCTCAAGTTATCCTGAAACTTTCATGGAAAATTCATCCTTAACTTTTTGACTTATGTTATACAATGACAGACAGACAAAAACACAGACAGGTGGACAGACAGATAAACTCCAGCTAAAACATAACCTCCTTGGCCTCCTTTCATTCAATGGGTGGGGGGCATTAAGCTCTCAGAGTGCTTTTCTAGTTATTTAACTGGTCCAGTAGTCTAGCTGTGGTATCCCCATTCATTACATGTATGGGTCTAGTCATGCTTCATAAGCAGGGGAGGCAGGTTGGGGTGGGGTTTTGGTGACAAACTTTAAAACATTAAACATCCAGGGACTGCAACTGAAAAATAGTCATTTATTATTAACTACTAATTAACTAAAGTAACACTGATGCATTTACAACAATGGGAATTTATAGACACTGTCCCTGTTAAATAAACCATTAAAATAAAAAATAAGTAAATAAATAAAGTGTTTTCACATACCTTTGTGCATTCATAAACCACTGACCTCCATTTTCATGCTTTTACAACATAATTTTTTGGATCTTAAAAAAAAAAAACCTGATTAGTCCTTAGACGTCATAAATTGACAGCCTGGGCCAGACGATGACGTTAAGTCTGTAAAATCTGTTTTTGGAGGTGGTTGAATTGTGGACTTTTGATAATCAGCTTTATCTGTGATTTTGTAATGATCACATTGTACCTCAACACACTTTTTCCATTTATAGAAGAACTAGAGTGGTTAAAGTAATAATTCAAAATGCTCCACTTTTATTGGAACATTCATTAAAATCTGTGGCTGAAATGTGGTGTAATCGCTCTGTTAATTACTTCTGCCAAATCGGTTTAGTTTGGAGTATTTGGGGTAAGCTAATGTGCCAATAAATTACCAATAACAAACCTGATGGAAAGTCTGTAGTTATATACCGTTGACCTCAGGAATAACATTCATCTCATAAAACTTCACAGATTTATTCATTCGCATGATACAGTGACTAAAACTGTCCGTGGACTCCAGTTTATTCCATTATTCCATATATTTTACAGTACCTATACAGGAGATCAGGAACAATTGTTAGACTTTTTGTTTGAGTCAGTGTAAATCAGTTGTTTTTTGTGCTGTAGATCTCAGATATGACATGTCGTTCCCGTATTTGTCTGCTATAAAATACATTCATCACAATTTAAGCGAATTATTGTCAAATCCAAAGCTTCCTACTCATACTGACACAACATGATACAACATGTCATGACGTGACGTCCGATCAGCTCTCTGACGTCTGATCATCACGGGATCAGTGTAAACGTTGGGGTCAAGTTCGTAGTTTGTGTGTACATTCGCTTCTCGTTTACAAAGTAAAAGTACAGATTCATCAGTGTGGTTTTTCGTTTGACAGGGATAGGGGTGTTTTATTTTGTGGAAATAACCACAAGTGTGTTGCT
Organism: Siphamia tubifer; assembly: GCA_020466265.1. Taxonomy (NCBI): domain Eukaryota; kingdom Metazoa; phylum Chordata; class Actinopteri; order Kurtiformes; family Apogonidae; genus Siphamia; species Siphamia tubifer. The sequence continues at coordinate 48,577,200 of CM035787.1, forward strand.
CATTATAGCTAGATAGCATTTCACCAAATTCCTCCAAACAAAGTTGTAAATAGGTGATATTTAGACAAATGAATGCATCTAAAGAGGCATTTTCCCACACGATTCACAAAAAAAAACACAATAAACTGATGTATTTAAAGAGTTTAGAGTTCAAGTGAAATCAGCTTCACCTTGTCAATTTTTGCTTGGATAGGGGCGCAATGCATCGTGGGTTATGACGTAGTACGCTACAGTATAAACGCTTTGTATACTGTCCGATCACTGAGTACATGGGCGTCGCACCAGTGGGGGATGAGGGTGTTGTGACACAACCCACTTCTCCACCCAGATGATTTCATAGCCTCCACTTTTTCCTGAGTTTATATATTGTATCGTTACTGGATCCAGGAAATGGACACAGAGTTGGTCTCACCTACTTTTTATTTCAGGATAAACAGTTACTGTCGTCACAATCACACCAAACAAACATCAATAACATTTCGGGGCTGTTACAATATCTATGGTTTAAACTGTTTACCCGCCCGGGCGGCACAACAGCATATGTAAATGAAGCGCACCTCAGTTCAGCGGTAATGTAAACAGTTCTTCTTCGTGGTGTTAACAAACAGTCATTAACCAGTAAGTAATGAGAAATGTTACTGTTGTTAAACTAAGTTAACTAAACTATGTCTTGTTCTGTCACATTTACCCTAAGACAGTGGTTCTAGAACTTTTTTCACTGATGTTCCCCCTGAGGAACATATTTTTAGTCGTGTCCCCTGACATGGACAAAACATTTTTGTAAGAAAAAAGATAAACAGTGTCTGTAAAATCAGTGTCTGATATTTTAAAATCCTTTTTATGTCATAATTTAGATCTTTTATCTCATGATTTAGACTTTTTAATCTCGTAATTTTTTGGTACTTTTTTAAATTAAAAAATACAATCATTAATGGATAATTGTTCGTTAATTTTCCGATGATATACTCAGAAAATTTTGGTCATGTGCCACAACCTAGAACATTTTAAATGGCTGTGACGCCCTTGACGGAATAGGCAGTATAAGTTATGGATAATATAAGTGTATATGTGGTTTTGAACACAGCCTGAGAGTGTTCCAACTATCCCTGTGTTCCAACTGTCCCCGGTCTCCCCTACATGTTAAAGTGGACTGAATGAGGGCGTGCATACACTGTCAGGATGAGACATTCCCAGGAAAATGATCCTTTTTGATAAAACCAGTTTGGGTCCTTTCAGCCTGTGCAGCTGTGTGATAATCGCACTAATTAGACCGCCGTCGTGTCAGATCTGGGCCAGGGCTGCAGATAGCGCTTCAGGAGGCGAGACGTGATTTTATTCTTTTTTATCCCTCACAAAAAAAGGTCTTAATTATTCACAGAAATCTGCACCTTGTTTCTAGATAAGACTCATTATTATTATTATTATTATTACACCGTGTTTCTGGTTGTGAACTACATTCTTTACTCACTCCGAGAGACAAAGGAAAAGGAAAACACGGCTGACATGACTGATGGTTCTTTTACCCATAAAGCACTTTGGTTTTTATTTAATTTTTTTTAATTTAACCTTTATTTAACCAGGCAAGTCATGAAGAACAGATTCTTATTTACAATGACGGCCTGCCAAATGTGGCCCTTCCAAAATAGTTTTTTCTCTGTATTTTACTTTTTTTGACTGATTTATTACTTCATTAATTTATTACCGCCAAGGAGGTACTACATTCAAGTCCATTTGTCTTTGTTTGTTTGTTTGTTTGTTTATTTGTCTGTCAGCAGGATTACGCAAAACATTCAGAACAGATTTTGATGAAACTTTCAGGAATGATAGATAATGGGTCAAGGAAGAACTCATTAGATTTTGAGCAATGAGGGTCAAAGGTCAAGGTGACACTAAAGGTCAACAGTTAAAACAAATCAGTGGTAATATCTATTTATTTCTTTATTGTTGTGACTCCAAACTCTTAAACTTAGTTTTTACCCTTGTTTTTATTCCAGACTGTTTTCATCTTTCTGGGTTTTTATTGTGTTTTATTGTATTTGTCTCTTATTCATTTGACCTTATATATTTTATTCTTTTATCAAACCATGCTGGTATATTGAAGTGGTGGAACACTGAGCACTCTGTCTTCTCTGTAAACTCGACCAAACACCTTATTATAGTTCAATGTGTGTCTTGTATGTCGTATTGTATTGCCAGATTATTATCTCGACTGCAAGACAAATCTACCCATGGGTACCAATAAAGTAACCTTGAACCTTGAACCTTGAACCTTGATCTCAGGATTCAGACAAGATAGAATCGGGTGTTTTTTATTTAATTCACATGGTCTCACCTTCAGACATCAGATGGGTCAACACCTATGGCTCCATCACGTCACATTTTGACGCCATATCAAACCTTGGTGGAGGCCTGCTGTCTCTGACTGCCTACTTACCATTTATTATCATAATATCCTCTGCATTTTAATTTTTTTTCATGTATTTTCCAATATTTAATTCAATGATTATGTACAGTAGATCAGGGGTGTCAAAGTCATTGTAGTTTAAGGGCCACATTCAGTCAAATATGATCTGAAAAGGGCCAGACCAGTAAAATAATCACAATATAAAGAGTAAAATGACATTATGATAATGTTTACATCTATAATGTTTTCCTCAAAATGTGAATAACATCAACAACTTGACATGTCTTAAGAAAAACAAGAGCAGTTTTAACCATTTTCTGCCTATCAGTCTATCAGTTTGTCATTTGTACATGTGCAGAACAACTGACGTTTCAATTAAAAATACACAAAAACATTTAGCAACAGGTACAGTGTAAATCAACACTTATGTCTCTTCAGATATTTCAGGTGTTTCATTTTTTGTTCAGGTATTTATTCAGATTTTTGTAAAAGGATGGTTTGTTAATATCAAGATTTTGATGTAATTTCACTTTTTTATATTAAAATCTGTAGTTTTCATCATTTATATGTAATTATGATCATATTCTACTGCTCTGATATAATTGAGATTTAATTTTTCTGTATGTAGAACCTGAATTTAAATCATTTTTACACCCTTAACATCTTTATTGTTATTCATCCTATGGGCCAGATTGAACATTCATTTGTTGTTGTTTTGTTTTTTTGTATATATGTATATGTTTAGTACTTCAATTATTTATTATTATTATTATTAATTATTATTATTATTGTTATTATTATTATTATTATTTTATTTTTTGTACTATGCACTCTATTGCTATAAGATGAATTCAGGTTATTGGGGAAGTGAAGAAGGGGTAGGATTAAATAAATTTATGCTTCATCCTACTCCTTTTTGGACATGTCATTGTGTATTATTATTATTATTATTGTTGTTGTTGTTGTAGTTGTTGTTGTTATTATCATTATTATTTATTATTATTATCATTATTATTTATTATTATTATCATTATTATTATTATTATTGTTGTTGTTGTTGCATTCTGCACATGTTCGAAATAAAGCATTCAAATCAAATCAACTTATGTTTGATACCTGTGATCTAGATGTTCATAAAAGCTCAGATTAAAGTTGAGGGTTATTATTACGGCTGTCAAGATTAATGCATTAACGCAAATTAATCCATCGTCATGATTAATCTCATTAACAAATTTAACACAATTAAATACAACCATTGTTTACAGTCATTTTGTTTCAAGTTGTTTTGTTGAAACTGTTGAAGGTGTTGAATAACCACGTTAATTGCATATATTCATATTTTTGCAAATAGTCTGGATATTTTACCACATTTTCCTGTATTTTAGTAGAGTTTTTGAATATATTTTAGATTTTTCATAATTTTTTTGTTAGTTTAGGGGTTTTTTTGTCAGTTTTAGTGCATTTTAATATGTTTTCTATCTATTTTTTCTCCACCTTTTTTGTGTTTTTTTTGTGTATTTTGTGGCAAATTTAATAAAAAGAAAATCTCCCACAAAAAACTAACCAGAGACAAAACAATCAAGCGACATTAAATGTTTTAATCATGATTAATCAAAATGAATCCAAAGCAGCCCTGTGATTAATCTGATTAAACATTGAAATCATTTGACAGCCATAGTTATTATATCAAAAACTGTAGGAAAAGTGACATTTTCAGTCAAATATATCATTAACTGAACATAAACCAAGTGTGTCCATCCACTGTAATCGATCCAACTCCGTGAGTTTTAATGGTGAATTAATGTTGAAGAAGATGATGGTGTTTCCACAGTAACTACAGAGCCTTCGGAACGTCCAAATGGTTCATATCTGATGAGCATGAAAAGATGAATAACTATATTTTACACCAATTATTCCCTTCCTCCTTCAGGGCAATATTAATAATGGCCTGATTTTGAGGATCTGCGTGTTGACTCGTGACCTGTTGACCTCAGTCATGGTCGTGATCTTATCTGTGACGAGGTCAGTAAAACCAAATTTTAAAGACTTCTCTTCAGACCCGTAACTTGTCACAGATACAATGTCTGTCATTTAAAGTGCAGTTAAGGGCAGTGAAATAGTATTTATGAGACACTGACAAAACATCAGTAACATCAGTAAAATGTCATCTGACTTCAATGGTTTATTTCACTGCATAATTGTTTTTGTTTGCTGCTTTTGTTTTGGGTTTTTCTCCCTTATGTTAAAGCTGAACAATATATTTGTTATAATGACAAATATTCTGATTCTATATTGTTTGAGCTTCAGCATCATAATGTTCATGTGCGCAAAATAGTCCTGCAATTATTTTTATTTATTTATTTACTAATTAATTTGTTTATTTAATTATATGTTTTTATTTATTTGTTTGTTTTGTTTTTATTAATTTATTATTTATTTGTCTTTTCATTTATTTATTAATGTATTTATTTTTACTTAAATTTTTTTCATTTATTTAAAATTTTTATTTAGTTATTTTTAATTATTAATTTTATTTAATTATTTCTGCTACTGAAACGTATGTTCTGTGTCGCCCACTAATCTGTTTGACCATTTGCGTCAACACCACAGGACTTTTTCATATGAGGACTTTTTCATATCGCAATATATATCACAGGGTTAAAAAAAAATTGCAATGCTAGTTGTTTTCTAATATCTTATGCGTCATTTGCAGTACAGTGCTAGCCTAGCCATGCTATCCCTATTCATTACATGTATAGCTCATTATACTACTGTAGCGCATTACATTACACTAGGAGTTTAGCGCGGCTAGGCTAGTACAGTGCATCTTATATACAATTTAAAGTCTGGGAGCTGGAAAACTGTTGACATTAACAGTATATACAGATTTTGTAATTAATATTTGACTGCTGCAGTAGAGGAAAAATCAATATTTGTTATAGGTGTGGTTTATGTAAAGGACACATCACATATTTTCTTTATACTAGAAATTACCTATTTTTAAATTAATTACAACATAATCTACATTTTTGCAAGAATAGATAATTAGCATGTAATGTTTCTTCCCAAAGTGGTACATTTAAATATTATCAGACAGAAAAGAAGTGAAACGTTCGTATGCTAAAGGAGTAATATTTTGCTTTTTAAAATGGAATTATGCATTTTCAAATATTTCCCTGTGGTCTATATAAATAAATGCTCTGCTTGTGTCTGAATTCTTCATTAATTCACCTCCACAGGTCCATTTTCAACCCTAAAATAAAAATCATGTATTCATAGGGGAGATAATTTGCATACATTTCCATACTTCATATAGATTTATATATTATACTAATGGGGACCTACATTTATATTTAATCCTCATGGGGACCTGAATTTTGGTCCCCATGGTGTCAGAAACAGATCAATGTCCCCATAAAGATAGGAATAAAAGGATAAACAAGCACAATGATATTTATCCTATTATAAAATTAATTATACTGTCATTATTATAATTTTTTTTGTATCCCAGACGCCTTGTGTTAGAAAATAAACACATTAATTCAATGTGTCCCAATACTTTCATCCAACATAGTATAAAAGTCTCAATACAAAACAATGGGATGTTTAGTTCCACTCCCACATGACCCAACAGACGACCTTCACTGTTCAGGCAGAACACCGATTTATTTCACTTAGTTAACTTTGGTCACGTGATACGGATGTTGAGATGCTTCCCTTCCATAAATAAACACATTTGTTTGACAGCAACAACAAAAAAAAGTAGAGGAAAAAAACCAGTATCTGGCCTTTACATCTGCAAACATCAGGACCACCCCTGTCTGTGAATAAGAGCATGCATATTCACAATTAACCACAGAAACATGATTGTCTACAGTCGGCATTTAACTGCATTATACGTCTTCAACTTGGGTATGAAACACTTATTAGATACCCATCAGTTCAAATCAGAAACAGGAAAAAACAAATATGACGTTTCTCCTCAAGCATGACAGTAAAACCAGACTGTTAAAGTATATTTCCTATAAAAATATATAATATAATCCACTTTTTTAATTGTTTTTATATATATATATATATATATATATATATATATATATATATATATATATATATATATATATATATATATATATATATATATATATATATATATATATATATATAAATTATTATTATTAAATAAATTACACAAGCCTTGATGAGGTATACAGAAGAAGCACATTGAACATAAAATATTGAATAATACAGGAGGGGGGGGGGGTACTGTAAGGCACAATAAAAATATAAGTATTAGTTACAGCAAATCAACGATGATCAATAGTAGAGCAAAAGGGCACATTCATTTGCCTAAGATACAATTGAACATGTATGTAGGTCACAATTAAATAAAAAAGGAAAATGTTTATGTTTAAATCTGACATATTAGAATTACATTGAACATATCAACAATTTTAGATGTAAATACATTTGAAACATGAGACATTTTGCAAAAGAAGAAGAAAATCCTTTGAGTTTCAGTGACAAAAAATCAAATTTGAAATCATGGTAACACTTTATAATACCTACACACAATTGACTATGTATTAACCATTTATTAGCCATTTATAAATGGGTTGTTCATTATGTATTAACTATTTGTTACCTATTTGTTAATGTCTTGTAAAGGTTCATATTAGTGTAAATGTAAAATGTGATTATTTTTAACCAACAGGTGCAGTGTTTACAACTGTTTCTTTGTTTACCTGTAAAGCAGATATACAAACACTGCACCTGTTGGTTAAAAATAATCAAATTTTACATTTATCTTTGGAAGACACTAGTATGAACCTTTACAAGACATTAACAAATAGGTAACAAATGGTTAATACATAATGAACAACCCATTTATAAATAGGTAATAAATGGTTAATACATAGTCAATTGTGCGTAGGTATTACAAAGTGTTACCGAAATTATTTATGAAGTGATTAAAACAGGATCTGGTCTCACGCTGTATATTTTGCCAAAAAGATTATAATGTTAACTATGTCAGTAACAGAGAAATACACATTGTCAATATAATACAATATGTGTTCAAGTGTGAAAAATGGGGATGTTTGTAATTTTAAGGCACAACCAGTGTCCAAAATCTACCAGAAACAGGGCACAAGAAAAACAAGTGTTCCAATGATAATAAAATCCACATGCTAACGGACGCATCTCTTACCTTTTGAGTTTCATGTCAGACAGCGGTGGGAGTTCACTGCACTATTGGTGTCATTTTGAGGAATTGGGAGCTTTCTTAAAATCGCTTTAGGATGTGAAGACTTCCTGATGTGACACAATCATGTCTCACTGGCAAAGAGTGGATTCATACACGTCTCGGAGCTTTGAATCAGTTTCATAATGAAGGGAAGGAGGTTTTTTGTAGTTTTGCAATGACGGCTGTGATCTCACCGTCTTTGTTCCTCTTTAAGAACAACTGAATAAAGCTGGATTACAGCACGTTTTAACTGAGGTTTATTGGAATTTTATTGAAATGTGTGAAAAGTTCTGAGAAAAGAAGAATAAAATATGAGAGAAATGATAAGTTTTGGCCTTGAATGTTGTCAGAGTTTAGGGGTGAAATGATTCCTTGAGTATTTTTGAGTAACTTGATAACAAAAAAAAATGATGGAGGAATCACTTATTTAATTGGGAAGCAAAAAAAAACTAAAAAATGAATAAACCCTCCACACAACTTTATCTCTGCCTTTGACACACACTTCTCTCTGACCTGCTTTTATTTCTCATTTTGTATTTATTTACTTAACCTTTTCTATATATATACATCCAAATACTATTGCTACCTTTCTTTTTGTCTGTATAGGATTATGTTTATTATCAAGTGGCTTAAAGATAGTTTGTGAGTGACATCTAAGGGTGGGGTGGGGGATGGGGATGGGATTTTTTTTCTTTTTTGTTTGTGTTTTGTTCTGTTTATTTGTTTTTGATGGTTTGTACAATTTAAAATCCAATAAAAATAACTTTGAAGGAAAGCACAAAATGTAAATATCTGTCACATTAGTGAATGGGAGGATATAATGACAGTTTGTAGGTACAAAGACCTTAGTGGGTCTTGGTTTTTTGTTTTTTTTATGGGAGGGTGTCATGACACTGAACTGTTGTTTGCCTCGTATTGTTTGTTTTTTGACTCTGTTCTAGATCTGATGCCACGTTTCTACTAGTATCGGCTCTACCTGATTCTACTCGCTTTGTTGTGTTTCTACTACGAAAAAGGACCTGGTCCCACGGTACCTGGTCTTAGATGTTTGGTATCTACCCTGCTGAGGTACCAAACAGTCCCAAGTGATTGCATTATCAATGTGTGACCCACCATTTTAAAAGAACTAGGTTTGGACTTGCAGTAAACAGACCAGTAAGTTACATTCAGGCTGAAAAACTACACCGAGGCCCATCATGGAGGTTGAGACATTTCTGTCTTTGGTGACTGACGAAAACAATCAGAAGTTTGTTGGTGCTTCGTAATAACGTCCAGGTACGATAGTATCTGAAGCAATTTCCCCAATTGTGAGGTCAATAAATTATTTCTATTCTATTCCAATGGAATGGCTCTCAAGGAGTAGTACGTGGTGTAAGCCAATATTCTGATGGCATGAACACGAATGTTGACATGTACACATTCCTCAAGCTTTGGCCAAAGGATGAGGATGAGCGCATGGTGTTGGTGATGACAAACTCACAGTGTTGGGAAAGTTCACCTTGATTAGGAACTAGTTCAAAGTTCAGTTCAAGTGACTCAATATGAATTAGTTCAGTTCATCGTTCATTCTTCCAAATGATGAACTAGAAGTTCATGGATCCCAAAATTAACTGTTTTCGTTCTTTTTTTTCGTTCTTTTTTTGTGTTATTATTGTAAACTTATGAACCGTTTCTGACGTTATCCTGACCGTAGTCAGGAAATCAGGGGAAAATGCTGCCCCCCTGAGCTGAAGTAAGTGCCTTACCCCAGGGTTAACTTCCCTCTGCAGGTTCTTAGAACACAAGGAGGGGTTTCATTGAGTTTCGTTTTCAATGTTTATTTCCAAGAACGGGACAACACCTGCTCCGGTCGCCGGTCACACTCTGTACATTTAACTCTTTTTCTCTACTCCCAAAAATTCTCTGTACCTCTCTCTCTCTCTCTCTCTCTCTCTCTCTCTCTCTCTCTCTCTCTCTCTCTCTGTCTCTGCCCTGCCCAAAACACTTCTCATTGGCTATTCCACAACATTATGTTGCCAAAATTTGTTCAGAATAATACAAAAATGACATCTATGATAATGCTGTGTTTTGTCATAACATCCAATCCAAGCCCCCCCCCCCCCTGGTTTTTTGATAAAGCGCACCCTGCCCGTAACTATTTTCTGGTCATCAAATACTGTGGGGAAGCAGGAGTTGACCTCAGCTACCACCAGGTAAGGGTGGGGTACAACATGGACATGGCACCAGTCCACTGCAGATCTAGCATACATGCATTAACAACCATTCACTTTCTCATTCACACCTATGGGAACGTTTGGTTAAGTTAGGTTCATGTGTTTAGACAGAGGAAGCTACAGAAACCACAGTGGCATGGAAAGAACATGCAAACCCACACAGAAAGGAATTGATTCTTGCTGTGAGGCGACAATGCTAACCGCTGCACCGCCGTGCTGCCATTATTGGAATCTGTGCTTGAAACATTTTGCTGACACAACAGTAGGGAATGGACACAGAAATTAGGATTTCCTTTTGCAGACTTTTCTGAAAATTAATTTAAGCATAAACCTGACTAATATATATATATATATATATATATATATATATATATATATATATATATATATATATATCAAAATGCTACTGTGTCCCTTAATTAATACTAGTATGTGAAGATGTTGAAACTGTAGTAAAATGTTTTGTGAAATTGTTCGTATTTTGTAATCTCCATCCACAGACAGATGCATGTTGGAGCTACATGTAGCAGCATAAATATGACTAAGCTTCCTTTCCAATATCATTTCCCCTCTGATTACAGCTGCAAGTATGTACAAAAAGCTCTGTACATAGTTCCTGCAATGGCCTCAAGGGGTTTTTTTAAAAAAAGAAACTCTTAGATGGATTAAATAGCTGTTAAAACTACTGCTGTGAATAAATCTCTGTAAATGAACAAAGTGTGAATATTTCATTTTATTATTCCGTGAATCATTAAATCACTGACAGAAAGTGCCAGTTCTTTGAAACTAGAGCTTTTATTGGTCCTTCTGAACACTCATTCATTATGTGAACACGCTTTATTCTCACTAAGGTCATGGGGGCAGAGCCTATCCCAGCTACTTATGCAGAATGCTTGCTCTTTATCCAAATAAAAATTCCAGACTTTTTCAAAACTAACACCCCCCCCCCCCCCAGACCTTCATGTTGTGTACTTTTATATTTGTGTACCTACTTTTTGCTTGAGATTTTATCTGCTTTGTGTAACACAAGAGTTCCTTTTATAATGAATGAAGGCATAACATTCACCGTAAATTATGATTTACTGACAGAAAAATTATCAAAACATATGGAGACCACAAAAGTGCATGCATATCACACAAACTAATTTGTCCAGAATCATTCTAGTATCAACCGGTCAGTGAAATTATATCCATTATATATATATCCATTATATATATATATATGCTTTCTGCATACTCTACAATTCAACTACAAGAGAAACTCTTTTCCATACTTAAGATTTCCACCCAAAACTCCAGATTTTTCAAGGTCTGGAAAAACAACATTTGAAAATGTCCTACTTTTAAAAAAGGACATATAATGCAAAATGCACTTTTTAATGTGTTGTCTGTGTGTGAGGAGACACAATTATCAACAAAAACAATCCACTCTTCTTTTCTCCTGATCCATTTCTTGTTGGAGGGGGATGAAAACGCTCTGTTTTGGATTTTCTATGCATCGTACGTCACATGGGGCGGCGTGGTGGTGCGGTGGTTAGCACTGGTGACTCAGAGCAAGAAGGACCCTGGTTCAAATCCCACACCAGACCTTTCTGTGTGGAGTTTACATGTTCTCCTCGTGTCTGCGTGGCTTTTCTCCAGGTACTCTGGCTCCTCCCACCATCCAAACACATGCACTGATAGGTTAACTGGTTAATCTAAATCACCCATAGGTGTGAATATGTTTGTCTATATATGTTCAGCCCTGAGATGAACTGGAGACTCATACAGGGTGTACCCCGCCTTCACCCATTGTAGCTGCATTCGGCCCCCAGTGACCCCTGTGACCCTAGTGAGGATAAAGCGGGTTCAAATGATGAGACGAGATGTACATCACATGCATAGATTCATTTGAATACCCCACCCCATCCCACCCCACCAGCTCAGCTCACCCCACCCACTGGTCACACACACCTCACAGATCCACCGTTATTCTCTATCGTATCCTGGGTCCATGGTTGGTGATCAGACGGGCTGGTCCATGGGTGACACCGCAACTGTGGTGTCATGGCTCATCTGGGTCCAGATGACCCAGACCCAAATCCATACTGGGGTTGTTAACGAATCAGGACCTGAAGGCACCGGGGCTGTAAAACTCAGCGCTCGGTCCACTTTGATTCTCTCAAGCTGATTTTATTTCATCTTTGACTTTGTCTCTTCTTCTCTGCCTCAACTTTTTTAGGTTCCATTTCTTTGTCCTCCACTTGGTAGCGTGCAGAAGAAAGGGGTGGAGTCAGCTGTGGGTCACTTGCATGAAAACGTTAACATTAAAACAAAGCGTTTTCAAATGGGCTGTTTTGTCCAGGTTCTTCATTAATGTGGTATTTTAACCAAAGCATGTGACAGACAGGTCACTGAGACACTAGGGAACTGTTTTCACTTGTGGAAAATGGGTGTGATCAAGCACCCTGAGGTGGGGTTCATCCTGGACAGGTCACCAGTTCATCGCAGGGCTGAACATATAGACAAACAATCACTGTCACATTCACACCTATGGATAATTAAGATTAACCCATTAACCTATGAGTGTGTTTGGATGATGGGAGGAGCTAGAGTCCCCAGAAAGAAACCGCACAGACACATGAAGAACATGCAAACTCTATACGAAAAGGTCCCACCCCCATCGGCTGGTGCCTGAATAGAACCCAGGACCTTCAGTGGTGCTACCCACTGCACCACTGTGTCACCCCTCCTTCTGAAAAAACACTTTTTAACTCAACCAAGGAGGGTTTGTTTCAGCAGTGTTTGTTTGTCTGTCTGTTTGGTAGCAAGATAAGTCATTTTTAGGAACTGTTAATACTGATAAGAAATAAATAATTACATTTTAATGGTGATTGGAGGGGGGGACTGATCTACCTTAGTGAGGGTCTGTGCTCTCAGAGGGGTTTTCTAGTTTTCCCATTTTTTTCCACCCTTTTGAATGTTAAAAATATGTTTCTTTATTGAATTGATTGCTTCAAAGCTAAAAATTACTTCAGGATTCAGTCAGTCTCAGTTCAGCCATTTAATCAGGTCACGTGTAAAATGCAAAAAACATCTGATTTTATTAGACATGAGCTCCAGCATAGAAAGTCATGCCCAAAAAGCTCCGAGAAATCCTGGATCCATTGACAATATTAATATCAATAACAACCAATTATTTTTTTCAAACATTAATTTCCATGTATGACTTTCAATTTTGTATCACACTTCAAATCTTATTATTTGTGAACAAACAAAAACATAATGTAACACAAACTTAAAATTGACAAACTTCTTCCTCCCTCCTCATTAATGACAGTCTTGCAGTGTCACTGGAAAGTACTTTGGTGAATGACTTCATCCCCCTGGTGGATGATGTGTGTATTGCATGTATCTAATTGCATACATCAGGTATTTCATCTATTATTTTATACATAAAATATATTTTTGGGTTTTTAAACAATTAGTTGAGTCATTTATTCTTGATTTACACTAGTTGCCTATTACTTAAGGTGTCTTTGAAAAAGCAACTAGATGAAAATGGTCATAATTTTCAACTTTACTGTTAAAATGATGAGTCACAGTACATTTAGTTTCCACGTACATTGAAATGTGCTTGATAAATAAAGTTTTGCTTTCATGCAATGTGTGCATGTTCTTCATTTCCATTAAAATACTACAATTGAAATTCAGATTTTAAACCAGTAAACATATAATAATATTGACCTGTTCTAATTGTTTAACCTCAATGCATCACTGTCTCTGAAAATGAAAAGCACAATGAAAATAATCAATGGACATGCTTTTGTGTCTGCTGAGCTTTTTACACACACACACTTCCTTCACAGTGGCAGTACTCGTAATAAACCACGAAACCGGCCGTGAGATGTATTCCGCATGGTTGAGTGTCCTTGTTCAACTCATCCTCAGTGGAAGGGCTTGTGTATTGGAGCAGACTCATGTTCATTATATTATACATGTCAAACGGGGATTAGACTGAGTTTTTTTTTTTGTTTGGTTCTTTGTGGAAGTCAGTGACCTCTCTCACACACTTCAGTTTCTTAATATAATTGTTTTGTGTGATATTGAGACCATTAAAAACAGGAAGCATGGGCCGTGATTCAGCCATTTCCATGCTGAAACTTTGCTCTAAAATTGGTGCCTTCTTTTTCCAGACGGTTTCATCACCTTCCTCTAGTTGCGTGTTGTGCAGTCCACCTTCAGTGAGAATTTCACAACATAGCTAACAGTCATCCTAAAAACCTACATCTGTTAACAGTTCAATCCCTTTAACATATTTCTTCAACTCAGATTAAAACTTTGTGTAAGTGTCATTTAATATCCAAACGTTTGCATTATCATGACATTATGTGTGCTAATGTGTCTGAAACTGGCACTGGTTTGTTTACAAAGAAAATACATGATGTGCTTTTGGCTGAAACTTCCCGTGTATCTCCATGCTTCATCACTGGAGGAAGCATAAAAATGGATTGTGCTGGTTGCAGAGCAAGGGTGCAAGTCATTAGAAGGCCAGTTGTGTTTGCACAAAAGGACAATTCACAGCAACATGTGTTCTGTCCAAATGAGTTGTTCACACAGTCTAATGCAGAATGCTGCATATTATGGCTTCCTTTTCCTAAATTATCCAACCCCAAGCTTTGGTCAAAACAGGAGGCAGAGCTGTCTTTTTTTGGGTTGAGTAAAATGTTTTATTTTATGACAGGTGAATTTAGTTTCCAAAAACATCGAACAAAAATGAGCAAATTAGAGTTAGCGTATTTTATTCCTGTTGTTACAATAACACTCATACAAAGTGTTAGAAGCTAGTGTTATATAATATGATAAAATACTTCATTGCATTACACAAAATGTCCAATGTAAAAAAATGTAGGGAGTAAAATTAAAATGATGCCAGAAAAATAAATACTTAAGTAAAGTAGAGATACCAAAAAAAAAAAAAACTTTAGTATACTTGTTATCTGTGGAATAGGGACATCTGGCTCAGAGGTAGATGTTATCCAATAACCAAAGGGTTGGTGGTTCAAATCCTGCTCTGTCCTAGTCATGCGCTGTTGTGTCCTTGGGCAAGACACTTAATCCTACATGCCTCCAGTGCTGCTCTTCAGACTGGTGTATGGACGTTTGGTGGTGGTCAGAAGGACTGTATGTGCCAAATGGCAACAGTGTATAATGTAACATAATGTATTTTATTTATTCCAAACTGTTAAACATAAATGAATCGTACAAGTTTCAAAATGCAGTTCCGCTTTTGACCTCATGGTGGCAGCACCACTCTTAACTATCTCTGATTTTGCCAGGAACCTTTTTCACTGATGGCGTCTGTAATTTTTTATTTCCAGAATACAACAAAAATTACAATGAACATAGAACATAATGACTGAACACAGTATACATATTCCATATTGTCAATGTACCGATTTAAAGAAAAGTATATATTTTAATAGCATTTTACCATTTTAAATAGTACATATTTACATTTATAATTCCAAAATATAACTGCCGATTATTATTTTAATAATAGAAGTATATTAAATATTAAATTCTCAAAAAGAATTAATCTAAAACATAAAATCAAGGGGGAAATAATAATAAATAAATAAAAGAAAGAGATGGGGTCTGTAAATATGAAGGTCAGCACTGGAATCGGGTAACAGAATCCAATATGGCGGCTACCATGTCGGTACCGGCTGATTAACATGATCAACGGGCAATAATTTTCACCCTATGAGGTTTTTGTTGTCTACAAGGGTCACACAATGAGTTCCTGCCGGCGCCGTCTGGTAGAAAAACAATTTGGTAACAGGGTACTTGCGTTAAACCTACACAAAATGAGTTTGACAGATGAGCACAAGAATGAGTTCAAATCTAATTCAAATGTATTATAAATTATAACTCCACCTGCACTCATGGTCTGTGCCAGGTTATCTATGATGCAATCACAGTTTATTTTCCAATTACTGCTAATGGTGGGCTTTTTAATGATAGAATATATCATTTATTCACTTTTGGATTATTTAAAACCCAGTAAATGAAGCTAAATAGATATAAAATAATCCTGAAGCGTATTGACGGGCGCCATGTTGGATTCTGTTCCTTCTGTCCCGATTCCTTTGGCCCAGTGCTGACCTAAATAAAAACAGTCAAATTTACAGTGACTGCCGTCGCTTTCATGATAGAAGGTAAATACAATACTTTTTAAAGCTGAAAATCAAGACACTTGTGTTTGTTTAATTTGTCAAAACTCCGACCTTGTTTAAGGAATTTAATATAAAGAGACACAACCAGACAAAACATGCTAGCATATGACAAGCTAACAGGATGTGGGCACGAGCTTGCGAGTTAAATGGATCCGTCACCATGACAACCTACGAAGTTTCCAAGATAGTTGTTTATAACTGGTGGTGTTATGTATTTATAGGTGTAACACAAAATATTACTTTTTGAATTATCTTGTAAAAAGACAAGAGCAAGAGTCATATGTTTTAATCTTACATGTAGACAAAATTTGCATTAGCGAGTAATAATTCCTCATATAAATTCAGATTTTTTTTCTCAACTCCAGATCCTCCACAGTTTGTTCTATGTTACTGATTCCAGAGGGGAAAGAAAGTCAGGACTTTTATTTTTATTTATTCACACCTGAGTGGCTTAGATTGAGTTCATTTTCCAATGAAGATAAAACTGTTATAGAACAGTGCATTTAAATGATTTTTTACCGTTAAAAAAAATTCAGAAGGGACCACTGGGCCCCAGTAATCTCCACATGATCTGCTCTGGCCCTCTAAAAAAAAAAAGTTTGAGCACCTCTAGTCTAACTCCTTAAATATAACTACAGTCAATAAAGCTGATATCCATGATAAAAACATATTTTATATTAAAAAACAAAGCTTAAAAAACTAGAGCTATGAATGTTGGCATCTGCTAAAGCTAATAAAGAACAAATGGCATCTGGACTTGTGTAGTGGTTTCACTTTTCTGCTCCAGAGGTTACCACCAGGGCTATCTGTGACATAGTTCTGCAAATTTGGTCCTGAGGAGACAGTATGTCTGGGGCTAAAACAGTTTGGAAACCACTGATGAGTATGAACACACACATGGAATACCACCAGCAGACCATGGAATGTAGAGACCAATTCATTCCCAATGAGAATCCACAGTCCACAGATAGTTGTTGTGATATGATTTATTATGGGCACAAATGGCTCTTGTGCCTTTTCTCCATTTTTATCGAATAGATCTCAGTCTCATCATGTCTTCATGGAATCGAATCCTGGAGGGATTCAGCATTAGACAAATATACAGACAGTTATAATGTGTTTTTGATGCAGTAATTGAAATATGAATGTGTAAATAGTTATATTTAAAAAACAAAAGACTTATACAAATCAAGAAGTTACAAATAAAGGAAATCCCCCAAATAACAACCATGTATATTCAAGCTTTAACATGGATATATTTTAGAGCATAAATGAGCATTATATGAGGTTCTTCTATCTACAGAGATAATCTCGACATCATGTTGTTGGGAGTCAAAATGTATTTTAATTCATACACGCCCTTCAGTGCCACTAAAAGTTTTGTCAGTTAATATGTTTTAACATTAAATGCACAGTACTGCATACATATACTGTATACATAAGATATCAGTTCAAGTATATTAAACAAAAACAATTGACTCACTCATGATGGTAGTTTTGATAAAGTCCTGTTTTTGTCCCTTCATTTTCATTTATTGTGATGTAATTACCACAGTTTTTCCTCATCCCCATGTTTTTCCACCAAAACAGCATCCGTCCTGATGTTTTTGCACAGATGCTGTTGCTACATCCTGCAAGACCAGTGTGAATGATGTAATAAGAACCAAACATACTAGTGCATTGATGTGTTGGGATCTACAGGTTCTAGATGTGGTAATTGTGATGCTTTGTGTATTGCAACACCAAGGGACTGGCAGCTACTGGTCGACCTGCGGAGACAGTTGAAATTCCCAGACACCATTGCGGTAATGTTGCTCCAGCCAGACCGGCAGGTGGTACTGCTAGAGTTGACTGTCCCCTGGGAAGACAGGATGAAAGAAGCCCAGGAAAGGAAGAGGACCAGGTATGTGGACCTAAGGGATGGAGGGCTCACTGTGAGCCCTTTTGAAGTGGGCTGCAGGGGCTTTGCAGGTCAGTCTCTGCATCAGGTCCTGGGACCATGGGTATAAAAATGCGTATGGACACTATGGACATGTCCATACCAATATTTGGATGTTTCTAAAATGCCCATACCAATTTTTGATTAGGAAATTACATGAGATTTGAGAAACAAAAGGTGACTGTATTTCCTGGATGATAAGTTGACACATGAAAGACTTTAATTTCCTCAAAAAAATCACAGTGCGCCTTATATATGGATTAATTCTGGTTTTGCTTAATGACTGGGAATTTTGACTTTTTATCTAATAATTTTGAGTTTTTTTCTCATAACTTTGACTTTTTCCTCTCATGATTTTGACATGTTTTTTTCATCATTTTCACTTTTTCTCTCATGATTTTGACTTTTTATCTAATGATTTTGACTTCACTTGGACTATGGACAGAACATTTTGGACAAATTCTTAAGTCATGAATAGGAGATTTTTAAAAAAACAAAAACATAATTGTGATAAAAAAAAAAAAAAAATCGTGAAATAAATAAATCAATATTATGAGATAAAAAAATCTAAATCATGAGATAGTCAAAATTATTAGATAAAAAAGTAAATTCTGAGATTAAAAATTCAAAATTGTAAGGAAAAAATTTAAAATTATGAGGGGAAAAAAAAGTTTCTGATTTACTGATTTATTTTTACCACTGTCACCTTTGTCTAGTTTGAAAATGTAATGAGTCTATTCTGAGAATGTAAAGAGTATAAAGTACAGATATTTATATAAATGTAAAGAGTATAAAGTACAGATATTTATATAAATGTAAAGAGCATAAAGTACAGATATTTATATAAATGTAAAGAGTATAAAGTACAGATATTTAGATAAAAATGTAGGGAGTAAAAGTAAAATGTTGACAGAAAAATACTCAAATAAAAAGAATTAAGTATCTGTACTTTACTTAAGTACAGTAAAGGAAGTACTTCTACTTAGTTACTTCCACCACTGGTAATATTACAGTGTGAAATACAATGTGTGTAATAGTACTGTGTATGTTTGTGGATGGGTTGTGATTCAGTTCCAGTAAAGCGTCAGTTATCAGTTATCACACGTCATCTCTCCACATATTTACAGTTCATTTAGTGTAAATTGAGCATCCAGTATACATGTCCACTGCTGAGTCCATGTCCTTATATTATGTGAAGACAGATTCTGTGATGCAGACATGTCTAATGGTTGTATGGAATCTGGGGCTTATGGGAAATTAGTCAAGCACATTAGTGATGCCTTTACACATTTCAGGCTGAATAATGCACACTTCATAAAGTATCTGTAAATAATCAGGGTTAACAGTATTCTTCATTTAAAGTTTCACTTATATTTAGTTGTCCAGATATATTTTTATGACATGTATTGTACTCTCCTTAAATCTGTTGATACCAGTCATGGATGTGCCTTCTCAATTATAATAAAGTTAAAAAGGAAAACTGCATTTTTTTTTTGCCATGGATGAAATAATACTTATTTAACCAGAAGTTTCAAAAGTGTCCAAAAATAAAGCCTTTAAAATGTAGTTACTGTGGAGATAATAGGTTTGTTCGGGTCACAGTACTAGGTTTTTTTTTATGAGCAGGAAATGTAAATATGAGATAAAAATAATAAAAATAATAATAATTGTGAGATACAATTATACATTTTTTCAATCTCCTATTTCACATCTCACAATTTGCGAGATAAAAACTCAAAATTATGAGACAAAAACAAATCACAGTTATTATATAAAAAGTCATAATCATGAGATAAACGTCATAATTATGTTACAGAAAACTGCGATTTCTCTCTTCCACTGATTTTCCCTCTAAACTGACTTATTTTTTCAAACTGTCAGATGAGTTTATTCTGAAAATGTAAGCATAAAGTACAGATATTTCTGAAAACATTCAGGGAGATAAAGCAAAAAGTTGTCAGAAAAATAAACACTTATGTAAAGTAGAGATACTTAAAAAACATCTACTTAAATACAGTAATGAAGTACTTCTACTTAGTTACTGTCGGTTGTACATAATGTCATGTCTTGTTATACCTGGTTAGTTTAGCAGCACTAGGAATGTAGTCTTAAGCCACTGCACTATGTTTATTTATTTGTTTTTTTCACCAACTTTGCTAGGATTTTTGTTTGTTGCACATCTGCACTTTATGTAAATGCATAGGAGAGTGAGAAACATAATTTTGAGACCTTTGTATGTCAAGCACATGTGATGAATTGACAATAAAACTGACTTTGACTTCAAGATAAGTTCTATTTCTGTGGTTGGTGTTTTCTGTAAAATCCTGTGAGATGACATTGTTATGATTTGGGGCTCTACTGTAAAAATGAAATCAAATTGAATTATTTACAGTATTTTAACCAAAATATTTATTATTTTCATTGCACTTGGCTGATACTGTCAGTTCATTTAAATCAGGCCTGAAAACATTATTGTTCACTGGAGCTTTTACTTAGATTATTATTTCCTTTAAAATGTTTTTATGTCTTGATTTTAATTGTCTTTTAATGCATCTTTATCATTTTAATTTTCTTCTGTTTCTGTTTTTGTGTAAAGCACCTTGAGTTGTCCTGTACATGAAATGTGCTATACAAATACATTTGCCTTGCTGATAACAGGTATCTGTAGCCAATTCAGAATGTTTAACAAAACAGTAAAAAAAATATGCATAAATAAATACATGAATAATACACAGTAGCTTTAAAATGTAAACGTGCTCCTCAAACATGTCACTAATCTCTCCCACTACAGATTAAAAATCCATTCTGCTCAACCACAGGATTAACGGCTGTAAACATCAGGAGAATTAGTTAACCTGGTCAAAGCTTAAGCTAATTAGCCACTGTTTAGTTGTTATGGTAAATGGACTGTACTTATACAGTGTATTTTATACACCAGTGGGTGCTCAAAGTGCTTTACAATTCCTCACATTCATCAATTCATACACACACACACACACACACACACACACAAACACACACACACACACACAAACACTCATACACCAGTAGACGGCTGCTGCTGAAGTGTCCTCGGGCAAGACACTGAACCCTAAGTGTCTCCCAGTAGGATCAGGCAGCACCAGTCTACTGATGATACACTAGCCCAAGGACACTTGGGACGCGAACCGACGACCCTTCGATCATTGGACGACCCGCTCTACCAACTGAGCTACAGCTGCTCCAAAAAGATGCATTTGTTAACAGTTCAATATTTCACCTTTTTTATTCTTTGTATTATTAACAGCAGTGACCATATTTGGACAAAAGAAGTGGAGTTAGTTTGCCATGTCTGCCTGTTACCCCGCCCTCTGAAGGGGAGGCAACGCTATTATTTTTTTGTTTGTTTGGTTTTTTTTTTGTCTAGTTGTCGGCAACTTTATGCAAAAAGTAGAAGAGCACTCTCAGACTGCAGACCTCCACCAAGGTAGACCCCCCCCCCCAACAGATCACCACCAAAGTCTAACCATTTCTAGATCGCCCCATTACCAACATACCCTGAAAATGTCATCAAAATCTGTCCATAACTTTTTAGAGTTATCTTGCTAACAGACAGACAGACAGACAAACTCCAGCAAAAACATAGCCTCCTTGGTGGACCTCTGTTCATTCGAAGGGGGGAGGTCTGCCTTTGCAGAGGTTTGCGCTCTCAGATTGCTTTTCTAGACTTTATTTCTAATCTAGTCATTCACCAACGAACTGTATAAACTGGAAAAAGGCAGATAAACTGATAAAAATCTGCAAAACTTGACAAAAACACACTAGAAGAACACACTGAAAGAGCACTAGTGCTATTATATACAATTATTCCAAAAAAAAATACAGCACAGACAGAAATAAAACTTAACTAAAATGCTGTCAAAAGTCATAAAAATCTTCCACCTCTCTCTCACCAGGTGCATTCTTCTGCTTTAAGCTCCGCCCACTTCCGCCCCTACCCCTCGGCCAATGCAGGTGTCTACCCTAATGTGTAGTAGAATAGAAAGTACAGCTAAAAGATGAAGTTTGGATTTTCAAAATTTCACAAACATTGGATGTAGAAATGCATCACTAGTGACACAGTTAAAATGGTTAACGGCCCTAATCCTTCACTTTTGTTCTTTTATCCTTTAACAACTGTTCTCATTTTAAAGTCCAGAACACGACGACCACATAGTTTGACTGTGTTCTACTCTCTGACGTCAGTGTTGCCATTCTTTCATAGTCTGTGATTCCCCTTCTCATTTCACAGCTTTTACTCGTTTCTTTTCCTGTAAAATGAGGGTGAAATGTATAAGTGTGATGAGTCTTGTAATTTGACATGGATTAAGTTCTTATAGTTTTTAAATAGTAGAATCACATGCTTTGACTTGTGCTATAGAGTCTGCATATAAAGTACATATTTGTTTATGTATTCCAGTTTACAGCTTCAATGTGCATGTGTATCCAGATATAATGACTGGGGGGGAAAAGGTAGAAACGTGGATGGAAAACGTGCACAAAGTTTGAACATTAAGCATGATACTGAGACTTGTTCTTTGGCATAGTTCAGTCTTTCATTTCCTGATTCTTCCCCTGAAGGCAGATTGTCTGGTCTGAATGGCTGGGTTTGCAGGGTCAGTGCATTGAGCGCCCACAGATCACAAAGATTAAAGTGTTTCACAGGCTTTGAAAGAGCAGCTCAAGAGGATAAACAAGTAAATATAGCTGATTTTTTTTTTTTTTTTTTTTTACATTTTTTAGGAAATTCCAAAAAAACAAATGTCACAGAGCATGCTACAATGATAGATGAACCAATGATAAGTGCAAGCAACATAAAAATGATAAAGAACTGGGAAAAAAAGACACGACTGTAATGACAGTTCTCATCAATCAACCATTTAACTGTAGTTTATTATTATGGCCCATAGGGGGCAACAAAACACCACACAATTAATGACAAACAATAACTTTGTGCATTAGATGTGCTCATGTTTTTGTCTCTCTTAACCGTCCTGTTGTCCTCATATTCTCTAGACACCCCCATGTCCTAAAGGTCTAAATGACCTGTCTTCACTAAAACCCCCCAATATAAACAGTTGAATTGAATTTGAAACACCAAATCTGATTTTGCTTGAAGAAACAACTTGTCATTCACCACAGATCGTGTGAATATCTGAGTTTTCGCTCTTCAGCTGCAGAAAACTAAATTTATTCAAGACACCATATATGCATCTTAAAAAACTGTTTCCTCATGCTTTTTCCAATTAAGGCAATTATTGACTGTAAAATGGGATGTTTTTTTTTTACTTACCGAGTCTCAGGAGGATATAATAATGATAATTTGGTATGAATTCAACCAATATTTTTTCTGCTAGAGTCATTTGATATTTGAAGTAAATGGGAGAAAAAAAGATAAAAAAAAAAAACATCCAAAATGTCAACTTTAACCTACTGTTCCCACGTCTACTCCAACAGTCATGGTGAGGACTCATTCAGGTTTTATGGTTCCACACTGTGGAACTGCCTGTTCATACATAAAAAACAAACAAAAAAAGGGTGTGACAACAATAAATGATTACACTGGTCTCCAAATAAAATGCTTCTGGAATAAAACTAATGAAATTTTACTCTATGTGTGTTACTGATGAATAAAAGTCAAGTCTTAAATGCTGATTGGCTCAAGTTTCCAAGATCAGTCTGGGGTCAAAATGTGAAATTATTAGAATGAACAAGAGAATAGGTTTTAATCCAAAGGAATGTTGGTGTCAGATCTACTTCCAAACACTGTCTGCACATTATGATCCATTCACTTTACAGGTTCTTTCTAGTGGAATATTTACTAATCCATTATATACATGTACATAAACCAGCATATATGTGGAATAACAGCATCATATATATTAAAAACATGAACTAACCTGCACTTTTGTCTTTTCTTTGCCCGATTCGTCTTATTAAAGTATGTAAGATTTAGCACATTTAATGTCTGAAGCAGATCCTTTCTAAAAACAGATCTTTATTGTGCTGCACATGACGTCCACACGGGGGCACTGTCACAGCTTGTATAGACAGTATCATTTTGAACTGAAAAGTGTCCTCAGTAAACCTCGAAGTATGGCAGTCACATTTACTTCACAGCAATAAAAAGTAAAATAAGGACAGGGTTTGTTTTATTAGATGCTGATGAATAGTAATGTAATAAAAGGATGGTTGTATTCGTTGATTGGAAGCTCTCTCTTGGAAGCTGTCTTATTTTTACCAATTATAGGATAATATGCATATACTAACAGTAATAATATATAAAATAAAAACAACAATTCCCCCCTAAATCACACCAAACACAACTACCACCACTAGTTACCAGTCACAGGTTAAACAGACAGACTTAAACATACATTTAATCAAGTAGGAAATAGATTATGGATCAGTTAAAAACATTAACCATAATAAATCATCACACCTCTATGCATAATGTAATGTAAGTTGTATACTTCATTGCACCTAAAGCAACAAGCAATTCTTCATTGCCCAGAGCCAGTGGAAAGTCATAAAATCACCTGATTTAATCTTAGTAAAATATCAGAACAGTCAATTATTAGGAAAACATATCATATATAAACTAATAACAGTAACATGACGTTAAAAAAAGACTTTATCATCAAGAGACAATGAAACAGACATTCTGAGTCACTTAAAAGAATGTATTGACTAATTAAATAATAAATAATAAAAATATTAAGATTGAGTCAGATGTTCTTTCCTGTGTTTTCACTTGATCTAAACCTGACTCATCTTCCTCAGGATGTATAGTGTCTTTCCAGCTGTGTCCTAATCCCTAAACCCTGTGAAGGTTTCAATTCCCTCTAAAAGGAAAAGTCAAAGTCATGAGACTGGATCCATCTGGTTTATGTCCACAAAAACCAGGATCTGTGAGACAGTGTGTGTGTGTGTGTGTGTGTGTGTGTGTGTGTGTGTCCTCTGAGTGGATGAGGAGGACACAGTGATCGTCACACTTCATCCACAGGGCATCACCTGTTTTAGAAACGTTTTACACGTATACTTCTGCTTTGGCCCAGTTTACATGCTAACATCTGCAAAGTCAAAACACAGGAAGCTTTGGATTTATGAGATCATTTCATGGATATTTACATGTGTCATAGATGGAGTGGTTCTCATTATTACACCTTTTTAACTCATAAAGACCCAGTGTCTTTACATTTTATTTAATTTTTTTTAAGATGGAACTGGTTTTTAAGATGTTTTAGCACTTCTGCACACTTTTACCCATAACAAATGTACGTCCGTATGTATGTATGTACGTATGTACGTATATATGTATGTATGTATGTATGTACGTATATATGTATGTACGTATGTATGTATGTACGTATGTATGTATGTATATATGTATGTATGTACGTATATATGTATGTATGTATATGTATGTACGTATGTATGTACGTATGTATGTATGTATGTATATGTATGTACGTATGTATGTATGTATGAATGAATGAATGAATGATAAGGATTACATTTTGGTGGTGATCCGGAAGAGATTCTGGTTCACTTTGAAATTTTCCTTTGCGGTGGATGGAGAATACATTTCAAAGTGATTCAGAATCCAGAATCTCTTCAGGATCACCACCAGAATGTAGTAATGTGTTCTTTGTGACACTCCCAACACATCCTAAAAATGTCATCAAAATCAGTCCATATGTTTTTGAGTCATCTTGACCCCACCCCTCCAAAAAAAAAAATAATATATATATATATTTTTTTTTAAATCTAATCATTTCCAGATATCCATTACCAACCTACCCTGTAAATTTCATCAAGATAACTTTTTGAGTTATCCTGCTAACTAACACAGACAGACAAACTTTGCGGATGTTATAGTTCATAGTTAAAGGTTTAGTGCTGCAGTTGTTTAGAATGTCCACATGAGGGAGCTCTACAATGAAAATCTGCCATCTCTGGTTCATTTACAGCTATTTATGTTTCTGTTCATTCATTTTTTATATGCTTTATTTTTTTTTTTACCTCCCCCTTCAAAAAACAACAACAAAAAAATAAATTAACCCCAAAACATAATATACAAAATAGTAGACTTGACAGACCAATGAATAACCAAGCAAAAAGAGAGATGAGCAAAAAGAAAAAAAATAAAAGTAAAATATGTAGAAGAATAGTGTAGAATGTTGCTAAAAAAAAGGAAATAAAATTATATATTATAAAATTAAACACTACATGCCACATAACTGAAGCTCAGATTTCTGTCCAATATTCAGTAAAAATTATGTAAAATAGTTTCACACAGAAATATATTGTGAAAATCTATGGTTAAACAAAAACACACACACACCGATATATATTTATCTTTTGTTCAATTTATTTAAATCACAAAGAACCAGAAAATGTTGATGGTAAGTTATTGTACATATAAGAGTCAAAGCCCCATTTCAACTAAAACCTGTTATTGTTGCTTACTGTGACCAGGATTCCCTTAGAAAAGAGGTTCTTAATCTCAATGGGATTTCTTTTCCTCCTGGTTAAATAAAGGTGAAATAAATGCATAAAAAATAGACTTCCCACCCCAGAGTTACTGTCTGTTATGGGACTCTTGGTTTGATCATAAATTTTCTGCTCTTCATTAGGTTTATGTTTTTATTAACTCTTTCAAACAGAAGATCAAAATTTATTAGACCATCAAAAATAATCAAAAACAACCGTTATGCAATCAAGTACCAACTCCTGTGTATATCATGTGACTAAAACAGACTGAAAAGAAAACCTGGACTGAATAAAACAACAACATCAGCACAATGACATAGATGTAAGAACTCAAAAGTATTATTATACGTGTCCACACAACTGCACCTTTAGTTGTACCAGACATTAAAATGAGTACAATTTGGAAGAAAACATATTTTTTCTGCAACTATGGGGAGGCTAAGACACGCCTTTCTACTTCCGGTTCATGGGTGCTTAGCTCGCAAAAAAATTTAATGGGAGCGAATGGAGCGAGTCAAGCAAAATTCTGATTACGTTTGACAAGTGCTGTGAAGTTCACATCTGACAGCGGTTAATAAGAAATATTTGATGTGGCATAGGCAGACCACCCGATTTTGATGGGAAGAAAACGTGACGTTAGGTTTTATGTGGGCTTAGTAACAGACTACAATGTGTCGCGTACGTGACGTCACGCTCCGCTCAGCTGTAGTGTAGAGTCTGTGGTGACGTCACATAAGCGCCAGGCCTGTAGTCCAAAGGGTTTTACTCGCAAATTAATCAGCCGTTGGTTAATAGAAGCATTTGAAACGCACATCAATAATTATGGTTCATTATGAGGTACAACATGTGTATGATCCAGGGCACATGGTAAACAAGATACGAATTCAGCATTTTATTTCCCATTGAATACCATTCATTAATTTTCGAATCTCAGGCCTCTCGGAATGGGCAGAGACTTAAGATCCCCATATCGAGATCCGGACGTTGACATTACGGCCTGGTGTTACCTTTGTTTGCCTGCAGGACTCACACTCCAAGCCGTAGTTGGGATGGTTGCTTCCAGTGGCTTCGTTTTGGCTCGTTTGCTGATAGCTTCTAGATGTCTGGGCCGTAGAAAGCAAAAGGAAGAGGGAGGACTGTGTCGAACTGGCTCGTGCAGACTCGCACGAGTAATAGCGGTTTGCATATGATTAACAACACATTTGGGCCAAATGCTAACTACCTGGACACGGCTGCGTAAAACAGATAAACCGTACTAGTCTCGTTGCATACATGTCCCGCCACTCATTACTATTATCTTCTTCGTCGCACACACATACGTCACACACATACGTCACACTCACTGCGACATGGCCTATGCGGGACGCGGCTGTGCAAATCGTAGCGGAATCCGGGAAAAGTTCCGCCTTAAGCGCTAGGATTGGATAGGCAGCCTGTCAGTCAAACTAGCTCCCCTGCCTACGTTCTTGATTCGAAAAAATTCATTCTAACAACAGCCTGCGACAGCCACAGTGGAATGAGTTCACGTTCGTTGCGTTGTTTAAATCCATACTAGATTACGTACAGGTACTACTCAGAAAATTAAGGATATCGTGTAAAAGTTTTTTATTCAGGTAACTCAACATCAATACATTTATAGACTCATGACATGTAAAGTGTGATATATCAAGCATTTATTTGTTGTAATTTTGCTGATTATGATTTACATCTTATTAAAACTTCAAAGTCAAAAACTCAGAAAATTTTAGTTTTGCTTGAAAGTGAGTTTTATTACATCCTAATCAACAAAATCAAAACAAATGAAAGCTTGCAATATATTGATTTGCATGCTATTTTTCTATATAATATGTACATTCCACCGTACAGAAATGCCAAGCACCTTTTCAGTATATTCCAATTGTCCGAGTATGTCTCTGAAACAGCTCAGCCAATCAGAAGCAGAGTTTAGCGAACTTTCCCTGATTCCGCCTCAGATTTGCACAGTCGCGGCAGGTATCACTGGTTACGTAACAAGAAAAAAGTCAAGTATAAAAGATTTGGATTTGAGATGGAGTCATGTGTTTTCTGCTCAGAGGAAGAAGAAACAGTAGAACATTTATTTTTTCAATGCAAAATAACGAAAAAACTTTGGACTGAAGTAGCAAAATGGATTAAAATAGATGAAATGGCTCAATTAAAATTGGAGGAAGTAATATTTGGTATAGAAAATGTGACAAAAGATGTTCTTGAGGTGTGTAATATCATTATTATGGGAAAATATCACATACATAAAGTCAAATGGCAAAATAAAACACCGTCTATTATTATATTTAAAGCTGAACTTCAGTCTTTTCACAATTCCTTGTCAGTATTGAGAAGTAAATATGAAAAAATTGAGAAGATTTGTAATGCAATAAATGTTTATGTACCCTTGTAAAAATATATATCTGAAAATAGGACATATGCCTTGTAAAGACTTTTCTTTTTTCTTTTCTGAAGTTTGTATGTTCTTATGTTAAGACTTATGGTAAAAGATGTTATATAATTTTGCCTCCATACGAGTGTATGTATATTGTATGCATATATTTTTAAAAAATAAATAAATAAATAAAAAGTCAACGTAGCCATCTTGGCAGGAATGTTGTTGGTAGTTTGAAGACACTGGTAGCAGGTGCATCACAAAAATAGAAACTTGCACTAAGTTCGGGAAAGTGTAGTTACAGCGCAAATAATTGTGGGAGTCAGGGACACGGGTGACAAACTATCAGCTGATACCAAAGGCGCCGTGGTTATTATTCCACTCGTTGCTGGATAAAATGGTCCGTGGGTGTTGTAAGTCGGGCTCACGTCATCACCGACATGGGAAACTTTAACAACACGACGTGAGTTTTGTTTCCTACTTGGAAACAAACTTAAGGAGCTCTTGTATCCAAGGTTACGAAGCGTGTCGGCTGCCCTGCTGTCAGCTGTAGCTAGCATAGCTAATAAACATGCTAACGAGACAACTTCCGTTTAAACTGGGACAATTTAACACTTACCTTTCCAGTCATGCTGCTGCAGTTTTTGAGTTTAATATTCCACAACGAAGCCAGACTGAGTCCATGTGTAAACCTGCAGGCTTCTTGTAGGCTCTCAGAGAGTTTACTCCCTGGCTAAACTGACGGGAAGCTGATTAGGGAGCATACCGCAAATCGGGGTCGTCTTCTTCAGCTGAGGAGGCGATACTTTTGAAAAACACCCCAGAGGCATTATACAGGTCCATTATATTTAACCCAAATGTCCAATTTCTGCATATAAATCAGAATTTCACGCGAACTTAAGTGAGATGTGCACTCCGACCGATGGTGTGAAGATGGTCGCCATGTTTACTGCCATAATGTTTACATGTTAACTTTCCTAAAGTATTCAAACAAATGCAGAGGTTAATAGCGTCACTCAGTGTATGGGAATGTGTTCACAAGTTCTGCATCAATCTGGAATCCATTTGACTTGACTTGATGTGCAGGGGAACCAATCAGCTGTTAAGACCCGCCCACCAACTTTGATGGGTGAGATTGACAGATAAAATAAATTCATGCACCACAAGAACCATGACATATTTATTAATTAGTCAAATGATAATAATATGTTTTTTATAGCTAAAATCAATTGGAATTTTAATGAATTAATGACACATTTAATAGCATATGTTTAATGACAATTTTAGTTAATTAATGCCTAATTAGGCGGCACTGTGGTGCAGTGGTTAACACTCGTGCCTCACAGCAAGATGGACCCTGGTTCGAATCCCGTACCAGACCTTTCTGTGTGGAGTTTGCATGTCCTCCCCGTGTCCGTGTGGGTTTTCGCCGGGCACTCTGGTTTCCTCCCACCATCCAAAGACATGCACTGATAGGTGAATTGGTTAATCTAACATTGTCCATAGGTGTGAATGTGAGAGTGATTGTTTGTCTATATATGTTCAGCCCTGCGATAAACTGGCGTCTCATACAGGGTGTACCCCGCCTTCGCCCATTGTATCTGGATTAGGCCCCCAGTGACCCAAGTGTGGATAAAGTGGGTTCAGATAATGAATGAATGAATGAATAATGACTAATTAATTATTACTGATCTATTTATGTATTTCATTTTAACACTTTTACTCCATACTCAAGCTATTATAAACCGATGAAAAACCAGCTTTACACATGTAGACTATATGAACACATAAACACTAAAGCAGATTCTGTCCAAAAAAACCCTCCTTTTTCCATGACCTTTTATTTCCCACCGCATCAAAAACCAGTGAACAAAGCTGAATTTAGAAGCTCCACAGTGGAGCACTTTGTTTTCACTTACTGCTTGTTGTTGTTGCTAATCCTCTTTAAGTAAAAAAAGGCTCCAGAGAAAGACAGGTTTAACCTTCTCTGTTTTCTCACAGCAAGAAAATGACAAAGGACAATAACACAATTTTACTTTTCAATTTATTATGCACCCGTTGTCTGGTTTAAACCATTGTTACTGCAATAACAGGTAGATATGGTGATGCAGACATTGAATTATGGAAAATAACAGATTCCTTTAACCATCCCCTCTGGAAGAATTTTAAGGAACTTGTATGTGTTGTTTTTTCATTAGTATATACTAGTATGGTAATATCCTATAATATTTTGTATCGGTTGCCATTTTTGGTTTAAAAAAAAGGTTCAGGGAGAAAATTTAACCTATAACCACCTAGTGTGTCATGATGGGTGAGGTGGAGAGATGACTCAGATGCTCAGTGTTGAAGGGAACTAACATAAGGTTGACACCCCTGGGTTAAGGTCTAAAATGCACATGTTTAAAATGCTAAATCTACATGTTGCTATATAAATGTGATGACAGTTTGGTGTGTTTTTTTTTTTTTTACAGGATTGTTCTGGCGACTACAGCTGCCAATTTTTATCTTCTGTAAAAACAAGAGGATTTTTTTTTCTTTTTACAGTGAATAGCTGTATACCAGAATACAAACGTTTCCCCATCACTGTTGTGTTCTTCAAGATGATGCCCCTCTTTCTTACACTGAACATATGGGGGAGGGGGAGGGGGGGTAAGACACAGCAGACTATTAATTCATTCACCATGACCTGGAAAATACTAAAGCTACAGTGAAATGACCAAAACCACTGAAGAGAATGAGGACTGGTGGCACGAGGGCAGCGGCTCCACAGCTGACCTGCTTTGAGGATGAGCTGGGATGGAAGCACTGACTTCATTGTGGACGGAGCGTATTGTCATCCCAGCTTTTGTTTCTTCATGAATGCGTTAAAAGTTGAATGAAAGTTGAAGAGAGTTAATGTCTGTCCGGGCACAAAAGGGGACGACGTTAACAGTCCATCAAGGTCAAAGCTGATGGTAGGGGGGCCTAGTTAATCTGCACACATGGGGGTGGGGGTAATGTGCAACCAGAGACTCTGAAGACAGGATGCACATTGACAAAGGGCCAACGACTGTCAGTCAGGCACCGTTCTCTGGAGGCCAGACCCTCTCCATGCTAACATCTGCTCCATCAACACAACATAATCCGCTTGTACTTATAATTCATAGTTTCCTCCTTCTGCGCTTGAATCCACTTAGATGGTTTATATTTTGTATGGATGAATGGATGGATAGATAGAAAAAATTGTAGATTAATTAAAAAGTTAACTAAATAAAGTTGCCAAAATTTGACAAATATAAGCATTGAAATGACTAAAGACAAAACAAATAAACTGTAAAATTAACAAAATGGATCAAAAATTCATCAAAATAGGCAAGAAAATGGAGAAAAAATGAATGCAAATAAGTAGCATGATGAGCAAAATAATGTGAATTTCCCCACTGCGGGACGAATAAAGGAAATCTTATCTTATCTTATCTTATTAACATTTAGTTGCAGTAGATAGGGGGGAAAAGGGTGGGGATGCTAAATTAATAAATAGAAGTTAACAAAATAAGAAAAAAATGAAGACATATGATCATGGAAATAAGTAAAGGTGAGTGGAAAATTAACAAAATGAGCAAGAAAATGAACAAAATTAAGTACAAATCAGTAGAATAATGGACTACACATACATATTTGATTTCATTTGATTTGATATTGTTTATGACACAGAACAAGATTAAGAAATAAAATACAACAAAATGGTGTTTATGTATACTTTGTACATCAAAGGATAACACAAAAACCTCAAATGTTTTTGTCCATTGTGTCCATTGTGGTCCTTAAGTTACAATAAAAGCATTCTATAAAAGTGTATGCAAGACTAAAATCAATTTAGTGTACAATAAGCGTATACAAATAAGACATAAAATGCATAAAAACACATACATGATTAATATATGGGATACAATGTTTGCTATATGAAAAGAAAACCACAATACATGGATTAAATTTGGAATAAATGGATAAAAGTTTAATATATGACACAAAAACCTGACCATATGGGACAAAATTGAAAGAGAATGTCATGGTACATTGAATAACATCCATCAAATATGTAACATTCCATATATAAGACAATTCAAAGTGTTTCATAAAACATTAAAAGCATTACAACAGGATGCAGGGGAAGCAATAAAACATTTAGGCATGGAAAAACAACAATAACAACAACAACAAAAGAACAGATAAATAGATAAAACAGATACAAATGTTCAGCTTAAAGATTAAAACTTAATTTTAAAAAAAATTACAAAATGTATAGTGAGTTCACTGGAGCTGTTGAAAAATATTGTGTCAGAAAAGGAGAAAGAAAAGTAAAGTTTATATATTGTCTGACCCCAGTTTTACACACTGCAAAAAATGACTAAAAACACTAAACCTGAGGAAACAAGTGAAATATTTGTCCATGCGGCATCATTTTATTTGGCATGATTCATGAATTAAAATTTTTATATTTTATTAGAAATAAACAAGTTTTGAATGAACACGTAAAATAAGAAACTAACCCTTAAAACAAGATAAATTATATGATATTATTTGTGTCAGTTATTAAATTATAGAGACAAAGCCACAAATGTTTACATACCATTACTGTTGTACATCCATTTATTGTTCTTATATTTCTGGACATTATTCATCTTCTTAAATCGTATTATGTTTTAACACTGTTTGATATTTAGTTCCATTCTGTCAAAGCATCTACCATGGGTCATTACAGTTAATTTTTTATTCTTTTATGACATTCTATTCAACAGTCCCCATTGAATCCATTATTTAATGTATTCTCCAGGTTCACAAAGTAAAGCAATGCTGTTTATTTCCATAATGAGAGTATTTTTTCTATGAAGTGTCATCAGAACAATAGCTGGTGGGCTAATCTCAATGGGAGCCCAGGCCAAGCAGAGATTTGGCGAGCATGGTTGGGGTGGGTGGGAGGGGTAGGGGGCACTTGGTGCACACATGGCACTGGGGTGAGCCTAATCACGGACTCACAGAAATCCTCACAAATGGGGGGAGGGGGTGAGGGCAGTCCCCCGGGTGACTCATTTAGGCTTCCAAGAAAGCAGTTTTCTCCAGTAACACAGCCTGCCTCTGCCCAGACACTAGGGTTCATCTTTTGTTTTCTTTTTTGTTCTGTCTGTTCCATTTCAGATTGTCTGCGGAGCATCACCTTGTTACTACCCTGACGCACAGTTCAACTAGATTAAAATAAAGTACAAAGTTTCATCCCTCCCATTTCCTAACCCCTGCATTTTCTGTGGATTACAGGGCTTTTCCATTGTTCATCTGGTGGCACTCCTTTCCTTCCGTTTAGGGCATAGTGGAAACTCTGCAGGTCCAAAATATCACACATGAGGATGGATGGGTGGGTGGATAGATGAATGGGTGGTTGGGTGGGTGCATGTGTGCGTACATACATACATACATACATACATACATACATACATACATACATACATACATACATACATACATACATACATACATACATACATATATTATTAAATATATAGAATAAAATGTTTGATAAATGCATGGATTACATTTCTAATAAATGAACAAAACTTTGATATATGAGACAATATTCTGACCATATGGGACAAAAATGAAAAAAGTCAGGATATGGGCAATAACATTGAGAAAATATAGAGTCAGAAATAATAATAATGGATTGGGTTTATACAGCATTTTTTGGCCACTCCAAGCACTTCACATTAATGACTCATAATTCATTCACTCTCACATGCACACACTGGTGGTGGGAAACTACATATGTAGCCACAGCTGTCCTGGGGCAGACTGCCAGAAGCATGGCAGCCATTTTGCACCTATGGCCCCTCTGACCACCACCAAACATTCATACACAGTGTGAGCGGTACTGGAGGGTGAAGTGTCTTGCCCAAAGACACTACAGACCGACTAGCACAGAGTGAGATTTGAATCACCAACCCTTTTCAGTTACTGAACAACCGACTCTACCACTCTACCAACTCAGCCATGGCCACCTCAAAGAAAGATTGACACTGAAAATAAGAATGTGGAATAAAAGGGGATGTATGGACAGAAAGTTAATAGAAAGTTAATGGAGTTTAAGTCAGCATAGATGAGCTGAAAGTATATATATATATATATATATATATATATATATATATATATATATATATATATATATATATATATATATATATATATATATATATATATATATATATATATATATATATATATGTGTGTGTGTGTGTGTGTGTGTGTGTGTGTGTGTGTGTATATACACATCACGACCCGTTTCCGGTTTACTTCCTGATTATGCTGTTCACTTCCTTTTTGGCAGCATCCGGTTCACTTTAGATGTTAACACTGAGTGATTTAGTCAGAAAAATGATGGACAACGACAAGCGGAAAAATGGTTCGGGAACTACGTGTGCTATCGTTGGATGTAGAAGCTCAAGAAAACAGCTAAACGAGTGATTAGACAGAGAGTGTTTTAACCACAAACCTGCTACAAAGAGCCCATGTCCATGTCCTCCTTTGTTGTCATTTTTTCGCAACGGACTCTGAATCACGCGCCTGAATGAAAGCATTAAATATAAAGAATCCACCACGCAATGTCTTTCTGTGTTCCCATCACTTTGTGGACAAAATACCAACCGAGGATAACCCGTTTCCAGAGTTATTTTTGGGATACACTGGCCTTACACAGCCGAAGAGGCTAGGACTCACCCAGCTGACTACTAACTATTTCCCCAAAGTGACTTAAACTTCAATCTGATGGTAAGTTCAGCAACTTTAGCTATGAAATGAAAGCTTTAGTTATGAAACCGTCAATACTGTTAATTGTGAAGTTGTCATACACTAACGTTGCCACCGGTGTGTTGCTAAAACAGCTGATTAGCATCTAAGCTAATGTTCATAGACAGCAGTTGTATGTGTTCGTTTGATTGACAGGTCGCCTACAGTGCTCCGTGTGTGAGGTTGTTAAACGTCCCTTAAAATACGGGATCGTCCCATATTAAAAAAACAAACTTACGTCCGGTATTGAGCTGAATTTAAGCGAGACGAAATTCTTATTTTGCCATTGATGATTACATAAAACAAGAGATCTGTAAATCTGATAGGATTCGCCATAGACAGAGTACAATTTATTATTATATATTAGTGCTTAAATGCAGATACTGATACTCCTCAGAGGCTGTCAGATTGTCCATAGCTTTCCTGTCTATTGCAATGGAGTCTATGAAATACGCACAAATCTTGCTGTACGTTACGTTGGGTCACGTCGTCATATTATCCTCCAGGTCTGCACCACATTCGGGTGGAGGATAATAACTCCGTATACAGACTAAAACTATGTTCCCAGGACATTATACCTCACAAAACGCTAGCAATCGAAGTCTGTTCGTATCTTCCGGACGGAAGTACCTTACATATCTGGATGGTAATGGCGGCGCCCAGGGTTTGTGGCGTGAACTTGTTTATAGGAAATAGTCAGAATTCTGAGGATAAAGTGAAAAAATTCTGACCTAATAAAATATAATAAAAAAACCCACAAATATTGGACCAGAATTATTATTAATTCCTTATTTTTATTGTTTCTTTAATTATTTCTCGGTCGTCCTGATGCTCTTCCGTACAAATAAATAGTACATATTGGATAACCAACAGAAGTAGTGAACCTCTATGGTCTGGATGCTCAGTTAAATCAAGTCCAGAGACTGACATGTGCACGCGGACCCGTTGCGCTCTGATGCGTTTGCGCAGCCGTGGAAGCGCGTGCATTGGTCAGACGCCGCGCGCACAGGCAGCGGCAGAGGGAGATTCATCCGTCCCGGTCTGTCCCACCAGAAGCCGGCGGACGATGGACGACAAGTTCCCTGTGTGTACTTTTCTGGACTGAACTCTGCCGAACCGACTCCGGACCATCCGTGGGGACCCGGTGTTGGTGTTCGAATCAGAGGTGGATTTATGTGAGTGACCCGGTGGAACCCGGTGGAGCTGCTCTGCGCTCAGACAATACGAGTCAACGGTAGCAACAAAAGACACAAGGTAGGAAAGGCTTCTGTCACTGATATTCAACTCATTTTAAGATGAGTTTAGATTTAAAAAATCTGGGACTGGAAATATTTCTGCTACACGGTTTCTTTTGTTTTCTGTATTTATTTCCGTACTTTACTTTTTTCTTGACACATTTAAGACACGTTTCCATACTTTATAAGCTGTATTGTTTTCATGTAAAGATTTTAACCTGACATATACTTTGTTTTTGAGTTGATCCACACATCCTACATGTCTTCCACCTGTGCTTTTTCCCTGGTGTCAGCTGGTTCTTTAGATGTTGACATGTCAACACCACTACCTGACTAGAAGAACTGGAGATGTGAAGGACTAGTTCTACCATTTATAACAGAGTCAGGAAAGTAACAATATATTCATAAGGAATAAAATAGGAAAATATGGATTAAAAGTGGAACTATATTGAGTTAAAGTCAGCATATATGGAATACAAGTTGGAACATATGTAATGAAAGTTAAAGATAATGATTGCTTGTGATAATATATGCAGTATAGGTCATGATATATATATATATATATATATATATATATATATATATATATAATAGGGAAGTGTCAAATATATGAAAGTGAGGATATATGCAAGAAAAGTCATAATATATCAAGGGAAATGTCAAATACATGGATTAAATTAGAAATGTATGGAATAAAAGTTGGAATATATGTAATGAAAGTCAGATATAGTAATTGAAAGTAAGAATATATGCGATAAATGTCAGAATTTATAGAAGGAAATGTTAAAATATATAAATATATATCAATATGTATAACTATAAAACTAGGAAAATATAGAATAAAAGTCAGAATACATGGAATCATTTTCTAATGTATGAAACAAATGTTGAATATATAAAATGAAAGTCACTATACGTGGGGGAAAAGCTTTACAAATGGAAAAATATGGAAATAAAGTCATAATGGAAAGAATTAAGGCCCGTTTGGAACACTTTATTCAAAGTATATGGAATAAAAGTCAAATATAGTGATTGAAAGTGATAATATATGCAATAAAAGTCAGAATATGTGTAAAGAAAGTCATTATACATGACATATGTTAACCTCACAAACGTAATAACTCACACAAACATCATAACACATAAATGTAATAAACATTTGCAGGTTTTAATCCCATTTTTAGACATTCCATTTAGTAAATTTCAGGTACAACTAGTGTCCACATATTGATTTTACTCCATAAATTCAGATTTTTACTTCACACATTCCATATTTCATATAATATACATGTTTTTAATCCCACAAATGTAATAAACAGCAAACATAATAAAAAAAAAAATTACCAGCATTTTATGTATTAATCCTAAAAATGTAATAAGTTTCCCACAAATGTAGTAGCAGTTGTCTGTCAATTTATTACATTTGTGGGATGACAAATAGTTGACTGCTATTACGTTTGTGGGAAAGTTATAACATTTGTTAGATTAATACATTAAAAACGAGTCATTTTTATTATGATTGCCGGGGGTTAAAAACATATGTGCAGTATGTGTAAAAATCTGAATTTATGGAATAAAATCAATATGTGGACAATAGTTACACCTGAAATTGTGTAAAAACCGACCAGTCCAAAATCCATATGTGTCTTCTGTCTTTTCTGCCTTTTCTGTGGTCAGCTGCTCTGCTCTGCTCTGTGTGAATATCCTGTTCCCTGGACAAAACAAACAATGTGAACCCGGCATGTGATATCCTGTATGGGTCTTGTGTCACCTCTGACTCTGAAAAATAGCAGCAGGACGTCCAAACAGAGTTGTAACGGTAGATGTAACGCAGTAAAAGAAGAGCGGTACGTTGGTCTGTGTAG
This sequence comes from Siphamia tubifer, assembly GCA_020466265.1. Classification (NCBI taxonomy): domain Eukaryota; kingdom Metazoa; phylum Chordata; class Actinopteri; order Kurtiformes; family Apogonidae; genus Siphamia; species Siphamia tubifer. Next base: position 48,616,044 of record CM035787.1, read on the forward strand.
AGTGCAGGTTATTTCCTCTAAATGTCTGATATGAGGAAACCCAGGTGTGTCGGTAATACAATACAGAACAAAAGGCCTGGTTTGTGTAGTTTGACTGTAAATTCACACTTCGTACACTCGTGCAAACTCTCGCTTTCTGACACACAAACTGCAAAGGCAGCGGGGCTTTGTGTTGACTTTGGTCTAGGATGTTCAGCTGGGTTTTAATGGGGTCAGCGCTTCTGATTCAATAAAGCTATTAACACCACAGAATATTCCATCAGCCGCTACTACAGCCGCTGCTGCTTGACTTTGCACAGACACAAGTCATTTAGCTACGGTATCCATTAACAACCTGTTCCCAGAAAGACAACCAGGGTAAACAACAGTAAACATCTCATCCTGTCAGTTTCACACCAGTGTGACCTGGACTCAGTAGTCGTTCCCACATTTGTGTTCAAAGTTGTCCATCAGCATTTTACCATCCACCACACACACACACACACACACACACATATACAGATCTTGATTAGAATGACTTGTCAGTTGGGCCATGTGATACTGTTGTCATGCAAGCACGTACACCCTCCGTGAGATAAGTTCCTGCCCGACTGGTTCTGGAAACAGAAGAGATCAAATTCTTTATTACAGTGCAGTATGTGACAGGTGGTAATCCTAAAATCAATACTGTTTTGCACATAACACCAGAAAAGAGGCAATAAAAGTGTGCAAGTTTGACACAAATCCAAGCCAAAGGTTCAAAGTGGTTCTACGTAGTATTGATATTACAAACTGTCACCAGAACTGTACTGGAACACATTTACTGTAGTTCTACCAAATCCACCAACAGAGTCTATGTATCCACACATTGTATCGCTAGTCACTTTTCCATTGGATATACACAAAATGTTGCCGATATTTTTACTCAATGTTGAACAATGTAATGTTGTTGCAAATGCGGTGATTTGTTTATATGTTATTGTGAGTTGACACGATACATCATTGGCGACAAATGTAAATATGTTCCTTTACAGATGGGTTCATTATTATATATTACTTCTCTATCGCCTGATAAACAAAAAAATAATGATGTGGGCGGGGTGTTTTGTGGGTGTTTTGGGCGGCTCGGTTGTGCAGTGGTGCAGCAAGAAGGGCCCTGGTTCAATTCCTACACCAGACCTTTCTGTGTGGAGTTTGCATGTTCTCCTCATGTCCATGTGGGTTTTCTCCAGTTTCCTCCCACCATCCAAACACATGCACTGATAGGTTAACTGGTTAATCTAAATTGTCCATAGGTGTGAATGTGACAGTGATTGTTTGTCTATATATGTTTAGCCTTGAGATGAACTGGAGACTCAGACAGGGTGTACCCCGCCTTCACCCATTGTAGCTGGATTAGGCCCCCAGTGACCCCTGTGACCCTAGTGAGGATAAAGCAGGTTTAGATGTCAAGACAAGATGATGTTGTTTCCTGGTGTGTTCACATATACCACACTATGTTTCTGTTAAACTTTTCTTTACTTGTTGTAATATTCATCTACATCAGTTTTTTTTTAATGCACCTGGATTTAATTCTGAAAAAACAGGTCTTTCCATTGCAGTTTTGCATAGTATATTATTTACGCTACGGCTGAAAAACCTCCTCTTGCCAGTGTAAAAACATTTTATCGCAAAATGAGGGTTTTGTCAAAATTGTCATTTGTTTAAACTTTTATATGCAAGTTATGTTTGCACAATTTGAGGGTCAATGGAAAAGTCACTGGTACCCGGCTTTGAAAAATGAGCGGCGACAGAGAAAATTATCACAAACAAAGAGTTAGTGCCAAAAAGAACCACATCTGTTATCTGGAATGATTTCAGTTGCAAGAAGAATGAAACTGAACTATTCTGTGTCGGTAGTGCCTTGCATGTGCTGCAACAACAAGAGAAAACACAATTAATTTACAGGGACTCAGGAGGTAGAGGGGGTCGTCCAATACCCAAAGGGTTGACTATTCAAATCTTGCTCCATCCTAGTCAGTCCTTTGTGTTCTTGGGCAAGGCACTTCACTCTGCTTGCTTCCAATGGATAAATGTGTGTGTCTGTTCAATGGTGTTTAGACAGAGAGGCAGGAGTTTGGCACAAATTGGCAGCTGCACTTCCATCAGTCTGCCCCAGGGCAGCTGTGGCTACAAATGTAGTTTACCACCACCAGAGGGTGGATGTGAGAGTGAATGAATCGATAATGATCAATAATGTAAAGCACTTTTGGTGCCTGGAAAAGCGCTATAGAAATCTAATCCATTATTATAATTAATTTGACCATTTACGTGCGTTATTGGCTATTATATCATCCTTAGCATTTTTCCATATTGTAATATATATCGTAGGGCTAAAAAATTGTAAAGTTTTTTTTTTCCAATATTTTGCAGCCCTCCTTCACATCGCTACAATCCAATACACTCAAATCTTAGGCCGAACTTCACAGCTCTTTATTTCCAAACACTAATGATAATGATAATAGTAAAAATGTCACATATAGCTACTTTAAATGACAGGTAATTTGTAGAAAGAGTGTTTATCCACTGTCAGAATCTGAAAAGCATGTATATTGTGGATTAACACTTCAGTCCATGCAAATAGGTTTACAGCTGGAGGCCTAATTCAGGGTCATCTGCAGTATTTTGTGGTTCATGTGTTTGTGGGTCAACAGTAATCTATAGGCTTAGCGGCAGAAATCAATTCAGGTCCAAAAGAGAACGTAGTGTAAAGAGGACGTAGTGTTTTGTAAAAAACATCAAATGTCCTAGTTATGTTTGACAATTTTGGTCTGTTTTTTCCTCGCCTTCTTTAAAGTAATCACTGTAAAGTTCGCTCCGAGTCTCTTCCTCATTTTCTTTAGTCGAGTCAGCGGTGGACGAGCACTACATTACATCTCTTTTTTTTCCTTGTTTCACATCTCCTTTGTCCTCACAGACAGGACATCCTGACTAAAACAAAGAGTCTAGCCCTTAGTTTCACACTCAAATATTGTGAAACATCCTGCATGCGAGTGTTGTAAACAAGAATACCATGTGTAAAGAGTCTGGAGCAAATATTTTACTGTTTTTTCATTGGATTTCTGAGGGATGTGATCCTTTTAAGTGGCGCTCTGGTGGAACAAATGATGTTCAGATTTGCTCGGGGGGTTATTTCTCATGAGAACACTTGAAGCAAATGGTAAAAGCAACAGCACCAGAGGACACCAGTTGTAAACCCTGGAGACTTGATTTCCTCTGGGACCTGGTTTTAGATAAAAGACGTTGCATTAAGACAAACGCCGATTTGTTTAAGGACAGACACACGGCGATTTGTGTTCACCATCCTCTCCGAGCGCACATTCAGGTCAACCTCCATATGAATTATTAAAATAATTGACAAAAGGGTGGATTTATAGGTTACTCATGTGTAGCAGCGACTATTGACCAGGGCACTTCAGAGTAAAAGCCCGAAACCCCCTGGGAACGTTAGTGTTGAATTAATCACAACTCTAACAGTGCATGGTTTTTTCTGGTACAACGGCTGATACAAATTAGTTAAAACAATAAGCTGGTGATAAATCATCATTTGCTCATTATGAGGACAGACATTATAATAAAAAAAACATGAAAAGACACAATGGGGAATAGGGTTCTGCCTCATTTTCATTTGTGCTGAGTTCAATTGAAATTAATTTTTTCATGTAAAGCCTGTTTTAGAGTCATAATAAGTAACTTCTCTGCCAAATATTGAACCTCCAGATCTGTGTTCACTTTGCGTACAATTAATGCATCACCACTGAAGTGTATATAATTCTTTTTACAGCCTAAAAAAATCATAATGGCAAACTTAGATGAATGTAATGCAAATACAGATTCTATTATCCCTGTCTGTCTTTCTGTATACTCCCATAATGCAATTCTATTTCACATTGGCATTAACCTAGATCCTTAATTTTGTGAATGAAATATATACTTTACAACCTGCAAAAATTGCCTGAAGTGCACTTAAATGTACCTCTAAGTTTCTCATATAGTCATGATGATATAAGTAAAATATAAATACAAACAGTACAAACAATAACAACCGTGGTGATAATTCTAATGGTAACAATAACTACAACAAGAAGTGAGTAAACTGGGCAGAAAAACAGAAAAACATAGAATATCATGATAATACCAGCAACAAATCCACACATTAACATTAATCTTCTACGACTTAATATCCCTAGTACCAATTGTTAATGCTTCCTTGATGACTTTTTGTAGTGGACATATTGACTATTATATGTGAAAACTGGACACTATTTAAGAGTGAAGAGACATTTTTTAGGAAGTAAAACCTACTGGCATTGTTTCCTCACACCTATTTCTATTTCTTTTACACAACAAGACAGATGTACATTAACTCCAAAAGCACAATCCCCCAGTTTGTGATTGTTTTCACTGTCTCCTCCTCCTCCTCCTCCTCCTCCTCCTCCTCCTCCTCCTCCTCCTCCTCCTCCTCCTCCTCCTCCTCCTCCTCCTCCTCCTCCTCCTCCTCAGTCTGGGATGTAATTGCTCTGAGGCTGAGAAAATGAAAATAACAACAAAGCCAAAGCCCTCATTCACCTTTTCTCTTCCTACGCTCTGGCAGGATTTGGACTACAGGGAAGTGGAGGAGTGGTCCTCGCTGTAATTATCCTCCTTATGCACCACTCTCCATCTATTCATCCATCCATTTCCCTCTTTAGCTCTTCCTATTTTCCTCTTAAATGCATGTACACACATCAGGAGAGGCGTGAGTTTGTGATGTAGAGAGGCTGTGTAAAAGCCCGAATACTAATGACCAGAATGAGACTCTGAGACAGTGAGTGTGTCGAAGGTAAAAATAGGGAGGGGTCGGTGGGTGAATGGGTATAAGCTGCTATTATTACCCTCTCAGGCACAAATAGAGCTGTACATGGTCTTGAGTCTAGAAAAAAAAACAACAACAACCGTGCTCATGCAGTAGACATACCCTACAGCCTTGGATCCATAGTGATCAATACTCCTCAACGCTTACAATCCCATGTGAGTTTTTCACACATTTAATGCCAGAAGGGATAAAGAGACACACTGGAACCTTCTGTGAATATGTACAGAAACTGACAACCCCCTAACTCAATTTTTCACCCCTCCAGTAATTTCCTGTTGCTAGATTATTTCTTGCGTTTTCCATACTTTGCCTCAGTCACTAAAATGTTTGGGTTAGATTTATTGTGTGGGTGTTTTTTTGGTAGACAATAGAGATGGAGGCCTCATAGAAGCTCAGGATTCATCATTAATAGAGTGTTATGCAAGCCTTTTTCTTTCTTTTTTGTTTGGGGGGGGTGAACAATTTTAAGAAAAACATTTTTTATTGTGATTTTTGTGATAGATATTGCGATTTCATTCACGATTCAAGTTTCAGTGGTCAACAAACATCACAGAAAGTTACGTAATACCATTCAAACAATAAATATAATAACTCTACTGGAAGGATGAAAACTAAAGTCAAGAATTGATTTCAAATGTAGTTGTATTTATTAACAAAAATCATGCTATACATAGTCTACATTGAGTGCTGGAGTAATAGCAGCTATTACAAGTGAAAAACTAAAAGAACCATCTATGTCGTTAATTTAGGTTCAAACCCCCCCCTGACTTCTGCTCCTGATCCTGTTGAAGCTTTTTCTGAAATTGATGAAATTGAGCTTTTACTCTGATTGGATTTGAGAACACATGCTTCTGATTGGTCAGCTTGGCAGAATGATAAGAAGGCAGCATACATGTGTAAAATAGTCGACAAAACAAAACCAGGAGCACTTAAAAAAAACACCTCTTTGATTATTTTAGGTTCAAACTGATAGATTGTTCAGCCCTGGATGGGGTGGGGTGGAGGTACTGGACACTGACACCTACCTGGACAGAATCATAATCATTATTTGCCATTTGCAGAAAAAAAATTGCATTTGAAATGGGTTGTAAAAGTTACATAAAAGACAGTGAACACGGTTTTAAAAATGGAAGTAAAAATTACATAAAACCATAAAAACTTTTTTATTTTTTTTTTAAATTACAATAATATGACTAATGAAAACACAAGTGATCCCATGGATTGACCGACACTCACTTGGATGAAGTGCATGAATATAAATTAAATACACAAGTACAAAAAATAAAACATACACCATAGGTTGTTAAGTATGTGATGGGCGATGCACTGCACTGGGAAACAAACTATAGTCAGACCAACAGGTAGAACTGATGCAGATCCTCTATTACCACCTCAAATCTCAACTTAAACCTTATTTATTCAGACAGGCTGACAGTATCTAATAATTACCTCCATGAAAGAGGTTGTTTTACCTGCCGTTTGTCTGTCTGTCTGTTTTTCAGCAACATAAGTCAAAAATTTATAGATGGATTTTGATGAAATTTTCAGAGATGATTGATAATGTGCGAAGGAAGAAGGCATTACAGTTTGAGCTATAAAGGTCAAAGGTCAAAGTCAGACTAAAGGTCAACAGCTAAAACAGATAAGTGGTGATATCTCAAAATCCAGACAAGATA